>OX465584.1:43052722-43481166 GCA_950022655.1 Alentia gelatinosa
GTCAAATCTGAGGCCAACTTACCAGCCGTTCTGTCATGTCGTAGGGCCTCACGGTCGAGCTCCCTTTGTAGAAAATCCTCCGGCACGTACTGCTCCCGCAGCTGCCTCGGTGGTGGTAGCCGTGCGGTCTGCTCGTTCGCCCATTCCCTGGTCCGGGCCTCCACGGCTGTCGGTTCCGTCGGCGGCCTCGACCTCGAAGCCCGGGACGAGGATCGTTGGCGAGACATTCTGTTGATGGCCTCCATCATGGTATCCATCTTGTTCTCCAGGGCGGTCATCCTCGAGGACTTAACGGTCGAGCCGTTGTCGGAGACCGACGCCACATGCTCCGTACCCGTTTGCCTCGAGTCCGTGACCGTACCTTCTGTGTCCGGTCCTTGGGATGGTCCAGCGACGGGGTTGCTGCGGGTATTCGGTGGACCCATGTTGTCCTCGACTTCTCACTCGTGATGCCTGTTCCTCGTGGTAGAATGGACGTGCCGGCCTTTACTCGTGGAGTGAAGGCAGCGAGCACGTGGCCAAAAAGACGAGAAAGACTGGAGTAGGTGTGTACTGCAGTACAGCTGGAGAAGAAGTGAGACCGGGACCGATGGCGTGGCCGCGCTCGTGACTGCGTAGTACGTGTGAGAGCCGCTAGGGGGCAGGAGGGGCGCTCGTGTCGCGCGAGAGGGGGGAACACCAGGGGGAGCAATGACCACCCCTGACCAACGGCCATGGGTAACCCATGATCTTATTGTTCGCCATATAACGTGAAGATTATAACGTAGCGTCAGTTTTGTGTTAAGGATATAATTCGGGTTGTGGTGCTTTACATAGAAGAGAATGCACCTTTCACATAACATTAAATCATCGGCTCAAATTAATTGATATGTTATTTTTCTCCTATCCAGGCATCTTATAGCTTCACGTACAGCAAGTCCATACTATGGTATTCCACTATTCGTGACTTTTTTGCAACTATCTCCAGGGATGTGGAGTAGGCAGCTATTATGGGTAACAAGCTAATCTTTGAACAGCGATTAAAACTTTCATTGCCGCAATTCTTACCAATAAGCATTCTTATCAAAGCTACACTTGGCACAAAGTTAATCATATTCCTTCCCTTTCTTTGACTCTTGCAACTTCTCGGCTTTCAAAACTTTCCGCTTTCATCCACCTATTCACATTTCTTCCAGTTCCCCACCCACCTGACCACTATCATCCAGCCTCCTCTGTACACAAGTCCCTCCCCTATTCGTGCACCTTCCACATCACCAGTCTCCATCCCCTGGACACCAACGTCGACATTCCGCCTTCCACCGCAAGATGCCCCCACCCCGGGCCACAAGCCACAAGACTCCGTCAAAACCCACACCACTTAAAGGCGCCGGGCGGGACCGGGAACGGACGGCCTGCTCCGGTCACGAGCAGCTCACGAGTTGCTCACGAGTGCACGAGGAGCTCGCGTGTCTGCGGCGAGCGGCTCCTTCATCCTGGCTCACGTAGGCAGGCCCCGCGCCGACCCCAGACCAGGAAACTCACAGTCAGTGCAGGAAATTAAAGGGTCTTTTCACTGGCGGCCAACTATAATCACGAGACCTTTTGTAGATATAGAGGCGCAATGTGATACCCAGCGCCAAGCTCCTACCACATTGAGAATCGAACCTTGCCGCCGCCCACCGCGCTCCACTGCCACTCCCCGCCTCCGTAATTTTCTTTCCCTTTCCTTAAGATTTCCTTTGCTTTTTCCCTTCTTGCCAACCAAGCCTTTCTTAGATTATTCCAATACTCGCTATCGCAGTCCCTCACACCCAAACCGCCAAGGGCCACAGTTCCAGTCGGAGCTATTAACTATTGAGAAGGGCCTGTGGACTGATGAGTTTTAATCGCAGCTGGAAAAAGCGATGGAAATCATCAGTGGGCATTTGATGTAAAAGCAATTAGGCAAAAAGGGCCAACGTCTCTTAATGAACCAATTATTTCGTCCACAGTCCGTCGCTACCGATTGCGATCTGGCAGCTAGGACGCTGTTGCTGTGATATACATATGTAATGAGGAATTTGATCACGGAGAGCCTCATTATCATGACGTGTAGCAGTACAATGCCGTCTTTGCAAATTCATGTGACAATGAAGTTTCAGCAAGTGCCAAATAGTGTTAGAGATGATTTGGTCCATGCCTCTCTCTTAGTCCAGATTTGACAGTAATCTGTTTTGAAACAGCTCCACACCCAACCTCAGAAAAGTCATGTATGCTAAATCAGTAGACGTAGTCTATGTTATTAATACTTGGGATATTATATGTAGCGGTCCTGCGTGTATACTCTCTCGAGCTTTCTATTTTACATTTCGGGGAATATCATTTTCTGTTTCCTGATGTTAGGACTAAAGAAGGAAATTAGTCTCATCTGATATACTTTGTGGCTAATGTTCGTATGATGTAACTGCAAAGAGGAGATGACTGAAGGAAAACCCATACACATACCTTCTCCTCTTCAGAACACACATGCAATCGCGTCATGATCAACTTTTCTCCTTCCCATAGGCTGTAATCTAGATATATATGTTTATCATGAGGAACATTATATTGACACGCAAATCATATCGCCAATGAAAAATGACTCTGATTTATATTATTTCAAATATATTGGTTCCTTGCAATAAGACGATGAACACATTATCACATCATATTATGCGGGATTTCCACCTGGCGACCGAATGTCGTTACTATGAAAATCACTCGTCGGGTGGTGGCCCTTGATATTTAATCGGTGTGCGTACTCGTCGACACCAAGAAAAATACCGTTCTTACCTGATGACCGATATTCCTTCCAATGCATTGAAATGACTGAGAGAATATCTACACTGCTAGAGAATTAACTATCGATAGACTGAATACGAGTGTATTCCTCCAATAGATGGAGCAACACTTGTGGATTTCATTATGAGCGGGAGTGGAAAAAGTGGAAGTCCACGACCGAGCGACCTGGGAATCGTTAACCCGCCATCGATTATATGTACCAAGTTTCAATTTATCGGTGAGGCAAATAATCGTCGGGTGGTGCCAAATTGCATAAGGTGGGGACAAAAAAAATCGTTGTCTTGAAATATGTATCGCTGTTTCATGCAGCAATTGGTTGTTTTCCGTCTAGATTCCCGTCTCGTTGTGTAGTGTTCCATTTCAACATCAAAACAATTTTCCGGCAGCCTGGTCAGCAGATTGCATACATCAGTCAGCACCCAATCAGCTGGACATATCGCCCCTCGAAAAAAGAAAGACAGAAATACAGTCCTGGTCGCGCATTAGAGAAATCCCGAGAGAACCACCCGACAACACCAACATTTTATGCTCCGTACAATGTATATTGAACTACAGCCGACCAGCCCTTTCGATTTTTATGGATGGAAATAAAGGTATTTCCGTATTTCACCTCAGCAAACGATACTACAGGGTTGTAAGTGCAATGCATCGCAGTTAAAGAATATTTCTTGCATGTATTTCTTATTGATCAGGTGAAGATTCTGAATAAATATAACTACAGTAACAAGTTCTGCGGACGCGTTTTAGGTGGTCACATTAGTGGGTCAGTGGCAACAGTGACGAGCTTTTATCATATAGGAGAAAATAGCGTTCTTCTGAGAAAATACCTTTATGATCATTAGCTTGTCACAAATGTATACAAAGCTCCAAGGAAAGTCTACAATACACCTTAGACAGTATGCTTAAACTTTGATGAATGAGAATTTTTGTTGAAAATTATAGCATATATAGATAGCTTTACTACCTTTTTTCTATACTACTAGCGACTTCGTCGAGTCCGAGTACAAAAAATATAGAAAAAATGAAATAAGGAATTAATGGTAGCGGGGTTCGAACGTCCGACGTCCGCATTCCAAGTCGGAGGCCCTGCCGATTGCTCCACAAAGACAGATGCAATAATCGGGCCAAATACATAAGCTGTTGGTGGGTGGGGGGAATCAGCGGAGTTTTGAAAGGGCTACCAGCGAAAGTTGAGATCTCATTGGTTTCTCACGAGAAAAATAGATCAGAAAACTACAATACTAAACTTTGATTTTGGCATGGTGTGAAATGAATCATAAGAGAAGAAGTTTGTCTGAGTATAGAAATACAAAAAAGAAGACCAGGTTCGAGTTTTTCACTGTACGAGAATCTCACTCTCGTGGGCCCTCATTCTCCAAGCCCAGGTTTGGTTCACTATGTCTCTATGTATTGGAGCAACTTCAAGCGGATTCGACGGAATTCTACCGTTTTAAATATAGTAGGTAACTATATATCTCCGCCACACAGAGACGGCTATACTGAATGACAATGAGATAAGCATTTCGGGGAACACCACCATTCCGCCAGTACAACTAACCGGAAAGTCCTCTGAGGCAGCCTGCTGAGCCTGTTGTTTTGCCTGGGCTGACAGGCCTGACAAGACACATGGGTGTGACGGCCGGGTGTGACGGCCAGCGCCCCGGACTCACGCCGACGTCGCCGGCCCGCCGTCCTTCTCACGCCGGGGCCTGACGAGGCACGGGCCGGTCATTTGGAGGGCTGCGCACGTGTGTCTACTAAAACTTTCATGAAGACAATTTGGACGGGCTATTCAGGCCCTGTATGATAGGTGTGCCTCGGCATACTGCACTGGACCCAAGGACGTTAGACCGAGCGCAGAGGGAGCGGGTTTGTGTAAGGTGAACTGTTCTACGCCATTAAGGACGCGACGCAACACGCTGGGACACGACCCGACGCGGCGCGAGAGGAATTGGACAGGGATTGACACAGAATCATAAAAGACCTTGTTTCTATTGGCCGACAAACACGGTGTAGATTTTCTGTGTTCACCTAAAAGCCTATTTCCATTGCCAATTACCGATATACAGTCAGGAACCACCAACGGACCTTAGCACTGCTGACACAAAATGGAAATAGGCTATTAGGAGAACATAGAAAATCCACACCATGTTTGTCGGCCAATGGAAACAGGCCTATAATGCTGACACGGCATCAAAATGTCAGAATCTCTTCAAAATCATAGCGGATCATTGTATACCCGTGAAGACAATTTCAATGGGCCTCGTTTCGTAAATAACGACAAGACACATCTCGTCTTGCACGATGGGCGACCATAGTAAGGTTGTTTTATATGATTACTTGACCTCGATACTTGATTGCACTAACAGGCTCATACTATAAGAAACACTAGTTTGTATAACACAGTGACAGAACACATGACAATTATACATGTAGCAGCAGAGTAGGACGCGATATAACTTAAAACAATGCGCATAAGAGAAACAAACACAACACATTGTTGCATTAAAAACATACTTTTGATATCCCGTTCAGAATATTTGTATACACTATTGTGCGGACACCTAAATGTTACGCTGCCTCTTAAGATGAAATATCAACTATGACATCACGTGCCCTGAACATTGTCATATGGCACCTTCGACTCAACGTGGTTCTACGTTTATTTAGTGTCAATTATCATCATCATCATCTCTGGTAAATGATAAAGACAGTTTAATCTACCGAAATGATGATAGAACTCAATTCTGGTTATAAAAGCACACCCTCTGTTTGTGGACAATGGCACTGAGGGTGACGGGTTCATTGTAATACACTGGCCGCCTGTGACTCTCCTATCAGACCTTTCGTACCGCGTGGAGAATGTGTTATTTTGAAGCCAATTTTCCATGTTCTTATTTTCTTTTGTGTTCATTCTTAAAAAATACAGCGAATGTAAAAATATGTTTCATTGTCAACTTATTAGGTTACGAATATTCTGCCTCATGAACCTAAATACAACAAAATCACCTGGCTTGAGGCCCACACTGCAGAAACCGGTTATATTTACACAGTCCGTGTTTCATTATTAGAGACTTCGAATATCATAAAGGGAAAAAAGGAGGAAATGAAACTATGGGAAAATAGAATTGCAAAGAAATATAATGTGATTTGGCAACTATAAGGGGATACCATTAGATACCAGTTTTTGAGACCGTGGGTTTTCACAGGTGACCTAGCAGGGCCCTCCAGTAAAATAAAAAACTTTAAAAAATACGTGTACAGAATTTTGGACTGTTTCAGGGGTTGAGAGCCGCTAACCTTAGTTAGATGGACCGGCTCCCCCGTTGTACCGTTGCTCATTGTCTCTCATCTGCATCCAGCTTTCTCTCTTCTGAAGTCTTCTAATTGTTCTGTAATAAAACACTGTTCTATTATAACTTTATACTCTGTTCTGTCTTTGAGTAGGGCTCTTGGCTTAATGATTTGCACTATTGATGACCCGATCACGGGTCTGAAAAAGTTGCCTCTTTACGAATAGCCGGCAACTGCTAGACATATCTGACATTTCTGAATTCACTCTATATGCACATCAGTCATATCTAATTATTTCAAATCCCTTTAAGTTTTTTCTTGTCAAAAATGATTGAGGTTTTCATAAGGAGTGGCCGATTCATTGTTCATTATATATATAGATAGATTTTGAGTGATTGGACGAATCATCTTATCGAGGTAACTATATCTAGAGCATTCATTTATAGTAATTTAAAATGAAAGTATTGTATGGCCCTATGCAGACACAGACCAACTACTTCCCAAAGTCTTCTTCCTCTCCCGTCTTGTCATTCTGCGCAAATGAAAAACGCAAACGCCTACATCTACCCTGCTTTAGGTTGCGTGCCACCACGCCCACTCTAATCACACGTTTAGACAATAAAAACGTGACTCTCTGAAGGATGGGATTTATAAGCCTGCGTGTCGATGCCCCAGGGGGATGGGGTCAGGCGATATTCCAGAGAAAGGTCAGTAGGTGGGTTAGACCTCTGAGCGAGTAGGAAGGTCATGTAATGTGGTTTGTTTTATGATCTGCAGACAAAACTTCAAAGTCAAATTTCTCCTGTAATTATACTTCAATCATGTATGGAAGCATCTATAATATGAATTGTAAATTGATAACATTGGAGTCTGGAGTTAGGACTGGATGATATACAATATTAGAATCTTAGAATATTTGTTATAAACCTGAATTTCGAGAGTGTATATTTGCAGTATTTCTTTAATCTTGAAAGGCGTGGCCTTGACCTTCACCCCTGTTGACTCAGAGTGATTATTTGAAGGTTGGTGTGTTTTGTTGCAAAGATATGTTTTGTAACATGATTATTTTGAAAAAGAAATGATTTCTAACTGTAATCATGCCATATGACAGTCTACATATCCAGAATGCTGAAACTAGGGCAGATTGCAATCGGGTGAAGTAAGAGAACCAGAACGTTTTCAGGCACTACCGGCTGTATGTCAGAAAGATGATACCCGATACCGCCATGGTGGTAAATTAAGGGTATTTTTCACCAGACTTAGCCATAAATCGGCAATCGATGGTTGACAATGGTTGCAGATGAGCCCCGACCCTGCCTGACAGTAATACACCCGCCATCGTCCTGATGGAACACACACTTTTTTTGAGAGACTACAGTCTTACTAACAACAAAACAATCGCTGGAGCTAGCATAGCGGCGGGTTTTTTTGCTGGCTGACCAGCAACAGTATTACTAAAGGCCCGTTTCCATCGGCTGATTTCCCATCACCGATCTACAGTCAGGAACCACCGACGGACTTTTGCCACTGCTGACCCAAATCGGTCAAGACATAGCTCGTGAAATGACCCACAATTTTCCTGCTTAGATTATGCAATATGGCGCCACCTACCACTGAGTGAAAGCTTGGTCACTGAATGAAATCTACTACCCTTACCGATTTTTCTATACTGACGCACAGTCAGTGGCAACACCGACAGATTTTCTGCATAACTTCTCTACCGTTTTCATTGGCCAATGGAAACGAACCTTATCGCAGCGATGCCGACATTTCTAGCTGGAACTCTCGCAGAGGCTACCAGTGCCTTGTAAGGGTAGCAGGGGTAACAGGGACTACCACATGCACTCGTTCTCTAATCGTAGTCTTAGTGGACCACTCCCACATTCGGCAGCCTCGTGCTAACCAAACATCGGCTAGGCGAGAGTATTCGTATTTTTAGCACTTTCCGCAAGTTTACCCTTGAACGTGGCATTAAGAGCATTTTGAGGTATATGATAATATATAAACTTAGTGACTATACCAATACAGAATCCTTTTTTCGTTGGATAAGATAAAGAGCTCGTTCTTAACGAATTCACCGTATCCAACTCAAAAGGGGATTCTCTATTAGCATAGTAACTATTTATCTCACCCCAGATATTTTTTCTCCATAGACTTAACATTGGGAACTCGTATCTAACACCCATTAGATATTTAGGAAAAACATCCAATGGGGGATAATGTCACAAATGTTAGCCCATTAGTCAATATTAAGGGTGAGATGAATTCAGAAACCCATTCAAGTTTAGGGTCAGAGCTCGATCCCATCTCATTTGAATCACATAGCAATTCACGCGGCTTCGCCTTGTGAATTACTACGTGATTCAAACTCGATGGGATACGAGCTCAGACCCTAAACTTTCATGGGTTTCCTCTATAATATCAACATGGTACAGAATATCCCTTTACCACCATGGAGACATCGTATTCCCTTAATGGCAGTATGATATATATTATTGTATACCAATGTGCGAATGTCTCACGTTTACTGACTGTTTGTACAGATTCCGTTCGTCACTTAATGACGAAGGAATATTCACGTCTATCCATAACACGTGACCACTGTCGTTTGCGCATCAGAAAATAAACATAAGCATATTAATCAATTAAAGGTACATGATCATGAGGAGACATAGTGGTCGAGCCTGAATTCCATCAGCTCTTCGATGTTTTGGCCAGTATTATGTATAATTCACCTCGTTCCCCAGATCAAAACATCTCGGAACAGATTCCATTCAGGCCCTCTAAACATATCTCAGTATATTTCATCATTCACTTATCACATGTAATATAATTGATATTCCCTAAATATAGAAAACTATTTGCATAAGAGTAAGTCACCAATAATCAGCGCATCATTTGTGCTAATTTCTTTCTAATACACCAATATACACGAATGATAATTATGCACGCACTTTGTTGTCTACATGTTTACTTACTAGTCTGTATCTGCAGTATCTATTACCTTTGACCATGCAAAGAATATTACATGGATATCTCTTCAAATAAATAATGACGCCAAATTTTACATACTCTATAAATACTAGCTAATTTCCATCTTCTAACAGCCGACGTGAATTAGGCGTTGTTAAGTGCAACGAGTCTTTCGGGGGGTTGCTTGGAACATAAGCTGTTATGCGACTCACACCCCAGCAGGGCCCAGCGGCCCAGTACACCAAACCACACTCAATTGTGTCACTATCTAACTGAGTTTAGATGTAATATAGAAGGGGGAGACTTTCTCTAATCAAGTCACAGCATTGGTAAAACCTCTGACAAGAGATTGACAAATCTAGATCGAATATGGAGCACAAGTTAAGTTACCTTATAGTTATCTTCTGGTATCCTTAAGTCGGGCATAAAACACTGAGAGAAACTCAGTAAACGTGAGGTCATCTTAGCAGTTAAATTCAGAATAAAGAGAAAATTAAAAACCATGATGCTATACATACCCGACCCACTGTATGACATTATAAATTAACGCCGCATTGTATTTAAAGTTCTACACATACTCTAAGGTCTGGCGTCCACCTACTAGATAGAAATTTAGACCTACCGACATGGCACAGATACAAATAGCAAATATCGGGATTGTGCAAAATCGTTGACATATTTCTAGACATACCAATCCGACACACATCGTAAGGGTCTTTTTACGGTGCCTAATCGCAGAAACGTGGTCAACTGCCCCGATATTAAGTGACCTTCCGACACGATTTTTTTATCGGGAGGTGCATCGTAAACCATAACGGAGCCATATCGTAGTAGGTGGAGGCCGGGCCTTACATTATGAGTACGTTCTTGCCAGGTCCCTCATTAACCTTATGTTACCTATATGGATGATAGGTTAACTTTCAGTATCTAGCAAGAACGGCAGGATTCTGACAGTTTCAGCAATAAGTGTCATCATGGGCCCGGTGAAAAGTCATTTTTTCTAACACATGAAAGTCATAGGAGGGAGACACTAGTTTTATTCCAATTTCAATAGGAAATGGTGTACAAAAGAAAGGCACGAACAGCAAGTCCATACAACAGCAACAACACACACTCACATTAAGCCTCGGCCTTGCCTGGCGGTATTTCCCCATCTTAAACGATTGCTGTAGTCCTGGGACTCGGCAATGCCTCCTTGCCTCGCGCCACACCTCGCCGCCACGTATTTATGCCTCGAGGTGTTTAACTTTGACGCGGAGACGTCAAAGTGAATCTCATCAGTTTGCGGCCCCGGGGAGCGCCTCCCGACGTCATTAAGAGTATATCTTCAGTCCGACTGAAAAAATGTCTCTGCTGTAAAAAAAAAAGGGGTGGGGGAAAGAGGTACCACTGATATATACTATAAGATAGACTCTGCTCTTTTGATCGTTATAGGTCTTTGAAAAGATCAGAAAAAGTCTCCTTGTAGTCTAATAACACGTCGCGTCACGTTAAAGAGGCGCGTTCTCTGAAGTGTATGCATGCACGCATCTATTTGTGGGGAACGGAAGAATCCCATCGTCCTCAAGTCAACGTGTATTTAGCGGATGGTAATTGGTGGGTATTCCTGCCAGTACGACATTGGGAATCATTATATTGAAAGAGATTCCTATAGGGTGTGATACTCTATTCCGGTGATACTTAATAAACGGAACTATAGAGTAATTTGGGATTCATTTGAATATAGGTCACAGATATCCCATACTGTGCAATGGGATCTATGACCTCGTAGTATTAAAACCTGCAATAGTGGAAAAGTAAGGCAATTTGTAGTTCATCAAATTTCAATCATAATAGTATGTTATATGAATTCGTAGAGGTATCAGTAACTAGAAGTCCAGAGAGTAAAAACCTAGAATTTGTAATTGTGCAAGACGTAGACAGCCGTTATTGTAGAGTGCTGAATGCTGATAATGTGCGGATTCTTGTCATAGTTTTCTGGGATATGATGATTCTTTCCACTAAAGAGGCGGCTGTCAATAGATATCTCTAATAGTGACCAGTATTTCCGTCGTTTTGGATTCTAACCGCTATAAATAGCCATGTTTCGCACACCGTTGGCCGTACACTAGCCTATATACCACCCGCCATACCAGTCCCAAAAAAACAGAAACGGGCGGAATTTTCAACGCCACGTTTTCAGCTCGCGCTCACAGAGAATACATTCCCAGCAGGCGAGCAGCTCGACTCCGGAGCCTGTTGTCAATGCATGAGCAGCTCATCTGCGGTGTGCGCTTTCCTGATAGACGGGGCTGGGGGTGGACATACGGCCTGCCGTGGAGCCGCACGCCCGGCCCATATACGTACTAGTTTCCCCTGGCCTCCATTTGTTTCAATCAGCATTGAGCCAGCACCACCGCCGGATGAAGAGGGGGGTGCGGTGGGTTTGAGGGCTAAATAGGGAGGAGCCGAGCTAAGCTGCTCATTCCTGCCGTCCTGTCTACCTTCCATTCGTATGCGGAGTGCTCTTCGACTCGCAGACCGGAGACACAGTGGATCAGATGGCCGCCGTTGGGCTGCGGTCAGATGGGGGAGGCTCCGATGTCGCCAGGTCGTTGGCGCCGGCTCTCATTGCTAATTCTGTTTAGATAGGACGGACGGCTCCTCGGTCTTTTCTACCCTTCTCCTCAACCCCATCTCCATCCCACCTCGTACCCTTAAATCCCACAGACACTGTACCCAAGGGAGAGAGTCAGAACCACATCTCCATATACACCCACATTATCCACCGGCAAACATCCCGAACCACCAGCTCCACCCCACACCCTTTCACTGTCAGCCACTCAACATAGGTCGGGTCGGGGACGGAGCTGAGTGAAAAGGCCCATTCCGATGGGCTACTTACTTCAGAGGGGCCTAAGCAGCTCGACCTGTTGCCACGGGCCACGCGGCAGTCCATGCCTGTGAGCAGCTCACAGGGCCTTAGTGAGCATCTTCAGGGACTCGTTGGTGTGCCTCCTACTTGCCCACACGTCCTGTAATACGGGTAGTCCCACAAGGTGGCACGTGTGACCGTGGCTATTTGGCGCGATAAACAAGGCAATTTCAACCAATCAGAACCACCTAAAGCCCATACTGACCGGCACAGGAACGCGGCTCACCTATACCCTGCCGGAAGTACCCCGAAGACCACCTACTTACAACCGGTTCAGTATTCAGCGACAGTTCTGAATGGTATACCTTTGGAACACTAAATAGAAATGGGAAGTTACGTGTTGACACTCTTGGCTGAAGGACATTTTTCAAGGGAATTTGATTTTTTAAATGTCAATAGGTGACAATGCAGGAAATAATATCTTTAACCCAAGAAAATCATGTCAAGTTGTTATCCTGGCGGATATCCTAGCTTCTTGCCTTAAATCGTTTCACATTAATTTTTACAAACTGTTTCCGCAGAAAATAACTCCTGTCCCCTCTTAAAACCGCGGCCTGAGGTATTATGGTCGGAAGCGCCACCGAATTAACAAAGCCGAAAACAACTCTCGCGGACCCTCCGGCGGCGCGAGACTTGGGCCAAGTGTCCCGCTGGGACTGGGCAGGAAGGTGAGGCCACATCAGTCAGAGCGCCGGCAACCAGCGGCTGGGGAGACAATGGCGGCACTGCAACAAATTACGTTCTGCCGACGTAATTCACGTGGCTCGATTGGCCACTGCTTGGCCATGCTGATTATGACCGTAACGGGCGTCTTGTGCCTGATTACGGCCGTTACAATGCCCCGCGGTGCCGCAACCAATGACGCCAATGACGTAAAGTCGTCACGGCTGCAGCCATCGTAACAGAATCAATATGGTGGCGACTGGCACCGGCCGATAGACACCTCCCTCATCCCTCACGAGCAGAGAGGGGCCGGGTGGGCAGGACACATGCGGAAGTTAGCCAACAAGATTACATACTGTGTGTTTCTCTGTGAATCAGACTGATAATGACTGCAGATGTAACCTATAGGCTGGCGGTTTCTGATCATTTTGTTCGTTTTAGATATGCATGTTTTGATGTCTTTTCAGAATTATACTTACTGAAATCCAAAATTTATCCAATGTGTTCACGGCGCAACCAAGTATACCATTTTCGAGGGAACTTGTATCAGAAGGATATGTAGGGCGATTGACATCTGGGTAATGTATCCAGTTGCCTGTTCGACACAAGTTAGATTAAAAGATCTGCGAAACCTAAAAGACATACATCATAGATTAATTGGTGAAAGTGTTTGTCACTTGAAAAAGGCTTCATAAATGGTAGATGAAAATAAGTATGAGGTCGATGATTTCAATAAGTTTAATACCAGGTTTTAAGCTTCACTGCCTTTGACCCACGGGGTCTAACCGCTTATATATAACATTATTATATGATAACATTACTTTGCGAGAGATGTATCAGGTCATTATAAGGTAGTTGCACCAAACATGAAAATGCAAAATTAATTTTTCGATAACCTTCTTCTTACATTCCGTCAATTACTTTGGAGACTAGTTTCCAAGATTCAGACTTTATGAATATGTATAGACCTGGAATCACCCACAACAGGGAGAATCCGTTAATTGGCATAGTTCTTACAGGAACTTATTTAATTTTTATTCTTTGCCTTTCACCCAACATTGCGCTATCTACATCACATCAGTGACAGGGGTGGTTCTCATGCCTTCCGTCATCCTAATTATAGATGGCGTTATGAATACCAAATCAGCACCACATAGTTAGAGGTGGCGCTCTGCCGATTCTAAAGGCTAGAATATTGGGGATTATAGTTCTATGAACGCGTTGATTAACAAAGTAAGGTCGACGTGCGATATTTCATCTGCGGATAGGTGCCGGATAATATGCTTTCATTACGTGACCAATTTAGCTCGAGAGCGTGGCTAGATATGGAGATCAATTCCTGAGACGTGTCCCCCAAGACAAAAGGTTCCATTGGCCATTCACTAACTTCATTTCGCATTGTTCTATCGTGGCTGACATGGCCAGATAAGCTTGAGTGAGAAATAACATTATGGCACAACAATTACCTATCCTAAATATGTACCACTTGAGCCAGTTCAGTCCCTACATCACGACTCCATAAACAGCACGTTCATCAGCAACGTCATATTCATAAATATTAGAATACCCAAGTAAAAGAAACAACGGCTACAATTAATAATATTCAAAGTGCCTGAAGTTATAAGAGGGGAGTACACTTTCCCAACACACCTTATCCAATTGCTCATCTTTGCCTATGCTGATAATATTATATAATACATTTTAAAGGCCTTTTAGAACCCTTCAGTCAGAATAGAGTAGGTGACCAATGTAGACCTTTAAAAGGAACTTCATTTGATAGGGAAAAGCAAGTAAATATGATTACATGTGTTGCAACTACACTGATATTGCATTTTGTGCGCTTTGGATTCTATTACCCCAATCGTGACGAATATGTGTATTATCGCTTGTTTTATGTAGGGGCACTGTAGTTCTTTAGATCCAGTTCTATATCGACTTGTCGTGCTTTGATTGTGATCTTCGTCTGCATTGCGTGATTGCAGCCCCTACAGAACACCTCAATGGCTAGGCTCCATGGAGGCGAGACATACTCACATTATTCACCGCTACAAAAAACAAAACCGACCAGACTGCACAAGGAAGAGTAAACCATTCAATCTTCCGGGCTGCAGCGCCTGATGACAAACGGTTCCAGTTCACACCATTTCAAATCATTTCACGCCAGCGCCATTTCTTATATGAACACCCCAGAAATAAATCTGAATTTAATACAATTTCCAATCCAGTGCCTCCGCTTCTGCCAGATTCATTCTCAGAACACGCATGTGTATGCTATGTTGTGGACATGAATTAAAAAAAAAGAAGAGCAGAGAACTACGCTGCCATCCCATTCGCACGACCAAACCGGCCCTACTGTAGGTATACGCTGGTAGTGATCGGGTGGGGGTTGGGGAGTGTGTGTCTGATGGGGTTAGTAGAGAGGGGCGTCTGTCAGCAACTGATAATTGCCTCCGGGGTGTGGTTTGAGGCCGATCTGTCTTGGCGGGCAAACGCGGCCTGAGAACCAGCCACGTGGAGGACTGATACAGCTCCCGCCGGCAGCCCTGCAACAATGTCCGCATGGCGGGCGAGCCTGGGAAAAGCAGGCTATTGGGGGTACTTTGAGAGAAATGATGATGAAGGGAGGGTGAAGAGATGTGTGTGTATATATATATATATATATATATATATATATATATATATATATATGTATATATATATATATGTATATATATATATATATATATATATAGATATATATATATATATATAGATATATATGGGAAGAGTGGTAAGGTATGTGAGAAAGGATAGGGATCGGGAGAAGTGGCGGAGGGAAGAGATATGTGGAATGACGTGTGATTCAGATGAGGTAAGCAGTAAATATAGGACAGATGGGCAATGCCCCCTGGGGGATGCTATTTTGCCCCCAAGTAGGTGTTCTTCACTGCTGGAGGTGAAAAAGTAAGTGATTGATACAAGGCCATTATCACAAGTCTAGCCTTTCTCACATATTTCTCATACATGTGTATAAAGCCTTTCATGTGTAGGCAAACATTCCGGATTTAATTTCTAAGTCATCTCAAATTGGGATGGGTGTAGAGAGACTAAGGAATCATTGTAAAACTTGAAAGTCAGTTGCATTTGAACAAAGAGCCACAGTGCAGGAAGTGTCCACCGAACGGTGGTGCCCTACTGTCGGCCATCTGGTGACTGCTTCATGAATTAACAGTGGCTCTGTACCCATAGGTAGTGATGATACTATAATGTGAAGCACCAAGAAGTACACAAAAAGATATCGAAACGATTGGAGGATAAAGGGGGATAATTGCCAAAAGGAAATGAACTAAAAATAGAATGTTTGGAGGGAAAGAAACATATAGGGAATACAAAAAGATATGGACCACTGGAAGGAAGAGTAAGAATGAAAAAAGGGGCGAACAATCGAGATATACTAACCCAGACGAGCATTTGTGACGGTGAATAAATTGAGCAGGGATAAGGAGGAAACATAAACCGAACCTGTACATATACGAAAAGAAGGGAGGTAAACTGGATCGAAGTGGCCCGCCTTGTAGCCTTGGGGACTAAGCAGGAGCTTGCTGAAGAACGGGGTAAAACAACACGGAGGGTAGAGCAGACATGAAGACGCATAGGTAGGCACGTGGCGGATGCTGCCTAAGTACACATAGCCGTGTGGGCGGGGCTGAGAGAGGGAGGAAGGGGGTGTAGCAAGGAAAGACGAGCAAGGAGGGAGATGCAGCTCTTTCTTCGGCCTGCATCGTAATGGAAGGTCACGAACCGGGTCCGGATCTGGGTGATTAGGCAGCTGTGATGGACATGGAAGCTGGAGGGGGGAAAGGTCGACACCAAGACAAACAGTCACAGACATACAAACACCTGTACTGCCGGTGGCACGAGAGAGAGAGAGAGAGAGAGAGAGAGAGAGAGAGAGAGAGAGACAGACAGACAGAAAGACAGACAGACAGACAGACAGACAGAGACAGAGAAAGGGAGACAGAGGGGAGAGGTGGAGGGGGAGGCAGCAGGGAATGAGTAAAATAGACAATAAGAGATGAAGAGAGAAAACAATAGAAGGTGGCAGAAAGAGAGGGATATATAGTAATGGGGAAATTGAGAGAGACAGAAAAAAGGAGAATGAGAACAGGATAGGGGGGGATGTGCAGAGGCAGAGTGAGATAGATAGAAACAGATCAGAGAGACAGAACTAGGGATAGAGAGAGAAGTAGGGACAGAGAGAGACTTAAAAAGACAGGAGAGACAGTCTGAAGAAAGGGAGAGAGAAAAAAAGAGGGGCAGAGAGAAGAGGGAAGATAAACATAGGAGAGAGACAGACAGAAATGGATGAAGGGAAATGCAATTCAAAGAGAAGGACGATACGCAGTGAAATAAATGAATATAGATAAAGAGACGAAAAAGGTAATGAAACAGAGTAAAGGGAGAGACAGCAGATTGAAACAACGCTGATAGTTAGGTCAAGAATAGGTAGTAATGATTTGATAATATTCAGAGGAAACAATATCATTCATAGAACTGCAAATGAACGTGAATGTAGATTGAACAAAAGACTACGCTGGAAAACGCCCAATTTCGGGTAAATGGTATGTCTTTTTGTTTTTACCATAGTCTGAGAAAGACCAAAGTATAAGGCATTGTGTTTTATAGTGATAACAATCGTTGTAAGTGATGCTTACCGATTCGGGAAGCATTGCAGAAGGCTTTGCAAATGCAGCCACGTGGTGTCATGCCAACAGTTGTTAACTAAAACAATTTGAAATTTGGTATATAGACCTGTACGCCATACATATGGAATCCACTCCTCAAAATAATTCTTAATTTCAATGTTTAACAATTTGAAAAAAGAGTTATAACCAACCATTATACCTGTATGACATGTCCAACCATGTCGTTTGTTGTGACCATTTGGGCAACAATTTCACCTACGATGCCCTACGATTATCATTATCATAGCACACCTAAAACCGCCTTACATGTAGCAACCAACGATCGTTGGCTGATCCTATATGATCGTAGGTCTATAGGACACTGACGCCTCAGAACGGTCACTATTAGCGATTGTTGTTACTGAAAAACACCCCCTGTCTTGGGACACGATCTCCTCGTCTGGGTGGTAGGGTTCCAAACGAGGTACAGATTTTCAAGACCTTTTAAGTTCATAGGGACATTTTGGTGAAACCCAAAGACAAATCGCTGACTCCCTGATTATGTAGCCATCCTACCCAATAGGAGGCCAGCAAGCTGGATCACATGGGTTTCACGCCCCTGACTTTAAGGTTAAGAGTCCAAGGGTGAGTGTTTACTGGGACTTTATCTGAGACCAGGTGTGTCAGTCCATGTGGATCAAACTCGCCATTTTCCTTGATGCTCTGGAACAGAATATCAAAGTAATCCATTATTTACGTAATGTTATTGCAGTGTACACAGGCCTTTATGATATATGTGCGGTTCAAACACAAACCACACATTCAAATAGCAGAGAAGATGCCGTAAAGGAAGCAATCTTAAAAAATTTGAGAGGTAAAGCTAGTGATGCTGCAGGTCAATCTAGCATTGAATCCAGTTGAGAATCAAGGATGGAACCTGTGGCAAGGGCATAGGTCTCCGATAAGGTGGAAGGAAGAGAGGAGTTGAGAAAGAGTTAAGATATCGATATTGTGCATGATGGTAATGGGTAGAGCATTTCCATTTTCTTTAGTAATTTTCTGTTAAGCTTATATCAATTGATTTTCAAACATTATGTCACAATAATTTCCTTCAGTCTCCTTCTCTCAATCTTAATCTATCTAGTTCAAACCCCTAATAGTTTTGAATTACTTGGCTCATATGACATGCAGTATAAATGTCTTTGTTGTGTTTAAACACTTCAGCCTTCACACAAAACCAATTAAATCTTTATTTTATAGGCCTAGAGAGTCAGCGATGTGCTTGAACTGACAGAGAAATATATGGATTGTCACGCCGAACTGTGAGCTGTTGAAACCTGTCCAGGAATGGGGTCCTGGACTATCCCTGGGACAATTGGAATTGCAGAAAAATAAGCTACAAACAGGAAAGGCATCTTGTTCACGCCCAGGGCCATGGGAAAACAGAAGCTGAATCTTAAAATAGAATTTTCGGAGAAGAATGATATACACATAAAGGAGACCTCAACTGTTACCAGAAAAATACAAAGTTCGATTCCTAAGCTAGGATATACGAAACATTTGAGGAAATTAATTACCATGGTTACTGCATTAACCTAGTACTGGAAAAAGATCCTCACTGTGGCGATTATTATTCAGATTTTGAAAACAATGTAAATAATAAACTGGAGGTTTTACCGTCCAGAACAAGAACTAATCCGTGAACCTGACCTTCAAAATCTGAATGATGTTCTTTGGGACCTTCTTAAAGGTTTGTTGGAAAGCGGATAACGGTTGTTGGGATGTAATCTGTTCTCTTTAAATCTCTGAGTTGAAGATTTGTACTACATATATCGCCGACTCTATATGATTATACCGTATACAAAACACCTACTGAAGTAACTTATCATTCCACATATAAACAATGGCCATGACACCCACTCTGGATATTATAATGATGTTACTTCTGCCAAGAGGCCTGCAGCTGTTGCTGGCATGTAGCCTCTGTATCTCACATACATTATACTTTCTACTGACCCTAGTATCAAAGTGATACTCCCCATTGCTGTAAGGTCAAATCGTACCTGTATTTATGTTGATGACGTTACAGGGTAAGTAAAGAACTGATAAAGAAAAGGCGTAGCACACTGGCAAGGCGGAACATGCTGTTTAAGTAGTGCACTTTTTATGCCATGCCACTGAAACTAGTAATATGTTACCCCTACTTACCTTAACTATACCATCAATAATTGCCAGGGCATTGACGTTAACAATTCCGGCAACAGTGGCCATACCATTGATGGTAGCCAGACTAGCCATGCTGCTCGAAATGAGCATGTTGCCGACACTTTCCGTACCACACAACCATGCTGCTTACACTAACTATGCCAAATACGCTATCCAAGGCGATCGTTTGTGGTCATGCCGCTGATAGGCGGGGCACTGCGGACACGGTTCGGTGCGTGCTGAGGACGTAATGCACGTGACCGTGTCCGTGACCGCCAGCCGTGGAGGACGCCGTCTATTACACGCACCGGCAGTTGGAGAGCCATGGTTTCATTATGATTCACTGTCGTGCTATTTGGAAGAGTCTGAGAGAGCCTACGCCTAGGCAGTAAGATGGGGAAAGGTAATAGTATGGCGGTGAATGAGGGTGTTTGGTGAAGGAAAAGCTTCATGTACGCCATGTATTCGTAATATAGATATAACCAGTACAGTAATAAATAGTATACATGCACAGTAGTGTGTGCTTAGATCTGGGCAAAGTGGCCGGTATTAGTACCCTATGCCGGAATGTTAGTGGTCAGGAGGGGATTATTATTCTTATATTTGATGAATGGCAATAATAGATATAGTACATAAAGCCAATGGTAAATAGAGAAAATATGGGTCTTATGATAGTTGAATCACATACAAAAGTACATATTATCGTAAAACTGGATGAGTTTTAATCTTGGCCACCGTATGCCACCACTGGAGTTCGGCATAGTGACTTCGTGAGGCGAAGCCGAATGGAGTCCGGAGCCAAAACTCCAGGAGTGGGATGCTGTGGCCAATATTAAAAGGAATCAGGTTTTGATTTCATGCTAACCCGTCTCCTCGATTTTGGAATATTACGTAATAACAATTCTGTATGCTACTAGTAGCATATAAAACTCTGTATGCTAGTCAGCATGGCATAGAGAAATTCAATGTTAAGCCTATGGTATTTTATATTAGCGGTAGGATAAAAAAAAGACATATTCAGTAGGAAGGGAAAAGGCATAGAGGGAAAAAGGCCAGCTGGGGGAGTAATTCACGGGGAACTCAATATACATGGTGTCATTGGGGAAGAGTACCGCGAATGTATGAGGATATAGATAAGAATAAGCTTGCCACTGTGTGTTAGAGGGCCTGTAATTTGGTCTTGTTGCCAATCCAGCTGCTCTTAACCTTATACTTTGCTTTCCCATTTGTTTTTCTTTAATCAGTCGAGAATGAGGTGGGAAATCCGTTTTCAGCTAAGGGCTGGATGTAGAGAGTAGAGAAAAGACAACTCTCCCGTCTGGGACGCATTGAGACCCGTTACTAGCCGGAAATTCCCAGCCAATGGCGCCCTTGAGGAACCTTCCGATCACCCCCGCGGGCCAATCGCCCTCCCCTGATCAAACCCACCTTTTCGCTTACCCACCCCTTCGCACAAACCTACAGGCCGACACCCACGGACTGCCCTCACTCCGGTAGGACTTGCGCAGGTCAGAACTGGCCGGATACCAGTCGTGATCGAGGGGTGATCACGGTGCCTCATAATGGCCACCACTCGCAATGAAAGCCATTACAGAGACGCTCGATCGTCGGCCATCACAGTGAGCGATCGTCGATTGTTTCCTCGAGGAAAACCCGCAGGGGGTCTGCTCCGAGTTGCTCTATGGATGGGGCCGCTGCGTAACCATGGCAATGAGCGACAAGTCGAACAAGGCGTGTTGGCCCCCGAGGCGGGCTGGTCATTATTGCCGAGTGCTGGTGAGGTCCGGCTGGGGAAGGAAGGCCACGGTTTGCCCCCCGCCTGAGGGGCAGAGGTGAGCCGGGGAGCTCTGTGTAGCCTAAATAAAGGAGGTGGGTAGTAGTGTGTGAGGACTTCAACTGGGAAGTAGCAATTGGAGACTGGGGCTGATTGGCATGGCTCGTGGATCGTGATCGGGTAGATGTAATTGGAAACTGGAAGTAAGTGTAAGGATGTTCACTAGCACTGTTTAGAAAATGTTCACTAGCACTTTTTAAAAGAATAAATTAGTGTCTACAAGAGGTCAGTGACAGATTGGGGGTGAAGTGTGAAGACGGTGGTTTTCGGCAATGGCAGAAGGTGGGGGGGGGGGGGGGGGGGTTAATAAAAGCAGAGAGAGGTGGATGGGCCATAGGAGCGGTCAGAGAATGGTGGTCCATAGGAGCAGGGAGAGGTGGATTATACATAGGATCGGTTAGAAAATGGTGGTCCATAGATGCAAGGAGAGGTGGATGGGCCATAGGAGCGGTCAGAGGAGGGCGGTCCATAGGAGCAGGTACAGGTGGATAGTACAAAGGAGGGTTTTTTTTATAGTTTTTTTTTTAAATTCTTTATTTTCATTGGGACAATCGTCAGCGGTTAGCTGGTATGAGTGAGTCTCCCAACATTGGGAATTTGCATCGGAGTTTCACCTTCTATATATATAACAAATTTTAGGGACCTGCATAAATAAAGGTCCACAGTGATTTCACACTTAACAGTCCATATAAGTTAATGGTTATATAAAGTCTTTTTGATGATTCTTATCCACAGTACAGTTGTGGTTTACTAGTTCTATGTTGATCAAAATATAGAGTGTACTTTGCTGACTCCAATAGCATCAGGTAGGGTCCAGTCTCTGTCAAATTAGATCATGGTTAGAAGGTCCATAACAGGTGATTAACATCGAGATATGTCACAGGCTATATAATAGGATATTTGAAGTTATGCATATGATAATTGAAGGGTTGTTCGGCACCTTCCTAAACCGGTGGCCAGTTCTTAGATAATGCCCATTTCTTTTGGTGTACCTTAAACTGTTCATAGTCTTTAAGTTTTCTTATCTCAGGGGAAAGACTATTCCATTCTTGAGCACCACGATACAATGTATTTTTTTTTATAATGTTCTAGTTTGGGTTTACAAGTCTTAAACACAGTGGCGCTTTGTTGTCTAGTTATATTTGGTGTGACTGTGCTTATTAGATCATTGTTGTCCTGTTTAGTATACATATAATTCCTAATGTGGGCTAGTCACCTAGCTTTTAAGTTTGCCGTTTTCGTGGTTTGGTGCAGGTGTTGGAGAACTTCGGTCCATAAGAGCAGGGAGAGGTGGATTGTACATAGGAGTGGTCAGAGAACTACGGTCCATAAGGGGTGGATGGTGTATAGGAGCGGTCGGAGGAGGGCGGTCCAGAGGAAAAGGGAGACGTCGGTAGTACATAGTAGCAGTCAGGCGAGGGCAGTGCAGAGGAAAAAGGAGAGGTGGATAGGACATTTATAAGACTAGTCAGACGGGAGTAGTCCAGAGGAGTAGGGAGAGTTGGGTGCAGCGGTCTTTGTTCTTTGAGATGGATGTGAGTCATCTTTTTAGTAGTTACATGACAATATTATGGTATTTTATAGATACCAATAACTCCCTTCCAAGTCAAACTGTGGCAGAATCATAATTTCGTTGGTTGATTTGAGACATTCATACTTAATGAAATTACACCATATTTGCAGCGGAAATTAACATATATATGTATGTCGTATCTGGTTCCAAAATTTCATATTTTTTCATCAATGTTTCATTAGTGAGAGATATTTTCCAGAGCGAACCCGCAACCGATGCGTTATACTGTTGTGAGAGTATGCTTTGCGAGGGTTACTGAGGATAGGTGCTACCTGGTCGGCCATCTTTCCACCCCCTCCCCATACTCTTCCCGTTGTCCTGTTGAAAAGTCTGTGTTGTAGTCTGTCGGAATATCTTTTTCGTATTGTGTCGGAAGCTCAGTGAGTCTCCGGTCTTACAGTCCAGGATATCAGCGGCTAATCGGGTAGATTGAAGAAGGCAACTGGAGGAAGGATCGAGGAACCAACAACCAAGGACTTCATACTGGAGAAGTTGGCCTGAAATAGCACCAAAGGGATATAGGGACACAGGCGATTTACCAAGGTGGTTTTCCTGTGATTTCGAAGGTGGAGGATGGAATATCTTTTAATCTCTATTGCATCTGACGGGGTACAGTGTTGTTCCTGTACGCATAAATTTGAACTTAACATATAACATGTAAACAATATAGTAATGGCATTCACAGAAGACGACGTTGTGTGACCGCATAGCATATTAACTTCATAATATGGTGAAGTCCTCAAATTTGTATTAATTCATGATAGCGTAATTCATATTTGCAGATCCATGATGCTTCTTTAGACGATTGTTTGGTTTAAAGCTCCATGAAAAAAGAGTGAATAATTGATTTTAAGGCCTAGAGGTCAAGAAGGAGGACTACATGACTTTCCTGGCATTTTCGAGTTTCCATTTTCTCATAGAGGATGACAAGCATTGAAATATATTCAAACGAAACAGGAAATTGGTTTCGTTATAGTGAACATGCTCTTTATATTCGGTAGTATTTGATCATTTCTGCAAAAGAGTATTTTTCAACAAGACTATCTGCTTTCAACATCTACTCATTATTAATATCAAATAGAACAACATACTTTTAACAATTTCCCGGCAAATACAGTTACGTTTCCTGGCAGACTGTGTTTTCAAGGTTTCCCCAAATCGATTATTAATCATAGTGAAGATTCGGATATTTTTAGAACAAATTATAACGGAGAATTGTAATTTATAATAATGGTCTTCAGATAATGATGACGCAAAGAGGGATTTGGAAATAAAAGGTTTATTGAGGAAGTAGTTGTAGAGTTGAGGTGAAGTAGTGTCTTTAACTATAAGAAAGCCGCAAGTGAAGTATGAATGAGGAAAAAAAGTTTTTTTAAAGTTTTTGTGGGGTGGGTTGGAGGTAATATTTCCCGAGTCCGTTGGTTTTGAGGATGAGTCACGTGGTGGAGAGGTAGTCACGTGGGGAAGTCCGGTGTATGGAGAGTGTTCAGTGGGGGGAGAGAGTAGAAATCCCTCCCGCGCACATTAAACCCAACGAGTTGGGAACAATGATGACGCAAAGAGGGATTTGGAAATAAAAGGTTTATTGAGGAAGTAGTTGTAGATTTGAGGTGAAGTAGTGTCATTAACTATAAGAAATGCCGAAGGCCGAGGTCAAGGCCAAGGCCACCTCCTTGGAGGGGTCGGCCGGGACATAGGCCCTGAGGGAGGTGACGCTAGTCCAGGTTCCATGGTGGAGGAGGGCCTCGTCCGAGGCTCCATGGAGAGCAGCTTGTCTCCTCTCCGTAGGGAGTGTAGGGAGGCCGAGGTCACCCTGGGGGAGGAGAAGGAGGCCAGGGCCGCTCGGAGGATGGAGGTGAGGCCCTGGCCGGTAAGAGGTACGCCGGAGGGGTCCAAGAAGGCCAAGGACGTCGGCGGGACAGGGAAGGCATGTGTGTAGGCGAGCCAAGCGGATTTCGGGCAAGCTGGGGATCCTCGGACCTCGGGGACCGCTAGAGGGAGCGGAGGTTCCGAGGAGGTCCTCATCTTGGTCGAGTGTAGGAGGACGATGAGACCTGTGGGGGAGGGAACGACGTCCTGCCGCCTGAGGGCGTGGTGCCCCGGTCTTCCTGGGCCCTTCGGGGGCACCAGGTTGGAGGCCCTGAGGAGCGCAAAATACCCGAGGAGGAGGGCCGCCTTCGGAGCGAGTCAGATGATCTCGCTCTGTCGAGGTAGGCCGAGATCCCAAGGATGTCGGCCGGGAGGAGCGGAGGCGCGCAGGAAGGGATGTGCGCGGAGAGGTTGTCCGCTCCCTTTGCGACCGCGAGGGCAAGGGCAGACGAGAAGAAGGAAGTGTCCCCCCTGCGAGGCCGACCCAGGCTCTCGCTCCAGAGGCGTAGTTCCTGCACGAGGCTGGAGCCGGAAGGCAGGTTGCGAGGTATTGACGAAAGAGGGCGACCTGCTCGGGCTTCCAGAGTGATTGAGAAATGGCCAGGCGGCGCGACAGCTACCGCGGAGGTGGCGAGCGCGGTAGTGACATGTATGCGGTCTCTGGAGGGGGCGTATATAGTGACGCCGTTGGAGGCGTGGGCATGCTGGCGGAACCAGGTGAGGTCGAGGCGGGCCTCGGGGGTGAGGTGGATGTGGCCCAAGGCTGGAGCGGTTTTCATGAGGGCGGTGAGGTGGTTTGTGAATCGCCTAGCGTGAGGGATGCACTGAGCTACGTAGACAAGGTGGCTGACGATGGACCGGAGCTCTGACCTCGTAGCAGTTTGGCATGTGAGCCACGAGGCCAAGCGTTCGGCGAGGTCGATCATTTTCTCCTGAGGAATTGCGATAGTCATAGCCTCAGTGTCTATTTCATAGCCCAGCCATTCCATTCTGGTGGTGGGGGGCTGGCACTTCTTTGGAGCGAGTTTAACGCCCAGGTCGTCGGCGAGGGAGATGAATTCGCGGTAGGCGGCGTCGGCCGCGGTGCTGGTGGCCTCTGCCCCCGCGAAATTGTTGAGGTAGGCGAGGGACCATGCCCCCTCCGACCTGTGTAGGTAGACCATTGCGTTGGTGAATCTCTGGCAGGCAGCGCCAGAGAGTCTGGCCCCGAAGCTGGGCCAGAGGTCGAGATAGAACTCTTTCCGGTGCCGGAATCCTAGTAGGGGGAGGTCGAGGGGGTCGATCCGGAGCTGTCTGTAAGCTCAGGAGAGGTCGGCCTTCCAGATGAGCGCACCCCTGCCGAGGGTTGCGAGTCTGGTTTTGAGGTCGTGAATGGATGGGAGGGTGTATTTCGCGAGGACACCCTCCCTCACGTTGGGTAGTGTGTAGGCGTTTACGCTCTCGCTCTGAGGGAACGAGAAGTCGATGATGACTCGCCTAGTTGAGGAGTCCTTCTTGTCCCTGGTCAGCAGGGGTGATGTGCACAAAGGGAGGGTGGATGAAGGGGCCGAGGAGGGCCCCGTGGGCGAGTTCAGTTTCGATGAATTCACGACCTCAAAACCAGACTGGCGGTGTCGGCGAGGGCGGAGGCCTGGTTCTGGGCGGTCGGGGTGGGAGGTTTGTCCCCGAGGAAGCCTATAGGCCAACCGAACTCGAGGTGAATCCCTCGGGCGGAGGGGCGGTGTGGAATTCCGGTTTTTGGCCAGGGGTTCCTGGCCTACTTCCGAAAGGATGCGGGGTCGGCCTTGGCGCGGGCTTTTATTCTGCAGGCAGCCTCAGCGTGGCAATGTACGAGACCGAGGTCGTTTTTGCAGAACCCGCAGAAGTGCCTGACAGGTTTTCCGGCGATGACGTGGCCCTCCGTTTTGGCGCACCCGGCCTCGGCGTTATATGCCGGGCAGGGGGTGTCGGGGACCTCGGCGGGTTTAGGGCGCTTTGACGGGTTATGGGAGGGTTCAGAGTCCAGGCGGGCGGTGGCTACTCGTGCCATGCTGACCCTCATTATCTGGATCCGGACCTCGTCCGTCCACCGGAGTCTACGTTCCGCAATTTGAGCGAGTACCTCTTCCGAGAAACTCCAGAGGCCCGCCCAGGTGAAGTCCTTCGGGTCCTCCGCGATGTCCCGGAGGTGGGCATTCATATAAGGGCGGTCCGCCGGAGTTGTGTCGGGGTCGTCTAACAGACGGAGGAAACCAAAGAAGTACTCGCCCATGGTGAGTGAGCCGAGGGAGGTTCTTTTGTGCTTCCTCCCTCTAGTGAAAAATTCATGGGGAAACGTGTGGTTATTACCTTGTTAATTGAAGTGTTGTTGACGGAGGAGTCGTTGAACCTGGTCCTCGGTCGTGCCGTGTGCTGAATGGTGGTAGTGACTGAGGGCCGGGTCGGCGATCGTGCGGGGGGCATCGTCCGCGGCGGGTGTTTGTTGATGTCCGGGTTGTGGTGCTAATCTAGCCCTGTTGACCTCATTTCTGGGGGAGTGTTGCGTGTCTAGCTGACCGACCGAGGCCAGGGCGGCGGTCGCGACGGGGGGTGACCCCTGGCGAGATGTGGCGGCTGCGGGGCCCGTTGACCCAGTGACCCAGTGACCCCCAACGCACAGTTCTAGGTGATGGAGGATGGACTGTACACCCACCTCCATGCGAGCAACTCGTGCCTCCACTCCGGAATCCTCGTCGAGAACCGAAGCCGTCTTTCTCCTTTTAACCGCCCTGGTGTTCTTGGGGCTGGTAGACTTCTGTTTACCCATGATGGATGTCGGGTGTTTGATAAGTCCCGAGATAATTGAAGAAGAGTGGAGGAGTAATATTTCCTGAGTCCGTTGGTTTTGAGGGCGAGTCATGTGGTGGAGAGGTAGTCAGGTGGGGAAGTCCGGTGTATGGAGAGTGTTTGGTGGGGGGAGAGTGTAGAAATCCCTCCCGCGCACATTAAACCCAACAAGTTGGGAACAATTGCCTCCAGTTATCTCGATTCAAAAAAGTTTTTTTGCACCGTTGTCATTCATTTTGTAACCTTTGTTTACAAGGAAATGTATTTGCGGAGAGTATGGAATAAAAAACACCTTCAATTGTACATTTGCCAAATGTAACGTAATCATCCTAATATTAAAGCGAGACATGATTCATAACATTTCGTAAGGTTTGCACAGGAACATCAGCCGCGTAAATATGAATGTGTGTTGAACCATCCCCCAAGACTCTAATATTTATGTGTAAGTACTCCGCAAAAGATACTACTATAGATGAAAGTGGGCCAGTCAAAAAGACGAACATTTTCTTTTGGGAAAGAAGGGCGTGATGTGCTTTTAACGATTTCCAGTTTGTATTTCATATAATTCACTTAGATTAAAACGATATTTTTACGTACCAGGGCGAGGGTATTGCCTAATGACGTCAATCCAGCGTTCCCCCTTTCCAGTTTCTCTTGGTTTTAATAATGAAATAAAATGCATTCTAATTAGAATTTTGCTGAATTTTATGAGAGAAAATAAAAAGGGCGATAATGTCATCGTGTGGTCTCTCTATTCGTGCAGTATTTTTTTAGAGGACACCGGATCGGGAAATGATTGAGTGGTGCCCTCTGGGACGGTGCCGTCTGCCTCTGGCTTGGCTCCCCGTTTACTTCACACTGAGCCTGCCGAGGAGTTCCCCTGATGAGATAATACTGGCGGTGAATTATGATGGCTTTAATGTTACCGCGCGCCCAGCTGAAAAACTCCCCGCGTTTAATTTCACGGTGCGAGCCGAGGACACAGCACTGCTCTTAGCAAAGGTAAGAGTCCCGTCTTGAAAAATATGGAAATTGACCAATTCACGTTCCTCTGAGTCAATTACAGATTAGCAACATTGTTCCTGGTGCAAATCGAAGCAGATCGTTCGATATCCCTCCTAAATTGAGAAATAAAGGTCGCCAGACCGTAATAGTCACGACTGCGAATTGCCACGAGTTTGCTTCTGTAGTCCACACTCGAACTTTGAGACGTCTTTATGGGTTATTTTTAATATCGATCTCGATAAATGTACTTCACGACATTAATGTCAATTGAGAGAATATCTGATCTGTATTTAGAATGGCCATACTGCGCCTCAACCATTTGTTCTACGTCAAGATCACGTATTTGGCTGAAAACGAAGACGTTTCACGTTCACTTAATATTACTGATGTGATTCGTTTTAGCAAGTACACTTGATCCTCTATCCCGGATAGTGTGTATATATATCGCTGCAGCACAAACCCGAACTCAATTTGGTGATGGCCAATGTGTTAACATACCTTCCGCCTACGTCGAATAAAGCTCTTTTTACATCCTGGATTTTTATAAAGGGCAAATCGTTGTACTTAGTTGGCTACCCTCATATCACGATAACAAACGTTACAAACGACAGCATTTTCCAGTAAACCTGAACATAGATATTAATGTTGAAAGACCATTAAGTGGGTGGCAACTTACCTCTAGAAAGGAAGGTAGTTAGGAAAAGTCTTAGGAGATATCTTCCTGCTATACTATATTATAAAAAAACACACACACAAATATTGGGAGCATGTACATACCACAGAATGGATGTATGGATGTATTGCTATTGTATGAAAACCTTTGAGATGTATGTTTGTATGTTTGGAGCAGAGTGATAAACACAGATATCATTAATACTATTTTATTCAATTGCAACCTGTTTCACAAACTCGTTTAACTACTCAATATCAACACAGTCCAGTAGCACGACGATGAGTTTGTAATAATGACTTGATGAATCCCACCTTAGTCCAAAGTCGATGTAAATCAGGGTCAGCAATATGTTGTCCTTATACCATAAACAGCTCTCGTTATATTGTAAGGCTTAACGCGTGCTTTACAGTTAGTAATAATATCTGGAATATAAAACAAAGCCTCCAGTCTGACCTTCATATGTTCAAGCTTAATTGAAGCAGTACACGATGAAAAAGAAAATGTGAATGGGCACATTTTAATAGACGGATTAAGCACATGGCCGTTCTTTCACGAAGGCATCCTCCCTAATAAACCTTCATAAAATCATCATGCATATACATCTCACATAGGAAACAGCTGGCTATAATCTTCTTAAGTTCCCGTCTTCAAACACCATACTCATTTAGTGTAATTATTTCCAACGACCTGGGAACTAGCATGTATGGAGGACGCCTGGCACTATGCACGCACTCTCACCATCAACTCGCCTTTTATTCAGTGGTGCTGTATGGGTGATTGTGATGGTACAAAGAAGCACGAGAATTGACAACTATGCGAGTACTCTCTATCATCAATTATTTGTAATATCACAACTATAGACACCCGACTGTAGGCCCACCGCCGCAGGCCAAACAGTTCTCCCTTACTGATTCAAATTTAAACTTTCTATTTAAAAAATGTGAACGATCGTTCTCTCCAACATTACTCAATATGACATCACCGACTATCCTTTGAGGCCACCGACGAAATCATGTTGAATTAACCGGTGGCGGTGACCAAAGGTCGGCTTGTGATCACCTCCATTCCCGTCTAAAAAGGTAGCGTTTTCCTCAACGCCAGCGATTTCTATGATAAATTAGTTAATCTTCAGGCTTGTCAGGTCACGTATTGTATAATCGGCGCACATGAAACACATAATCAGTCATCAGGTGGAAACAGAGTGTGTGCTTTGGGGTTAACGATTATTAGCACAGACAAATATTCATGGAGGACCACCGACCGACTTTTGTGTAACGTGCATACAATCGATGAGGTTTCCGTCGGCAGGTGGAAACGCCATATAAGACATTAGGCGAACAGGTTCGGTATATAGAAACTATGATGCATACGTATCAACGGTTAATGTTTTTAAGCCGGGTACATACCAAGATATTCCTATAAATCAATTTTTCAGGTACGCGCACTTTGTGTTGGCGATTCCGGAGATCGCTACCTTGATTCGCTTCGTTTGTCCCCGTTCATGATGCCGAGGACACACCAAGCGAGTAAGGGCAGCGATCTCCAGAATCGTCAACAAAGATTTGCATGTATGTGCGATATTGTTTCATAGTGATATCTCCCACCAATAATTTAGTGTCGCTGATGCAATAATCAGGTGAAATATGAAATATTAGCTCACATATACCCCATTTTGTGTTGGCGATTGCGGAAATCGCCGCGTTGGTCGCTTGGTGTGTCTCCAGCATCAAGCCGGAGACACACCAAGCGAGAAACACAGCGATTTCCTGAATCGCCAACACAAAATGGCGTGTATGTGAGATATATTCGCAATATTACCTTGATTTGGATCTCCGTAGTCTTATTTCCCGTGTAGTGGCCGAGTATTGCATAATGTCATCTACAAGGAGAATAGGACCACACAGATCGAATTCATGGTAATGTTGTATTTAATACTCACCTTTCGACTAATTATTAGGAAAAGATGATCATGTGAATTATTAGTAACGCGACACAAGCGCCGTGCATTGTTCATATAAAACAGTTCCTATAAAGCCCGTCAGGTGGCGGAAAAATTCGTATTCTTCTAGGAGAATACGGCTTTCCGGAATCTACTCAGTAGCGATCTGTGGACTCCATAGGCTTAGTATTAGATGGGAATATCTCTCACCGATGATCAGTGTCTCAGAAGCAACAATATATATTTAAATATGAAATAATGTTTCACATACATTCCAATTTTTGTTGGCGATTCTGGAAATCGCTGCGTTTCTCGCTCGGTGTGTCTCCGGCTTTATGCACGTGCACGTATGCGACTTTTCTTCGCGAGCTCATCTACAGTTCAACCTACGCAACTAGGAACCACGTGAAATGTTTGCTTGCGTGACATTATTTCTAAGAGGCAAATGAAAACTTAACATATATACGCAGAAAGTTAAATTCTATTTAAGACTTGAGAAAGAATTTCAATTTGAGAGACTTTCTTTATGGCATATTAACAGGTAGAATCCAACAGATTAATCGTACAATTCATACAGAAATGGCTTGCATCAGTGTATTTGCTGAAAAGTGAAATTGTCTTAAAGGATTTAAGGATAATCAAAAAGCCATTTTCTGTATACCACATGAATGCTAAATGCTATGTACGGCTGAACCCCACAACATTTTGCTTTTAACTGGATTGGACTATCGATTTACTAATGCATGCAGTTTCCTCTACCATACTTGATATAGCCTTACTTATCTCTGACATTGACTAAGCACCATGTACCCACTAATTTACCCGAAAAACCGTGACTGAAATAAATATCAACATTGTAAATACGTTACCTGCTAAATGTCTCATTGACTAAGAGGGAAAGTCCATAAACCATCCAAAATATTTTGTCTGGGTCACCTTGAAACCACCTAGGGATTGAGTGTGTCCCAGCTTAAGAAAATGTTTTTATCGTTCTCGTAAATAAAAAAAGGGACCAATATGATTGCCATTACATCGCATCATGTATAACAGATTAATTTGTTATTGGTTCTACACAACGATTGAAATCTGAATTATAAACACAGTATTCATACTAGCCCTAGTCTGCGACCTGTAAGAAATGTCGAACCTAGGAGTGAACGATATATATACGATTGATTAGACACACGTGGCACCCTTATGTGAAAATACAGCGCAAATCTGCAGATCAATGAATGCACACCGCCAATTACTGTCTATTATCTAAGGCAATAGTTTCTCCAACCATCAAAGGCGAACTACGTAGGAATGTATTTGCAGAGATTACAAGGTATAGTGCATGGGTTTATTGGCATTCCAGCTAGACGTGGAGGTTATTGGGCAGTACGTCACTGACGGTTAGGCCCACTTCTAAATGTGCCCCTTCTATGGTGAGTACAGTGGGGAGTATTGATTTAGGTGGCCGGGTGAGATAATAATAGCATCGTGCATCATACGAATAAACACCGGTGTCGGTCCGGCTATTGTCGCTACACCTGGTGGTCTCAGCATAAACTATACTCCCATCGTGACGTTGACGTAATGTCCCGTAGGGCGCTGGAGACGTCGACTTCCGGTGTAAATGTTGCCGCTGGTGGTGGGTCACCTTCACGATGGGGGACATCAGAAACGGTCTCTACTGCGTTAGGATGAATTTTATGCCGATATACCTACTATGCTTTTTCCCATGAACACCAGCCTCCATGATTGTCGCAATCTACCAGTAATCTGCTTGTTTTCACTCAGTGATTACATACATATCTCTATATGATATAGACACACCGGACAAGTAAGGCTGATGAATAACTTTGAATCTTCTTAGTTCAAGTAGCCATGTTAACCATTTAAGGACAAGTGATACATTGAGGCATCGATCGGCTTAGGTCTTATGATGCCTCATGATGCCTCAATGCATCATTTCCCTTAAATCTATGAAATTGATTAAAAAAGAAACAACGGACAAATAAGAAGGCTGGACGAGCTGGACAAAACAAAATGAGGAATAACTTTCAATCTAACCGAATTATCAATAATTCAATTAATCATAGTCTGTTGTATTGGATATCATTTCCGTCCAATAGAACACCGTCGATATAAAAAGGGACGCGGTATACTGTCAGGTATATTGGTCTGGAGGGGAAGACCGTAAAATTCTAAAAAGTCTATTTATCGGCAAACTGTATTTCCATCATATCTCTCACTACAGCCATATCTGTGTAGCGAACGTCTCCCGTCACTGTTCCTTCCGAGGGCTTTCAGTAGTCCCAGCCGTATAGACTTTAATTCATACTTATTTCTATAACCTGACAGTGACACTTTTCTCATGACGTACTTATATATGTCTCACTAGAATAAGATATAAACGGAACATGGTGAAAAATATCACATGACGTGATAAATGAACGAAGCAGTAGAAAAGGGCATGAAAATTAATGTAAAGAGAAAACCATCTTGTGTTTATTACAGGTCAAAACCTGAAGAACCTCATCACTACGACTACACAGCATCTAATAAGTGTGAACTCAATCATGTCTGAAGTAACGAAATATTGATAGACTATAAAAGAATAGGAGTGGTTGGAAAAATCATGGTAATATTATTATCAATACATAAATCGCTGAACAAGTGTTAGAAGCTCTGTATAGAGCTGTAAACAAGTACAAAGACGAGTGTGTCAATGAAAGGAGAATAGGAACGACTATAGATACGATACTGAGAAGTGGGGTATGATAGGTAACTAAATGAAAAGAAGAAAGGGGAGCAAACATGAGCATGAGGCAAATGATGACAGAAATGCACACCACTGACGACCGTCTCGCCAAGCTTAGACATAGTAAGCTGGGGCCCGTTTAATAATCTAGGTTCGTACATGAAGACCCCTTTCTGTAAATCGCACAAGGGTTAACGTTTAATACTATTTAAGTCTGTTCGCTAAGACAGTATTAGCCATCTATAATGTCGTCCATATGGGTTGAGTTATGTTGACCCACATCGTCCCTGTGTCTCTATGGCATACAGAAAAGGGCCTACATGTACGATCCTAGTTTATTAAACAGGCCCCTGGATCATGGTGACTGTTGAGGTTGGTGCCGGCGCGACATTGTTATTCACTATTTTCCTAATTGGAACATGTTTTATGCACCTCTTGTTACTCAGTATAGATAAAATGTGATGAAAGTACTATATAGATGATAACTAGGAGCAAATAGAATGTTCATCATAGATGAATGAGCGTGCAATTGTAAATGTATGAAACTAAAAGGTTTGGGTTACACTTAGTCTATGGATCGATTTCTGCAACTACTTGCAACCAGTAAACTTGCCATTTCTGTAACTGCCTGAGTCTGTCCATACAATCCAAACATATCAAACACCAGTAGGTCAATAAGGTATTTCGGTACTGGTGATTGGTCATGGTCAATTGGGCATGCCTCTCAGACCCCCAGACACTGGCTCTCTGCTCTGTTCTCATTATCACAGTGAATAACATGCAGATAGTGAAGGGATAGTTTTCTGGAAGCACACGGGAAGTTCAATGTGAGCACTATAACCTCTAGATGACGTATATATAGCGCGTGTAAATACGCTCTAATAAACTCAGAATACAAGGGATGATGGATGATCAGAGTCACTGTACCAACGAATCAGACCGAATAGAAAAAAAAACGAAGAAAAAGAAGGTACCGTCTACCATCACCCAGTCCCATGGGCAGGGCGCCGCCTTGGTACAGGTCCGTATGGCCAGGAGCTCTAAGTTCCACCGGTACTGTTGACCCCCATATTCTACCTCCTAAACTGATGCCCTGGCTTCCCCGCACCACATATGGCCAGCCAAGCCATGAACCCTTCGCCGGACAGTGACGATGGGCGCCAGGGCCTTGACGTATCTGCAGGCTCCACCGACGACCACGTGGAGGAACAAGTTCCCTCCTTACCAGCAACCAGCCATGCACCAGCACTATAGGTAAGCAAAATAACTTTCTGCATCAATTCATTACCCATGGGGTCCTGCACGATAAAACCACCCTCAGCTCCCACACCCTGGCCGAACATATCTATTGTATGTTCCGCCTCAAGGATGATCCTGCCATTCCTCCGGCCAACAAACCCTATCTGCTAGCCACCTCAGTGTCTCCTGTCTCAGGATGCAAATGACTCCATGTGGGCAGGGGTATGGGGTCTCTCGGAGGAGGTTCTCGCCCAGACGGCGAGGGTATACTGTCGTGGTTGGATGGGACTAGGATCCAGATACTCTGGATGAGTATGGCCAGGTGCGCCACGGCCTGCCTGGACTTGGGCATTAGAGCCCCAGGCCAGAGACCGCAACCCCGGACACTGGACGGGGTGCCATGCGTCCCACAGCCCTACCCGTGCGACTCCACACCTACATGCAGGGGTGTTCCATATGTGCCGATACTTGGATCGGGCAGTCTGCCCGGGCCTCGTGCTACAGGCGGCACTCCTCATCAGCTATATCAGCCTCCTCAGAGCCTCCAACCTCATATCCGCAAAGGGTTGGGGAAGAACGGGGCATCACCTTCTTAGGCAAGAGGACATCGTCCCCTTTCGCCAAGGTCTGACAGTCCTCCTCCACTTATGGAAGACTCACACCACGTCAGAGCCCGCACTTCCATGACTTTCCTCAGGGCCTGCGTTCCGCCTGACGCCTCCATGACTGTCGCTGTCGCCGTTGCCCTCACTTCAGCCCTTGGCATTAATAACACTGAACAAGCAATTGCCCAAGCAATTGCCCACGACAGATATAATTTTTAGTCTCCAATAAAAATTATTTCGAAGTTAGTCATTATGCCACCAGTGAAGAGAATAACTACTCTGAAGAAGTGCACAACCTCTAATTAAAAAATCATTCTCAAGTTAGTCATTATGCTACCAGTGAAGAGAATAACTATAAGAGATTAAATAGTAAATAACGAGAATAATGTTATATTTGATAAGGGAACAAATATATATAACCTCCAATAAACATTATTTCCAAGTTAGTCATTATGCCACCAGCGAAGAGAATAACTACTCTGAAGAAATATGTACAGCCTGTGCAGTAATAAAAGCAAACTATTGCTCTGATTTCAGCGTGATGACAGCGTGCTCTAATAATCAATTTACAAAATATATTTATTTTTAAACGTCATCAATGAATTTTATCTAAACAGCATATTTCTTTGATGACGCAAAATAATATCTAATAAATCAACATGTCACGTAGATATCGTAGAGAACTGCACAAAAACCTGTAAGGTACAAATGCTGGAAAAAAGACGGAAATACTTAAAACTGTTATACTTGAGAAAATATGCTGCAAATATACAGACTGTGAATGAACCTAAGACACGTACGCAATGCAAACGAACCATAAGACTGAAGAGACCTAAGACTGCTTTTTTTAGACACAGCCCTATTTACATAGGAATGAATGACTGGAACAACCTTCCACTTGAAATTCAAGATGGTAATCTTTACAGCTATAAAAAGCACATAAGGGCGAAGTTTTATGACAAGTTTGACTAGATATTATCGGGTTAGGTTTGACTAAATCTAACTTTGCTATCATCTAAGGTATGTGTCTTTTGCTTCATCAAACTCATTATCATTTCTACCATTCACAATGTAAATACCTATTTCTCAAACTACAAGTTACCGACGGAACATTTGTAAAGGTTTATGACCAATGGTCAGAATAACTGCTATGCAGAGACCATTGTATGTACCCCCTTACAGTACAATAAATAAAAAATAGAAAAGTATCGGCAGGATTTAGAGAAAAATCTAAATTATTCTTACTTGTTATATAGTTAATGACTTACTGAATCTCTCCTGCTGTGCTTTCATTATTAGTACAATGCACAATCTCCTGAAGAGGTTTCAACTGAACAATGCTAGGAATAAAGCTGTACAATTCATGTCTACACCCATTCTGACTTTGAGATCCGTGCCTCTGCTGCTATATCAGACGAAAATGCTACTGAACTATATTATTCAAGTCGACTTCTATAAGAATTTGCTTTGTTGGAGTTTTAACCGCTAAAAGGAAGATGTCTGGATTTCCTCTAAGAACACAATTTGAAATATACAAGAGTGGGGAAGGAACCGCAGTGAATAATTTCGAGTGGATTATTGGTTATCAATTTAGATTTATATAATCATGGTTATATGATAAAATATATGTGTGTATATATGGAGATATATTTTTATATGTATATCATAAATGTATAAATGACCCACTTCAAATTAAAAAAAAAACTAAAGTAGCGTTTATTCATTCACTCAAGGAAACTTTAGATTTTAAGATAAAAAATGTCGAAATATCACGGTTAGTCGCATTAGCTTTATGTATGCGAATGAGAATTAGCTACAAATAGATTGTCGCATTCTAGAATATGCACACTTGATTCGCGACCCTGTATATTGAGAAGAGGATACGTTGTCATAGTGTTTTATATGCCTTCATAAGAAAATTTCCTTACATGACAGCCATTCATGACAGCCATTCATATATACTTTGCTTTTTTTGATAATCTTACACATATTTCAAACACAATTTTAATTCAACAGCATTAGATGAAGTGACAGGGATTACACGAGGTTGATATGTACTGTTGTTGCAATTCAACGTCATTTGTTACTGAGGATTCAGTATGTACTTTGTGATTCATTTATGACCGAGTGTCAGTAAGTGCTCTGTGAATTGATCTCGACACATGATCTTGTTCAGGTATCTGTGCTTTTAGTTGTTGTCTTTTGGGGATTGTGTTACATGTTTCGAAATGATGTAGGCATAATTCATGGTGTTTTGCCCTGTTTAGAACAAGACTATTTTGGTATAATAGTAGGATACAATATCAATCGTTGTTTCGTTCTTCAGTTGTGTCAGTCGGCAGTTTGGTGTCGGTATGTTTTGAGGAGACGTTGTCAATAATGGAGGATATCAGCATCTATCGTAGTGAGTTGTTTGTGTTTCAGAGCGTTCTCCATTGTTAGAGTGGTGAGCCTGGGATCCCAGGGCGGATGCTAGAGCAGTAAATCTGTAAAAACAGAGTTATAAATAGGAGTCTAGACTAAAGTAGACTCTTGTTTGTAGGATATTTGGCTGTCTTAAGGGAATCCCAGATAGGATACCATACTGTAGGTAATGTAGTTTATGAAGAAGTAGGTAGACGATATGTCTACCGAAAGTCAGTAAGTGCTCCGCGAGCCGTTCTCTACATGTGTTCTTGTTCAGATCTTATATATATGTTTATGTCTAGGCAACGTACTGAAATGATTTATATCACCCCTGACGCTAACCAGAACAAACACAGAACATAACCACTCCCAGCAGAGCAAGACGCAGCAACGTTGATGTTGTATAATTTGCACCTTAGAAATCAATATTGGTGTCACTGTTCTGACACCCATTCATGTCAAGGACTGTGTCAGTGGTGTTGTAGATTACCCCAATTGTTTCAAAAAAAATTCCAGACCATATGTTTAATCGAAATTGTTTAATCTTTTCGAATGACGTATGGTAAGAACCGTGTCCAGGTGTTGACATTGGTGAAGGCCACAGCGACAAGAAATTTTGAATCCAAATTCACGATTAATGTGATTTACCCATGATGAATTAAGACTGTGAAGTATGAGTGTAATTAGAATTTTCAGTAGTATAAATCAAATATTAGGTACGGTGAGTTAAATAGCTTTCGATAGGAATAAAGGCAGTGTGATGTTAACTTAACACAGACTGATCAAAAGGAGACTCTAGACTGAATGAACCTGGTAGTTATTCAGTTAATCTAGAAAAATAAATATTGTATTGTATAGGATAGTTTACTCATGTAATTTTTGTTATCACATTTTGTTGCATAGTCTATGAATGGTATGGTATAAGATCAGATTTGTTGAACGGGGCCTAGCTGGCACTTTTTTCACCCATCACATTTTTTCCTACTGTGGAGTTTCGAGTTAAGTCCGACGGAATGAAACAAATTTAAACTAGGAGTAGTGCGATATGCTCACCTGATGTAACACGATATGTTTTTAGTCTGCACATATTCCAAAAGGGTGTCCTTAAAAACTGTGGACTTTGCACACCAAGTAACCAGTGGCCAGTCCTCAACTTGTTTGAGTTATTTGCGTCAGGCAGCAGAAGCGTCAAAAGTCATCAATCAACCATTAACACGGCCGATCTTTTAGGTACTTTCATCGGCATAGCTCCGGGTCAGCAAAAGTTCCCATAAGACAAACATCCCTATTGGAAAAATAGTTTTGTATTGAACACACGAGGTTAACTAAAAACATGCTTTCCACATACAGACTTTCAGATTGTGTGTTTCAAATAATTATACTGGCAATCATAAAACTTTTAAATCGGCTACATGCAAAGTTTAATGGTATTCAGCAATGTTCAGTCTATCATCGAGATGGACAGAGGGTATTCTTCTATCGAGAGCCCTAGAAGGACTGATGGGGAAAGCACTAATAAGTTCCAATTGTTATTTAGACAAATACTTTTCCTTAGATTTATCATTTGAATATATCAAAATATCTTATGTTATCCTCTTGGCCCTTCAGGACTCAAGATACAGAGTTTATCCAATAAGAAAGATCTATGCCTCCCAGCACATTGTAGAATATCATTGACATCAAACCCTACACGAAGATGACGAAGGAGACGGACGGAGCAGCCCAAGGAAGCATGGCTTTGTTTTATGACCACAGACAGGAGGCTGTCAAAGCTCTTTGGGGTCAGGGTCGGCCAGCTCCTATGCTTGATCGTTCGGGGGCTGTGAAGGCCCACAGAGAGCTGCTCGAGGGTCCTGTAATCCCCGGGAGGGCCTGTAAGTAGGTCTTGGCAGACCACCGACAGCCCCATCAGACCCAGGAGCACCTCCAGGTGCATGGCAAGTAGCCGGCCTGAATAAGGAGGGGAATCAGGCGGGGTTCGTGCAATACGCTATGCTCCTGTGTGAGGCAGGGAAACGTATTATAGTGGCCAGGTGGTATAGATGACACACAGGTCCAATTCCCAGGGCCATTCTGCACATACACCGCCGAGGTCACGGCACCTATTATTATTGTAGGCCTTCTCTTTGAGTCGCAAATACCAATTGTTGCTGTCCAAACCTGCTATAGTTAATATTCCCTGTCCTTTGGGTTCCACCGAGAAATACGTTTTGTCTGTGGAGACGATGTATGTTACACGTAGTCTCATTGATCGTTTGCATATAGTTGCTAGAATGGAGAGAAATATGATGCAGTCCAAAAGACATACATAAACAAGGTGGAGTGACTCACAAAGGACAAGGGTTTTGTAGTATACGGGAAGGACCTAAGCCTGGCTTTATCCATGGGATAAAACGGGGATATAACTCCTGACACTCGTGATATATGTTTCCATCACTGTATACTCATGCTGGGTATTTATAGGGGATGAGACCAAAGGGTGCCGTCTGAACCTGCCAAAAGAGGGAAGCGTTCTCAACACTCACCACCTCCTTTCTTAATTAGGGGCGCCCTCTAGCGTGGTGCTCGTAAGTGCTGGACCTGCATCCGGGTGCTTCCGGGACTCAAGCCGGTTGTCAGGATTAACCCTTTAAATACCAGCCTCGCAAACCTGACTGGTAGACCTAAGATTTTGCCACTGAAATCCACCATCTTTCTTGACACAACATCGAAAGTGCAGCGCTATTTACACGCTGTCACTAATGTTATTGAAACCATTTACATATTTTCACTAACTAATAATATGATTTTATTGATATGGTGGGATAATATAAACATTAAATTAGAAACAGTTAATCTCTTAAGAATCTTATGATACTTGACTCGGAATAACCGACTTTGAAATCTCTAGAAAGGATTCCCGTGCCGAAAGGGGTTAAAAGAGGGAATCCGTGCACAGCTTATCCTAGTAGTATCATACATCATTTATACCTCAGGAAGGATACAGGGCATGGTGCCCTGGTGTAATAAGGGTTAACTATATAGACCCATCGTTAAATCATTTAGGAATGTCTCTGGTATAGTTATATGACGCCATGCTTCTAAATTGGCTCCGACGTACTTTCAGGGGCCAAAATATGTATTCTTAACATTTTTGATACATATATCAAATTTGAGAGCAAGCATATATTCATAATTACATAGAGGTGCAAACATTTTCTCCTGTAGGGGAATACCTTTTGTAAATGTAACATAAGAAGCAAAAGAAGCAAAACAGCACGATCGGATTTACGAGAATTACCTTGTTCCTAAAACCTCGAATCGGGACTTTAACCCTTTCGCTAAGGTTTAAAGTTATATGCTATATAGTAGTCAATATTATTGATATCCTATGAAATCTAAATTACTTTATATTCCAATCGAGTTGTCAGGTAAAAACACCACGCTTGGTATTCTGAAATGCGCCAGCATACTAGAACCGGTGAAAATGACATATACAGCGGCATATTTACATTAGGCATTCTGCAGAGTAGCGAAAACGTAAATGCTTTTAATCTTAAGGACTGATATCGAGAATTCAATATGACAGTCCAGACATGACGACATATTCATAAATAGTCCGGATACAAGTATGTAAACATTGGCAATACTTAGTGGCTTATAGTCCACTAAACCATAATGTTGCAGGTCATAAACGATACAGGCCAGAGATGCAGGACCTAATTCAGCAAGTGCAAAACCGATAGTCCGAAGACGAGCCGAGAACATCATTCAAATAATTTCTGACAAATGCTGATACTAATATGCGAATCTGTTTGTGAGCGTCACCGATCTGAACTCAGCTGTACCTATGATGTTTCATAATGCCTCCCTGGTACACTGGGTATATACTGTCGTCAAAGATATTTGTCTTGGTAATGCGATCACGTATTTTCCAGAACGATGTTTTATATTACGCTGTTGCGTACAGATTGCCGCCGGGTATGAGGTCGCACTGTGGCATCGAATGAAAAGAACAAATGTTCTCTGCTAGATGTTCGACTAGATACTCTACTGTTCTCCAACCGTGGATCCGCTTGACAGTAAAAGCTTGCACTGCGTTCAAGAAATCTTTTTTGATTGACGTCTTTTATCACTAGGCACTAGTCTTTGAGTAGGGTCGCGGCTGTTAAATATGTAGACTGTCGATCATCTTTGATACGATGCGGTAATGCAGAGGAATGCGTGACATGAAAAAAGAAAGGGAGTAATATTTCCTTTGCTCACACGTTATGTACCGTAACCAAGTATAGTAGCAACCCCATTCTTTTTATAGTACAGATAACTGAATATAGAGCTTGTCGCTATGGGTTGGACGGAATATTTCGACGGAATAGCTTCATGTGCAGGAATAGGAGTAACAGGTACTGGCATATATGTATGACATATATTCCTCATAACGCTACTGATCCGTATCACTTGAATAGGAAACCGGACAGCGTCAACGGTTTCTCCTATTTCCTTTTGTGCCAGCGTATTCTAATGCCGTTTATGATAGGTAGTCTCATAATCTAACAGCAGTAGATCACTAGTGACTGGTGCTATACTGTCAGGCAATAGCAATGAACAACTTTTTGAGAAAGCCAAAATTATGATATTATTCGCAATATATACAGTCGAAAAACCAGCATTGTCAGTATAGTTAAATTTATTATCGTGATATGCAGATATATATCATATCTGACAGCTATCATTTGAAGAACACAACTATCTATTCAATTACGTACTTGCATATTGAGAGGCACACGAAGGTGCATACTTGTAATTATTCTCCGTAGCTAATAATGAGACTTATTTTAGTCATTATGTATTTATTATATATTATTCAAGGTTGTAAATGGCATTCTATGTTCGAGATTTTTATTTTTCATAAGTTTGTCTATCTTACGGACATTTTTGGCCTTCGTGAAGCGACTATTTGCCTTCATGGCTCCATTTCGCCATAGAATAAAATAAGAGGGGTACTTGAGCCTCAGGATTAGAGAAAATTTTCTTCACTTTCCTAGAGAGCTTGATATAGTATATGCACTTGATGGCCGTTGCACATTGGCTTAAGGTGCCTACAAAACGTAGATGGTTGCAAATGTGCATATGCTTATATCTGGAAAAGTTCTTAAACTGTATTACTACAGAAATGTTATACGTAAATTAGGACGTGTGCTGAATTCAATCTAATCGGGAAATATGGTGTAAATCTCTGACATGAAAGCTATAAATACGAATTTAAACGATGTTTAATCGGGATAAGAAGTAGTGTGCGTGGATAACGGTAGAGGTAAAAAGGAACAGGACATTGCTGGCAGCGTTCTACCCACCGTTCTATGAGAGGCCAGATATGGCACTGACAATAAAGGGCAGATGGGCGAGTCCTTTTATTGAAGAGGGGTATCTGGTGCAAGATGTAAGGCATCCCAATTTAGCACCACTTTCCCTATAAAGGTGTGGGAACAAGCAATCTGGTTTAGTTTCATTCTGTGGGTGCTCCAGTTTTAAGGATGACAGCTGTTTGCACCTGCTAACAGAGGAAGCAATGAAAGCCGCAAAGAGACTATTATCATTGATTTAAGAGTAACTTCATTGTATCGTAGCACATATCTCGAAACACATGGCCTTTTAGGTATGACAGATTTTATCCATTAAAAGATGATGTTCAAATCTAATTACAGGCAGGAATATATTATTTTGTTAGTGTCTATATATTCATGATTTCATATTGATTTGCTTCCAGGATAGAAAATACCATAGGAAACCATCCCTACGTATAGATGTTCAGCGCCTGCAGAACATTTCGATCAACTGCTGGTAGTGGTGGGGCAGATATAGCCCAAATTTCAGCAGTATCGTGCATTTAATGAAACAAGCATGAGTTTTGGTACATGGTTAGAGGACCCCCTAAGGAAATTTTTTAGATGCGTGAGCATTGCAGATATGTCCCAGGAGCCGGATGGCGGCCATTTTGAAAATTGACCATCACATAGCACTATGACACTTTCAGAATGGTTATTACCAAGAAGAAACCAATATGAATATATAATGATTGATTTATCAATGTTTTTACCATATACCAACATATGGGGAGTGGCCATCTTGGATTTTCTACCGAAATTTCAATAAATCTTGAAATTCTTCATGTAGGACTCTAATCGCATCTACACAAGTGACGGAGGACTTTTAAAATGATATTCCCTGTGTTTTGGAAGGTTAAACCTTCTTGATAAATATATATATATAGTTATTCCTGATATTTTAAGTAGATGTACTGTCAGTTATTGATTTTAATGGTGATATATGTGGACAATAAGCAGGGAGCGGCGGAGGAACGCTTATTGGTATATATACTCATGTTTCACTTTTCTCTGTTCAAGACGGTTATATATATATATATATATATAGTTATTCCTGATATTTCAAGTAGATGTACTGTCAGTTATTGGTTCTGCCAAAATGATTTTAGAACTCATATATGAATGAGGCTGTAGGCTCTGTTTAACCTATACCAACGTTTAATTCCTCTGCGAATCTGGAATTTCTCAATTCTGGTTCTTTAATGATAATGTGATAATGTAAACAGCCATCTAATACATGATGACCACATTTGGATAATTTTAACATCCGTTTTAATAACTGAATATATCTTCTGGACTCAAGCGTTTCAATTTTACATGCTTTGTAGTTATCACTTTCCGAGTACCACACGAGTAGGTTGTAAACTACCAACGTCCTTGTTATTTGTGCCATCTAAAAGAAAGCCTGAGCATTCCAAGATCTCCCAGTTTTCGTTCTTCATGAAAACCCGAGAGGTTTCTTGTGTTTGATACTGCGACTTTGTGCATTTACTTCTAGTAAAAGATTGTACTTGTACAAGAGTCGATTATAGAGCAGGCCACAATAGGAGTGCAATCCATTTCTCGTCTTGGCACCTACATGAGATATGCTATTTTGGACTTTCCTTAGGTCTTTTTGTACTCATCTGAATATTTCCTGTTTGTGCCTTGCTGATACTTATATAGAACTGGATTGAGAATCATAAAAATACACTATACTTCACGAGCTTGAATGGGTTGCAATCGTCATCGAAGGTCCTTCGTTTCATATATGTTAAATGGAATGTTTTGATATGTGTCTTAACCAGTATAATCATTTATATTTTGTTTCCCTCAAATATTGATAAGAATCTCCAAGTGAGCACAAGTAATCAATCTAAAAGGTAGTTTTCCACGTTATGTAAAGATCTTCACAGTACATACATCTTTCAGACATATACGTTTCGTTGTATTTGCTCACTCCTGGAAAAATGTTCATTGTTTTAAGTGAATAAAGCATGTAGAGCTTTGTTTGAAAACGCGACAAAATGTAACATCAACATATACACGATGTTTGTCACCGATATTAAGTCAGTTCATCGTGACAAGTTTATTTCGGTCATGAATCTTCCTAGGGCCAATAATGATAACGTGTACCCAGGCTTCGAGTCAGCGAGCAAACGCCACCGTATTTCAACACAGGATGTAGTTTGTCATAACCATATGTTCGTATGTCCCCCATGCACGCACCGACCCAAGTATTTACAAATATACATAGCATATACCACGAGCTGCATCCGCCACAAACATCTGGACCGTCACAAAGGTGGGTGAGCATACATCATAGTTATTATATATACGTGTGTAACCTCAAACAGCATCTGCATGTACACTACCTGACATAGGCTGCCACGGCTTTTTTTAAACCAGAGAGCATAGGATGGGGGAGGGGGGTGAATGGTCACCAATTTGTACAGTTTCACCAACATGCGAATGGAAGATACGTTGTCAGATTGGGGTGGTGCATGTTGGGGGTAGAGAGGTGCCATTAGTTTTTCCCCTCACACTACATGCATCTCTAATTGGGACATATATTCAACTTGTAAGATCAACAGGTGGCAACATGACAGGGGAGGAGGTAACGAGCGTCTTGTTCCCTTCGATGTACACCTAGGTTTGGACCATAACAGAACGAGCAAAACCTGACTGATTGGCAACGGCACACACTACGATCTGAGACTACACAAGTTAAACTTGCCCGGTACGGCTTGGCTGCTACTAACCAGTTCACGCAGTGTATATAGGGTTAAACAGGGACGTTTAATTTTCAACTATGAGGCTTCGCGGTTTATCCAGTTGTGGTTAGTTATTAGTTCTGTATCGGTTGATGGAGCTTCATGGCAACATGGTACAAGGTTTTAGTTTCCTTCCACGCAGTCATATTTCAGAATGGGGCCAGGACCTTCGTGGTTATTTATATGTTTTTGTTTAATTTCAATGCAGGAGTCAGGTTTTTTTCTTCTGCTTTTTACATTGTTGATTCTATTTGTGAGCGCTTTATAGTTAAAGGGCAATGATTTACCATTATAGGAGGACAAGTGTTTCATATGTATCAGTAGACTGTCATTATATATGGGGCTCAATTTTCAAAGAGTATAGATATCATATACGTTAAGTGTGACAAGACCTTGTTACGAAATGTAATATTAGAGCTTGGAAGAAGAAAATATTAAACATGTTCCTTGTAAATATTGCCAGATTTCTACCCAAGGCTACACCTATCGATACAGGTAGTTTGCTTTTGAATAACATTATAAACCGGAAGCTAAATTTCATTTCAAATTCATATTCCTACGCTATGGCATAACAGTAACGGTTAGATAGACCGCTTAATTCTATATGCATATGCTTACAAGTCAAAAGTCAATGTATCTCGGAGAGGCAGCAAATATTGGTGAATACGTTATTGATCTAGGGTATTTCTGTTTCAATCGTTCTAAAGGCATCTCCTTGCTTTGGCGTATCAGTAATGATATTGAAGATAATAGTTATCCTTGCTTGCAATATTGGAATCGACAAGGGCTCAGACTATCACCTCACTACATGACAACATGCAGTCCGATACAATGTAGACTTCAAGTGAAAATACATTTACTTGCACGTATATTTAATTGCGTAATCTCATAATATCGGCTATGTCATTAGTTACTCATTCACACAGACTCTGACAGCCTTGTTCGATTCCGTGCTTCAAGCTAGGAAAAAAAGAAATGGATAATTAGGAGTGTGCCGCGTCAGTACTAACACCTTTTAGGGAGAATGTGTGTCGACTACACTGTTCAATCTCACGTGATAATGTTCCAGGAATTCACCAAGCATTCACACACTCAGTGTACGGTAGGTAATCTACCCATGAGCAGCTCATCCCTCACAGCTAGATGGCAGTGCCTAGCGAAGCACCTGGGTAACAGTGGCTCATGAGCTATGGCTTATTAATCGCTAGGCCAGATGCTCAACGAGCTACTCAGGCCTAGTGGGAGATAGAGACACACTGTATTAATGAGTCACTCACTTGAACCTGCAGTCAGCACTGGCGAAGGGACAACCTGCCGCCTTGTAGTTGGCGGCATTGGAGACCGCCATTAAGGACCTTGCCGCCGATGAGGCACATGTGCCCCACACAGTAACGTTCCGGCGTATCAGATCTAACAACCACATCAAGCGGCAGTCACAATTGATTGGATTACCTACTAACGACAGCGTCTTCAAGCGCGTCCTCCGAGACAAAATGCACTTTCGGAGCGTTTCTAAGTAGTTGTTATCCAGTATCAACTGTTTCAACTTTTGCGACTGTTTGAAGACCCCCTCAGGCAGATTGCGTATCCGGTTGCCATTGAGGTAAAGCTTTTGTAGCGACGTAAGTCCAGCGAATGTTTTGGCCCATATGAGTTCTATTTTGTTTCCCTGGAGCCACAGTATGTTCAACTCCCCGAGGTCCTTGAAGGTCCCATCTGGGATGAACCCAATGTCATTACTATGCAGCCCCAGGGAGAGCAGCTCCTTGAGCCCGTCAAAGGCTCCGGGGAATATATAGGTCAGACCGTTATGGTCCATGTTCAAAACCTTGAGGTTGCCCAGGTGGCGGAAGGTATAGCCATACACAGTAAATATATCGTTTTCACCTATATGCAGTACCTCCAGGCGGGGCAGATGCCTGAAGGTGTTGTTCCGGATCTCTTTTATCCGGTTACGGTCCAGGTCGAGCCTCCGGAGACGACTCAGACCGGCAAACATGTTTTCCTCCAGCCTCTCCAGCTGATTGCCCCAGAGGACCAGTTCCTCCAGTTTGGGCGTGCCCAGGAAGAGCCCGGAGGGGATGTACCTCAGCTGGTTACTCCACAGATGGAGGTGCCTCAGTCTGCGCATGCCTATGAGCAGTCCTTGGCGGAGGGAGGGCAGCAGACAGTGACCGAGTGATAACTCCTCCAGCACGTTCTCCACGCCGGCGAATGCATTCACGTGGAGGCGCTCCCCAATAGGGTTGAACTCCAGCGAAATCTTCTTCACTTTGAGGTGGAAGAAGGTGGCCTCGGGAAGCTCGCGGATATACTGACGCGCCAGGTCTACACTTCTATACATGACCCCGTCCTCGATGAACTTAGGCACGGCACTGTTCCCCACCACGTCACAGAGAATATCGTGGTAGACACACCGGCAGAGGGAGCTGTTGTCGATGGGACACGGCTCGAGAGAGCTGAAGGTGGCGTTAGCCAGGAGGAGGATCAGTAGAGCCATCAGGTAAATGCTTATCTCCAAGATGGCCATGGTATCAGCGATAAGACGCTGTGCGAGCAGTCTAGATCATCTAAGATAAGGAGTTCAAGCAGGACATGGTTACTATCTCTACAACTACTGCTACTATTCCCGCCGCTGATATCACTAACGCCACTACTTCTTCTACGTCTTCTCGTCGTGGTGGCGGGAACATTGGCCGGGGTCCTTTCGTCGGAGGTACCGCCACCCTCCGTGCCACCAGGAAGGGGGTCGATGCCATGGGGAGCTACTCGCCGCGTTGATGTATAGATTGGCGCAGGTTTGTCGTGTCCCGTCAACCGTGCCGTGATCATAAGGCGAGCGGAGGGGACGTCCCCCGCCACGTCGTGCACATCACTCACTCCCAGACGCGTCAATGGAAGGTCGGCACACATCAAAGGGGATCGGGCCTGAGCTGCTCGGCCAGGTGTGAAACTAGTGTAGTATGGCCACGAGCTGCTCGCCACCACCTTCCAGGCTGTATATAATCACTCCTGAGTTGTCTCCGATTGAAGATGCGTGGACGCCATGGCGCAGTCAGTGGGAAAAATTGTTCCTTCGGTAACACCAATTTTCCCTTTCACACACTGGGTTTCTTTTCATAATGGGATTCTAATGGTGATGATTTATATCTCCTTCTCTTATTATCCATTAACCAAGGTCCCAAGATATCAGACAGCCTAGCGTCTTGATAGATGGCAAAGCTGCGAGATCTATATTCCGACGCTTCTCGTCGTTTAGCAGTGAATGATTAACGAGTATATAGCAGGGCAGGCTGGGGCCGCTTTGCCCTGTGATAGATATTAGTGATTGATATCATAGGCAATGGTTTAGAAGTTAGTGGGTATCTCGCAGGGGGCGATCAACTAGAAACCTCTCTCATTGGTACGCATGTCGCACAGAGGCCATGCAAAAACAGCCATACATCTCCGTGCAAGGTCCTGAGAAGCAGGACTTAACAGAGGGGCTGGTTATGGTAAATCTCTGTGTGTGTGGGCCGTGTGTGAGAGAGGTGGTCGGGTCGGAGGATTAGGATTGAGGGTGTGCTAAAGAGGTGTGTGTGTGGGCGGGGGGAGCCATGATGAAACCGACAGGAGGTGGGATAGAGCAGCAGGCAGGCAGGACCTTGGCGTGATCTGTAGTCAGAGTCGAGGACTGGGATCAATCATCGCTTTCATGCCCCACTGAGCAGGACAGGTGCAGCGAAATGATCGGCCGCGCAAGCCGCGTGGGAACAGAGCACAGGGCGCGAGATATAGGAAGATCCACTAGAGGTACCGCTGGTAGACGCGATAAAGGTAGGGTGGTTAAGATGGAAGGACAGCACCAGGAGAGAGAAGTGTATAGTATGATAGTATACACAAAACGCGATGTAATGGGCGAGGCAGGCAATATTAGTATATGGATTTTTCAGTGTAAAAGCGTGTAAGTGGAACTCAACAGTTCTTGCTGGTGAGAGGAAAAGCAATTGCTTGGGCAAAGCAGACTGGGGCGTGTCGTAAGCAGGTTAATGCGTATAGGAGAAAGCAACAGAGCTGCTCTCAGATGGTCTACTGGAAGCAGGCGTGGATCACTGAGAGAGAACCCGCGTACACAGAGCAGCTCAATGGTAGATCCCGAATCACACTGTGGCAGCAGCAATAGCAGCGATCTCACTACACACTCTCTTCTTCAGAGAGACAGTTGCTCAGGGGTATTTCTGTTGTGCAATCAAAGACAGTGATACGATTAGGCTGAGTTGCTCGGCACCACAGATATCCGCCTTCCGCATGTGAATTTAGTCGATTGCTCCAGCGTGATTGAGGATTGGGGCAGTGCTGGTGGCTGTGGTGGGCGGAGGTGGGTGGGTGGGGAGCTCCGACACCCAACAGCAAGAAGCAACCACCGCAAAGGAACAGCTCACAGAGCTCAGTAGAGCGAGCGACAAGTTGCGGTCGGTGCAAATCGACGTTCCTTGATGTAGCGTCCTCCAGCTGTTCAAACAAACATGCAATTACTCCCATCCATCGAAGGGGAAGTCACAGACCGTGCCAGCCCAGAGGGCGTCCACAGGCAGTGGTTCACTATGTGTTCCCTACACACATACACAGCAATCAATCAGCTTCTCCAGGGCCAGGGTCAGCCTCGTCAAATTGAATATCCTACACGCTTGTCACACAAGTGTACCCCCTCCTCACTGCAGTGTCCCACACGGCAGGGGCGGGGATTGAGGGAGGGGTTGGAGACGATGTACACAGTTATAGGATAACCCTACACTTTCAATAGCAGTGACGGTATTAACGTTGATAAATAGAACCCCGTGCCGACACCGCTGGACGACAACCTTCTCTTGTTACTCCCGGGAGCAAATTGGCTATACTACATTAGTGTGGGACAGGTTCTTGTAGCTGGGGGGTAGTAGGGGCCAGATTCCTGCCCGCTCCGGGGTGCATAGAGAAGGGGATCAGTTATGGCTTATCGAGGCCCGTCCTCCCTCCGCCGGGACACGGTGTGTACGGAACCCGGGAACATGGGATGATCCGCCCTAATGGGCCCGGCCCTCGGGCACGGGGCCCGCTGGCTGCTGGGCGGCCTGGCCCAGCAGGCGATCCCTCTTACCTCCGAGTAGTGTAATCACTTGTCGTGCCGTGGGAGGCTGCTTGTCGCCGCCCCCGCGGGTGGGTGGTTGTATGTGAAAGGGGATGGCACTACCACGTGGTCCGGGCGTGGTCCACTGTGTATACAATAATCTCTGCTTTGGTATCCAATGAGTTGGTGCTGTGAGCACTGGTAGCGAAGCTATGCATGGGGGTGGGGTGAGGATGGTCGGGGGAGTCCCTCCTACTGCTTCTGACGATGTAGCATGCCTCACTCCTGGTAGGCTTCGTCTCTATAGCACATACATACTGACCCCCTCACACTTTTCCCTAAAGGGCAGTGACGGTTCCGATCGACCGCCTAGCAAATGAAACCTGCCGGCCGTCGTCGGACGGCACCCCGACACGAAAAGCCCATTACAGGCGTCCCTGGTCCGTAATAGACGTCGGCCGTCGACCACTCCGGGCAGCTACCGGGACTACACGGCCCGCACGCCGCTGTACGCCTGGCCGCTGGGCCCCACAGCCGTCCTGCCGCAGCCTCGGCGACCTGCACAAAAACTGATGACACGACACGACCGCCCCTAAAGGCCACACAGGAACTGATGACGTTGGAGCGCAGCTTTTCGCAGGGTTCACAGGATGCTAAAATGGTAGTAGGGGGATCCGTCTGGTAGTGGTGGCAGTTTACACCCAACACGCGGCCTGCAGTTTCCGGGCGGAGGAGTGGGAGTTGGGGTAGCTTGCCTCTCTTGGGTCGTCGCGTGAAAGCTGAGGTCAGGTCGGGCGTGGGGCTTGAGGGCGGTCCGTGGCTCGGTAAACTCAGCCAGGCGCCCGGTCAAATTCAATCTGTACGCAGATTATCAGCCATTTTGGCCGCCGTGCATTACAATATGGTCACGTATAATTCGATTAGCATCCACAGGATGGCGCTGCAGTTAGTCCAGGCACGTTTCCGGTTCGTACCGAGGGGCCAATACGTCGGCAAGAAGCGGCCGCTAGGGGGAGTTGTACCGCTAGTCTCCTGCAGGTGGCGCCAGGCGCTAAAAGAAGTCTTTCAGTATAACTGACATCAAACCCGCCTTCGCCCTCCTCAACTCCTTTCACTCACACGTTAAGAGCAACAGGCCACCACGTAGACCCCGAGCAAGTGTAAATACCAACACTCTTGTAAACTGCTCGCCTCCCAGCACCAACCACTGGCTCCCTCTGGCGCCGGGGCTCGGTGGTGAGCAGGTCGGTTAGCGGCGAGCTGCTCCCATCAATTTTGCTGTCGTCGGCGGGAGGCGGGCGCCCCACTTCCGGTCACACATCGTCGGCCGCCGGCCTCCGGTTGCCCTTCACAACGACGACGGGAACGCCGACGGGCACCTCCGCTCGCAGAGCCTGATAGATGATCCCTGCCTCAATCCGCCGCCTGGTGGTGGGAGGGGGGCAGGGTGTGTGCGGGGTCAGGTCAGGGTGGGGGTGAGCGGGAGGACTAGATATGGAACTGATTGGGTGGGTGTGATGGGGGGTGGGTGGGGGTGAGGATGGAGGGCAGTAAGACTCGTCTGACTAATGGATTAGTGAGTAGTAGTGACTGGGTGGGTTAGGTGAGTGAATGGATGGATGGATGAGTTAATCAGTGAGTGTCATGGTGTTAAGGTGAGAAGGCAGCAAGGAGGGCTGGTTAAGTTGAGATGGGTTGTGTACGTACCAGTTGTATATGGTATTAATCAAATAGGTACTGGGATGGGAGCTTAGCTTTAGAAATGAGTCTTTTCACAGACGTTCTACGCCACACGTATAGGGTCACAGTGACGTATCAACAAGCCATTCAATATTCCCTCTACTTCCTAAATCCCGTGTCCACAGTTCCTTTTTGGGTAACGCTTATAAACGTAAACTGCCTGTGAACCCTTCCATCCGGCTCCAACCTCCAGAGTGGCGGGAGTTAACAATAGCACGTATACCTTATCATCATGTGTTCACAGGACCAGGCAGTTCCCGCTGATACGTGTTGTCACCTGCTGAACATTCAGATTGATGTAAGTGCAACCCTAAATGTTGGCGCAGCAGAACGTTAAATCCGGGAGCTCGCCAGCTGGCCTGGGTTCGGTCGTCGTTATCACTGGTGATGTATGGTGGTGCTCGTGGTGGTGTTGGTAATGGTGATGGTGGCGGTGGTGGTGGTGGGGATAATGGTGCCAGTAACGGTACCTGTAAAATGTCCTTGGTAACACTGGTCCGACAGACGGAGACTTTCTCCTCGGCTGTGATTTCTCTGCTTCCCCACCGTTAAAATCGGCAAAACGACCACTGTCACTCCTACAGCATGGGGAGACCGTCCTATGAAGAACTCCCACTGAGGCGGTCCCACAGGAATTCCGATGGTATTTAGTGGTGTGTGGCTGGACCTGGACGCATCGGGTGTCCTGGAGACATGGTATTCAGCGGGCGGAGTACCGAGCGCAGGTTCAGTACACTAAGCACAGTTTTTGTCCATCAATCATTTCAGTTTTGTTTCCAAAAAAAGAAAACGTGAAATGTTGTGTGGAAGTTCATCCACGTGGTTGGTCGCGTCCCAGCTCACCTCCCTGCAGAAAGTAGTGTGTATGTGGGAACTAGGAGTGGGGGTGGCATGCAGTAACGATGTCTGGTCTTAGCTAGGGCGTTGGAGCGGGTATCCTGAGGGGGCAAACAGAAACCGTTTAGCCTCCTCTCTCTGCCAACGTCGCTGCGAAGCGAACCATCCCTATCTGGGCGTCGCACGCAATGGCATCGTAGGCACTTGTCAGTGGGTGGTTTGCCCCGGTCCCTCTCCAACCAACCGTCCAACCAGGCAACGGCCGGGCACTGGGGAAACCAAGCCAACGCAGCACCGCTAACCGGGATACCAGCACTCTTTGATCCGCAGACTCATTCGAGTAGTTTCAGTCATCAAATGGTTTTCATCCGGGCCAAGTAGGTTGGGCCGAATATAGAGGGAGGCCCGGCGCTGTGGTGATGGTGGTGGTATATAGGTAGGGAAGCTATAGATAGGTAAGCTGCTCTAGTCTGTGGTAGAGCGGGGCGAGTTGCTCGTCCGACACAGAGGCCGACGCTGTGGTATTTAATCACGCTGTTTATGCCGGCGCGTTATCCATGGGATTTCCTACCTCTACTGTCAGTGGCTTTATCCGGGTAAAGGGGGAAGGGTACTGGGGAAAAGCTCGTGTTAGATCGTCCAGGTCGCGGAGGTTAAGTCCGACACAGTGCACTATCTCCCCGCCCGGGAGGGTCTATATTGCCGGCAGATAAATCCCCGAACCGACCGCCCACGTCGGCGCCAAACCACGGGAATATACCTCACCACTCAAACAGGATGAAGCCGGGCGCCGCACGGGATTTTACCGCCATCAAAACACATATAAAAAATGTCATTCGCCGGGCGATAATAGGCAGAGGTGTGTGGCTGAGCGAAGGGGTGGTGGTGGCGGCGGCGGCTGGTGGGGGGTTGAGTGAGTGTCGCCCGCCGTGGAGATAACCTCACAGCTGATGCAGGTACCGGTGAGAGATCGCGGAACACATTAGCGGGCCGGTCCTATGCGACCCTCTTCCCCTCTCTATGTCGTCGTGGCTTTATGGGAGAATTAGCCAATGTAGTCGGTACCGGGCCACGTGGATAATGTTGCTGTGGGCCGCCAGGGGTGCAGGGTTAGGATACAGCAAGCCTAGCCCGGCTGAAAATAGAAGCTTAGGTAAGCGTTTCTCTCCACCAGTAGATGCACTCTAACAGGTTAGTCCAGCTCTGTTTCCAGCCTTTCGGCACTAATTGCACCCCTTTTGTGTGTGTGTGTGTAGTTTCTGGTAGTTGGGTTATTTCCAGTACCTTTCACTCCTCGAGCAGATGTCACGATCTACTCACCATCTGCTCTGGGTTTCCACAAACCCTCTCAGGGCTCTACTCACTGATGCTTATTAGTCGTAAAGTACCAGGTTGGGTCCCCAAATGCCCAATGAGTCCGGCTGGTTTTAGTCCCCGGCCTTCCACATCCCCAGATGTTCACAAGATAGTCTTTTCCCAGGCCGCTCTCCACCCACTACGGTCTGGTGTTACGTTTGTGGTGACGGGAACACTGCTCCAGGGTTTCCTGCTCCGCAAACAGTCCACTAATCAAGTGGACACCTACCCACGTGTTGCGGTGCGCCGTTATGCAAAAAGGGGCTCAGCAGCCATAACCGTAAAATACTTCTCATATAGTCATAGGCAGGGTGTATGAGACCCCGTACGTTCAACATGGGAACACAGTGGTCTCTGTATTGAAAAGAAAGACCTTATTATCCGACCTACATCGGCCGTCGGTTAAGGCTGACGTATAGTTCCGGCTGTAAATCCACACTTAGTCATTCACACAGTTTTTGCATCGTTAGCTATAACGTAGGGCCTGGGGTTTCTATAAATCATGTTACGGATATTAATGGACTATTACCGCTGAACACTGGGAACGCCCTTCCCTGCTTTTTGTAGGGTATTGCAATGTTTCACAAGTGTATCCCTTTTGCCTGTACAAAACGCTCCTTTTTATATACTACTCGTACGCCTCTGCTATAGCGCACTGCGTCATAGAGTGCATGGAGGCCCACAGGAATGTCTCCAGTGGTTCCATAATGAACACAGTATACCGGGCCGGTGCCGTGAGGCAGCGCCCGTCCGCCACCTCCCCTGCCTCTGTAATATATTGATGTAATCCGAGTCAGTGATATAGATAATCCGGGCCAAAGCGCTCCTCATACCCGCCCGATCATTAAGGCTGAGTTGCTCACTGGGCGTGTGGAGAGTGGAGACGGGAAGGCGAGCATCTCACCACGGTTGTGGGTGGAGTCGGTGAAAATCTCGGTGGCTTGCCGTGGTTTAGTATTTAAAGCACATGATGTTCCTGATAGGTGGAATGGTGAGGGTGGAAGATGTGGCACTGGTCGCATAACAAGCCAAACACAACACGGAACCATTGAATTCCACCAGCTCCACCAATGGTATGTGTTTATGATCTGCCGAGTGGATGTTCCTGCACAGTGAGGAGAAAGTAGTCAGTTTCCTCCTTCTGTGAGAGTAATGCAACACGACCAACAAGTAGGGTTCGTGCTGGTGTTAGTTTGTAGAGTTCATGCACCGTGGCTGTGGTAGCAGCGCTGCTCACACCCACCTCCAGGCACTCCAAGCGCCTCCTCTTACTCCTACTCCTCGGACTCTGACGAGCACTCCTCCCCAGCTCCTCCTGCTGCTCCTCTCGGTGTTGGCCCGACTCGCAGCGCGCGGTCGGCCACCAAAGCACCTTGATGCGGGCTTCCTGCGTCAGACCACCTTAATGTCAGGACCGGGCGGCGGCACATACTCTGCTTCCTTCCGGGGCCAGCAGAGGACGTGCTTCTAAGTGGCTGCTTCCTTCCATGGTTCCTGCTCCTGTGTCTACCTCCGCCCGTCCGTCCGCTCGCTCTACCAACACCCTCTCGTTTCTCTCTTTCTCCCTCCTACTCTCTCACTATCGCTCTCTGTCTCTCTCTGTCTCTCCTCTCTCGCTCTCTACTCGGCTCGCCACCCCTCGAGTCTACAGGAGGCTCCACGTGAGACTAGTGACGTAGACCACACCGCTTCCCGCTCTCCTCCAGCAGCCTGTGTGCGACCAGCCCAGTCCATCCCGGCCCCAGCCTTGGCCATGCTCCAGCCACAGGCGCAGTCACAGGAGGAGGACAGGGGACGGGGGGCAGACGGGGAGAGAGAGAGAAAGAGTTATACGCATCGTGGAAAGTGGCGGGTGGGGAAGACAAAGTAAAAATGTATAGAGGGCTGAGATCGGCATATGGGAGTATTCTCCTTGTTATGTATAGTCTTGAGTTGCTCATTGGATATACCGCCCCAGTCAATGTAATTCACCATCATTCTTTAGGCCTATCATTCTTTATTCATACCTCACCCTCCTGTGTTTATTTGGATTTGTGATATAGACACCTTTATGTAAAGTTTGCCTGCAAGTTTATAAACTATAAAAAAAATATAGCTTTACCAACTATCTACCATTCAGATTACTAGGAAAGATTTAGATGGTAACTATCACACTACTTTTAGAAAAACTGACTAGGTTTCCTCCCAGTATATGTTACCTGTTTTAATGTTATGAAAACGTGATGATTTATAAGCATTGTCTGTCAATTGTCCATAATACCGCATCGTGCCTTTCTTTCTATTCAGTGGAGATAAGGAAGTCAAATAATGACGAAAGGGTAATAGTTTAGCAGGATTACTCATAGGGCCTTGACACAACTATAGCTCTACCGCTGTTATATATATACGCATTGCGCCCATATGTTGTTGGGCATGCTGACTCTTCAATTTCTGAGCACGAACATTTCTATTCTGACTTGGCAATTAATACTTGAAGTAATAGCAGTGCTAGCATAGAGGTGGCTTTATTTCGATACCTTAGCCATCCTTCCGCTGTTGTAACGTTATATACAATCTTTATATAGTAACTGTCATTAAGCCAGCAAAACTACGACTGAGGGGTCTGTCTAATGGATATCATACTTCATCATGCCTCTACGAGCATGGTAGTAATGATTTATACCATATATGTTCAAAACGTAGCATACAACAAAGGATACAGATATCGCAGACAGTATACATCCTTAAATACAATGAACATAATCAATATGAAATACACCAAGCATATAGATATCAAAGTGAATATTTCGAGAATCAGTTAACATACATCCTATCCGTATTTTCATTAACGTTCTGGGCCGATTGATAGATAAATGATGTTTGTGAAAATTCCAAGGTGTATCATGTATTGTATCAACTGTATTTCATCGGGATTTCAGTAGAGAACGTTAGACTCAGGTCTATCGATTTTATCTAGACGGATGGTTCTAGTGCACTACAAAAATTACGAATGACTCTGGTGCACTTAAAATTATTCGGTGCAGAGGTATCTGCCGCTACGCTCCTTTTATGATTCTAATTCCGGGCAATTCTCTAGGATTTTACTGCTAATTTAAACACAGAAACAGCCGGGCCATAGTAGTAGCATCCCTATTTGAAATACCGGGAAACAACCTTTCTTAAGATATAAAGTCCCACTTTAGGCAAATGGCCTCAGCACTTACAAAGGCATGGTCACTGCGGACCGACCAAAGTGTCACAAAGGGATAAATGAAGGAGAAACTGCTGCTTTCAACTCAGACGAACCACTCAGAACTTGTTAAAGCTAGGTGACGTTAGTTATGTCCGTACAGTCATAGAGTTAATGCTACCCTACTGTTAAGGACACTGGACAGGTCCAGACAGGAATAATTCAATTCCCCAGCATTAACCTACTAGTGTTTTAATGACTGTTCAATTGTAGCAGCCTCTCCTTGCCCTTGTCGTATGGGTCTTAGTCTCGTTTTTCACTAAACTAGAGCACTCAGAATAATCGGGTTGGATCTGTGTGACCGAACCTAACGAACTGCTATTACCTTGTTTATATATAGGCAATGTAAGCTGAACGAGTCCAATAACCAGGCCCTGAATAGGTGGGAGGAGGAAACATGGGATTTACACGATATCCTACCGCTATGCAATGTTAGAGATTAGGCTTGTCGTGTGTGAGCTGCTCCTAGTGTAGATATACCAGCCAGAGCTATTGGGGCCCCATGCATACGGCCGGGCGGGCGGGCGAGTGGGCGGGGGCTGCTGGTAGGTTGGGCTGTGGAAGGCGGGGCTGGGTTCGACTAGCCGGCCAAGCTGTAGGTCTATAGTCAATGGAGACCACCCGCTGACTTGGCCGCCGGCCGAACACCGATTTATGGCCGTGGAAACCATCTGGGCGGCAGTCAGCCCCGGCGCCTGTGACGGATCGACCGAACGTAAAGACCATGCGAATTAAATACCCGCCTTTACTGGGCAGGTTCTCCATGCTGCCTGTCTGCATCCCTACTGGTACTCTCTTCTACCTCTATACCGCACCACAACATCTCACCAACAACGCCCACACCACACCATCTGCTCTACGGTCGCTTTCCTTCCTGCCTTCATCTTTACTTCCCTTTGCTCTATACCTTAGGATTACCACAACATCTCAACAAAACACCTGAGCTCCACGACCACAACCACAAGTTATCATTCATTGCTCGCCTTCCTGCTGCCATCACCAGTTCCCACCTCTCTCTCAACAGCATCATAACGACAACAACATTTCAACATAGATATACCAGCATCTCGGCACCATCATTCCATTGAACACCTTCACCACCATCATGAGATCGCCACCACTCAACTCATGCCTACAGTGAGGCTTCAATGTCTCCCATCTCCACTTCCGTCCTCTCCTTCCTCAATGTCACTCAGCGTCCTAATATCACTGCCACAACCAACTCCACGAGTAACACCATCACTACCTTATCTTACCACACTCAGCATTAAGCTTTTACAGCAAGCCCTTTTTCCTACCTACCTCAATCTCTACATATATCATTTCGCACCTCTATATACTACGACCAGTAAAAACATTTCTACGACCAAAACGACCAAAACGACCACAGCCACTACCATAACCATTCCCCACCTCTGCCTACGGCGCTACCAATTTAGCTCCGCTCGTGCCAAGTATCAATGATGCCCTAATCGGGACCGGGGCCTCCACGTCAGTCACACACTCAGAGAGGGTGGGTTTAGAGGAGGGTGGAAGTTGGGCTGGGGTTGAGTGGTATAGTCCCGGCTGGCCACCATGGTCTGACCGAGGCGTGGCTTGTGGCAGGAACCGCTCTAAAGGGAGCCAATGACAGGGATATAATTCCGAGTCGACGACTGAAGAGCCAGTCACCATTGGGAGGAGTTCTGGCACCAGCAGGTGCTGCCCTTATTGACCCCTGTGTTCTGAGAGTACGACAAAGTCTCCACCCCGGCAGGTCTGGGTCGGGGGGTCGAGGACGGGCGTGGTGAATGGGGTAGGTGACGGGGAGGGGTGCGATGTGCACCGTCATACTTTAACTTCGATCCTGCCCACAGCACTCCTGACGACGTGGAACAGGCACTCTGGATGAAAACAGGCAGGGGCAGTGAGGGGGAAACGAGGTCGAGTCACCATGGGTGCCAATAGGAAAAGAAGTGATGTGATCGGCGGGCATGGGCTACGGTCAGGCTTTCGGTAGCAATTGTAATTAGGGCTACTCAACGCAGGCCTACAGAGACTGGTTAGTGGGGCTAGAAGGTGCAGCTCGAAGTTTTCAGGCCATTTGAATGAGGGGAAATGACCCTCCACCCCATTTTTGCCCTTCCGCATCCTTAGGTCTGATTCTATAAGTTATGGCCGACCTATTCCCAACTACCAATATTGAACTGCCACTCCTTCTACATTTCCTGGGTGAGGAGATAAGGGCATGTATACCCATCTGATGTGATTTTTGTGCTCGTCCATGTGCTATAATACTGTGTTTTATTTGAATGAAATGTGGTCCGGTGTGCCTCATTGATTCAATGACCTCTGTATCATTGATTGCCTCCCTACATCTACTCACTTCATGCGTGCCCTTCCTTCTCCTTGGCCTATTTCTGCATCCTTGTAGCAGCCTTGATTGGTCTCCTACTTTACGCTTGTGGCATTCGCCGTGGAAACCTGTGAAACTTGTAATGTTTCTAAAAAAAACCTGTCGCTTGCTGACCGCTGCCCTAACGATCCTCCCTCTCTCTCTCTCTCTTTCTCTCTCTCTCTCTCTCTCTCTCTCTCTCTCTCTCTTCTCATGCCGACGGTTCATCATGCCAGACACACACGCACACACATAGCCTTCCGACGTATAAAAAAGAAAGGACAAGAAAGAAGGAGAATGAGGAAGCCATAAAAAAAGCCGTTTGCCCTTAGAATGCGAAAACCAGGTTCAATCTCTGACTGACTCCTTGTCACGGCCGCAGACGGTCGACGCCATGTCCGGTCGTTCTTCCGCCACTACTTCCGGCGGGCAGCCATCTCCGTGGCCACTGCGCTCTGTGTTGGGTCGTGGCGCGTGCTGGGCGGTGGGCACCTACAGAGGCGTGGGGCGGGCAGGAAGGGCGGGGCGCTGGGGCAGGGAAGGGGAGGGGTTGCAACCCGTGTGCGTTTGATCCGTCAAGTATAAGACATTCTAAAAGCGTGTATGACCATTGGTGGAAGTGTCAGACTGACTGTATTTCCATTCCCGTCAGGTCTGCCTACTCGAAACGTACAAATCAGAGGTATCTTGACAGGTCTGACCGTTGTAAAGAGAACTGAGAGATCTGTCATAGTGCAAGAGTTTCGTATTAACTAGGTGACCGTATTACCTTCATGGCTTTAAATCTTTTTTTAAGCAGAAGTTAGCAAATCTGCACATGGATAGAACACAGGAATAAGATATTTCGCATATATCAGAGTACATTTATGACAGTCTTTATTCATCCGTAGATATTCCCCAATAAGCTGTTTCTTCCCTTCTATAGATAGAAGGTTGAGTGCTATCAGTTAGTAGGGATAACATCGTCATACTTCTTCATTACAATAAGACCACCTCCGCGTTTCTATATATTCGACTGGTTATTCTGCTATTTAGATATCATATACTTTTGCTATTTAGATATCATATTCATATGATGAACGGTGTAAAAACGAATGCACTCAAACAGGGTGTGCGACAATTAACCACGAGTTCATGGGAAGAACGAAGAAATGCAATAGGGACATTTATATTATATATTAGTTCCCTTGGGAGACAATAAGCCATATCACATTGTATTGGTATTTCAGTCTCCACGCCGTGTTTCCCAATTGGTTCCTGGTTATAAAATGTGTATACAATTATATAATCGATGTGCTTGGCATCAACTACCTGCTGGAATGCTCGGAAACCTTTTGCACAGTGAAACATGACACCTTTGTTGTAAGGCGATGCAGATGAAATACGTGAAACTATATCTCCCGGAAAGGAAAATACAGTCAGCATTTAATACTCTGTTTTGGATGTTTTGACGTCATAAAAAATAGTTATTTTTCATTTCATCGACAAGAAAGGAGAGAAACCAAGAGGTTCAGAGGAATTGTGTCTCATGAAAGCTAATCATGAGGCAACTCGAACCTTCTGATAACATCGGCGCTGTTTTTATCACTCGACACACAGAACAATATCAGTGGTGGCCAGAGAGCCCATCTTAGTCAGGCCGCAGTCGAATAACACACTCCACTCCCATAGAGTCCTTCATGGTGCTTGTCAGTCGCCCGCCGGCTGTTCAAATAACACCATTTGTTTTCCTAATTCTAGACCGATGACTTCAAGATTGTACAATCAACAAGGTTTTTTCATTTTTATTCTTAATTGGCTTCCTCAGATCGAGCTGTTGGGTTAGTCTATAACACAGTCGGTTTAGCCACAACGAGGTTGGGGAAGCTGAGTGAAGACTATATATACACGAGTTTTTAACTCCTAAACGGGTAGAGAAAGGTTTACCTCTTTTAGGTTAATGGGCTTCTTTTTACACTGTGCGTTGATGATCTGGATTTATGCTAATCCAGCTAAGTGTAAATTCTAATTGTATGTACTTTTCTTTGGAATACTGGTGGGTAAAAGGTATCAGATGGGAACTCTGTAGTTTCGCATGTTAAACTTTTTTCTCTCAACGGCAAGATAAATTACACTTAAACCAGTCCAGCCCTTTAACACCCTCATCGATCGGCTATATACGGTTCCAGTTCCTCTATGTCCCGTTGGGATTTCAAGACCAACATAATTAACGCCGTGCTGGCTAAACATACTTTCCTTCTCCCCACCATGGCCGGTGCATAATTAGAACGAAGAGAACCCCCACACACTTCCCTGCCACTCTTAATCTATGCAGGATGTGTCTGAATATTCCCACTTACTGCACACGCGTGTAACATATAATAGCAATTACCTCATTACCTCTAGATACGACTAAATTGGAACCTCGCTGGGCAGGTACATGTTTTGCTATATGTTTTTTCCCCAACGGAGTGAGGAGTCTTCTTACCTCTATAACGATAATGGGTTCCAATCCGTGCATAGCCCAACGCTTCCCTTGAAAATGAGATTGGTTGTATTGCATTTCTATGTTTTTTACCGCCACTGTTGACCATCTCACCACCACCATTTGGATCGGTGTATCTTATATCTAACCCCATGGGAAACGGGTATAGGCGCAAGTCAGCCATTGCTGCGAGAGGGAAATCGTTTTAGTTCGGGCTTCTGTACTGATTAGGGTGAAAGTTGGGCGGTAGAGTGAGTCCCCCAACCCTCCTCCACTCTCCCCATCTGCGGAACCCTGAGAAGAGCGCAACAATGCACGCGTTTATTAGAAGTAGGTGAGCCGCCAGTGGGATGAAAATATTAAGAAATCTGCGACTGCCAATTACAGCCTTCCCTTTAAGACTGCAAATTACTGCCCAGAAAAACGTAGTAGCAGGAAAGGACATCACATAAAAACACAGGAACCTGGTGATAGAGGAGGAAGAATGGAGATGCAAAGAGGAAAATAAAGGGACGGCGGGACAGATTGATTTTGAACAGAAAAACGTTAGTGAGACAGGAATTGTCTCAAATAAGGCGAGTCAGGCTGGGTCAAGTAAGACGAAATGACGATGGATCGAGCGAGTCTAACAGTGAGATTTGTAACACAGGAAATCCGTCAGTGTTGACGTGGCAGAAGAAAACTACAAAAAGAGGTCAATAATAGAATTCGTGACGGGAAACAGCAAATATTGTCTTGATTGGTGTTTATATTGGGATGTGTTATGTAGGGGCCATATATAATGGATATAAATTGTGATGTAACAATGCATACACACCTTATGTTTACCCTGTGTTGCAGGGTCTTCTCCTGCCGATCTTGGGTATAGAATATCACATTTAGCACCGCGAATTGATTATTTACCATTTTTGTTGGTGGTGGAATCGGCGGTGGTGGAATCAGTAAGAGTGCACGACTTTTGTCTCGAATACTGCGCATTATCCTACCCCTAATAAAAAACACCATAGACTTAACATAGGGAAATTTTATGTGGCAGGCCGTGACATAAAGTGTTTTTTATGACACTAGAGTAATAACAATATTGACCAATCAGAGAGCAGGATGTCAGCTACTATGAAAAAAAGTTCTGTTGGTCGTTGACTCAATATTTGTCTTTTAGTAATACAAAAGCATAGACGAGGTAGGATAAATACGAAACCGAACTCGAGTTAGACTTGTCAATATCTATGCCACTCTGGTCAGGTCTGCTTCGGTTTCTACTAAGTATGGGACCACCGACCGATTCTTTGTACCACAGACAGGATATCTCCATGTTGTACCCTGCTATATATATGACATGATCAGTAGGTTGTCCAAGGATTATGGAATGGTTATAATGGTCAAAGAGGAAGACATGTATCGAGGGAAGGGAAATACATGCGCTTGATATAAAGAATTAAAAGATTTGTGATGGAAATGAAACATTTGCTATGTTGTTGACTAGATAATATTTCACTATGTTTCAAACCTTTTCTATTAATTATTCTGATAGGAAATAGCGTCACCCGATTAGTAAGAGACCCCGGACCCATGGTTAAGGTGTAGAAATCCAGTGAATGACCGTACTTTAAAATGCCATCTTTAAGTACGTTACTTGATATAGGAAAAATTGCCAGGATATAGAGAGTAAAAAATATCAAGAAAACTACATAGATAAAAGGTATTGAAAAACAGAATTGAAGATATGGAGTCATTGAAATGCCGAGAAGTGCAATAGACAGATTACTACCTGTACAACACAGAATGCTGTCTATAGGACGACGGCGTTGAGACTGGCATGCCACATCGGATTATTGTGTATTAGATGATTCAGCTTCCCAAGTTCCTGCAAAATGTATCACCCGTCTATGGACATTTCCAGGGGTCATATTGCTGTCTACACAGTAAAGCGACTGGACGTCGATGGAATTGCTGGATGACTACTCGAATAAAACATAAATCAAGGCTACCATAGTTCATTAGCCTCGAGTAGTTGTCGTATAGCAAAGACAGAGGCGACACTATACTAGATGGGAATTGTATATTGTTCGTTGCCAGTGCTCAGAGAATCTAAATGGCCATGTCGTATTATGTAAGGTGCACTATATTGTAGGTCAGTATACAACATTTAGGTTTAAACTCAACATTTATGTGTGGGTTACATAGTAGAATGCTCACCATCCAGGCTTTGGACTTCCATATTCGGATTTCAAACCGAAGTTGTATGACTGTTTCTTTTGTCTGTTTCTGAATGAAAGCACAAGTAGACTTGATTATAATTAATCGGCTTCGCCCTGTGTTGCCCATGGTCATATCTACCAATAACTGAACCGTTCCGTCTGTAATGAAAAGAATAAAGCAAGGTTAAATGTGTTAAAAAAAATTTAAAGCGGCCTGTCACTGATATATATCAGTGACAGGCAGCTTTTGAAAACTTGAAATAGGGCGAAGATCACAGATACAATCACCAACATGTGCATTGGTGTTTCAGTTGTCTAAGAACCCGAAACTATGAATGTATCATGCTAAAGACATTAGCCTTGAAAAGAGAACATTAACCATATCATCGATTTCATTGATATCTAGGCTATTATAGCTAATCCCCAGAATCCAGTGGCTGTAGCCCCACAGCAGAGCCCCTAGAAGGGTCCCTCCGTAACTGTGCCTCCAAGACTGGTCATTAATATTCCTATGACAGACCCAACTCAAGTGTATCATGCAGCTAGAGGTGGCAAACCGCATGGTCCACTGAGGGCTGCATGCACCCTTCCAGTTGAGCAGCCAGCCATTTACTTCAAGCCAGCACTGAGGCTTCATCCAGGGTCTTGATGATCCTCCAGGGAGGAAACAGGTGTCTCTACGGAACCCTCATTTGGTATCTCCTGGGAGGCCAAGAGTTACTACAGGCTTAGCAGTTTCAGCTTTTCCTGGGCCATCCCTGGAGACACATCCTCGGCCCACGAGGTTTTCCTCAGAGACACTTCAGGTGTGTGAAGGAACCCTACAGGGTAGGGGCCTTTCCTGATCTCACGCTTAAGGCCTGGCGTCCACCTACTACGATAGAAATTTAGCCTTACCGATATGGGACCGATACAGAAAACAAATATCGGAGACATATCGGGAAGGTGCAAAATCTATCTAGACATGCAAATCCACCACGCATCGCAATGGTTTTTTTCGGTGCCTAATCGCAGAAACGTGGTAAACTGCCCCGATATTAGGTGACCTTCCGACGCGATTTTGTTTTTTTATCGGGAGGTACACAATATCGAAGCCATATCGCAGTAGGTGGACGCCGGGCCTTACACTATCGGGATCCATATCCCACTGCTGCCACTCTAGCATTGTTGACAAGAACAACAAAGATTCTTTAAAGATGAAATGTTTTATCAGAAATCCAACTCTGTGGTGTCTCTGCTGCACAAGTTAGAACTAGTTGGGTTCCCATCTCCAAAGTTTTACATTAAGAGAAAACATGGGTGCTTCAGAGTGGTGGTTCAAGCCCAGACCAGTGTGACACTAGCTGCTACGGGCAACCAGATAGGTTTACAAAGCAGACCTCCTGTATCGTAGGGTCTCTACGTCATTTAATTTCTATCGTACTAGGTGGATGCCGGGCCTTAGTAAAATAACTGATGAGGATTAAAGTCTCTCAAAAAACTGCATCACAATAATCAGCAAGCACAAGGTCAATAGTGCCCTCATAAAATACATTACATATTCATCTTCAGGTCACTCCTTCTACATCCGTTATATCTTAATTTGTTACCATCCAATGTCCCTCTTCATTATGATTATTTTGGCCCTATTCAACATTTAAAACACATTGAATATTTTTCTCCCAAAGCTGCTTATTTCGTGGGATTGTTGTAATGGGTTACCTTTAGTCAGGCATGGTTAGGGCCGGACATTGCCCCGACTCACAGCTACCATATAATCATACGTCACAGTCAACGTTCTGGAACGCCCACGCATTTCCGTGTCAATTCTGCCCTCCACAATCTCCATGCTTCTTCCATTTGCCCTCCCTTGACGAAAAGCTATGTGACACCACCAAAAGCTACTTTCCACCCACCCTATCATACACGAAATTCATATCCTCCTCAATATTTTATTTGAATATCTAAATTTGATATCACCATTATAGAATTGTAAGTATATTAAATGGAATGTTTTTGCCCTAGGATGCCGTCTCCTTCCCTTTTTCGTGGAATTACAGTAAGAGGAAGGTTTAGTTTTGTTGATCCATAGGAAACCTTTAATTCAGGTTCATCATTGTTCACATTTGCAGTTCGCCATCTGTGTGATTACAATGTAACTACGTAGACATTCTAATTCGTTACAAATGCAATCCCATTTGTTAAGTGTTCGAGTCTATTGGCACAATGCTAAACATTCCGCTACTCTGGCCAACATTAGAGATGCAATATACTTTCTCTGTGTCTTAAAGGAAAGGGATTTCCCAGCAAGGAAGATTAGAAAGTAAAGCCAATTCACCCCCTCGTCATCGTTTCATCCATTATCTACACCAGCCTCGCTAATGGCGAATGTCAACCCGAAATTTCCTCTCTTGTGTTGAGGCTGCTAACACGCCAGTCTCAATACCTTTCACAGGCGACAGAACAGAATGTCGTCTGCAATTGCCGACTTGGCAGAAATCACCTACAATGGTGAACGTCAGGAAAGATTTGTAAATTTACCTATCTGGTCGAATCAGCCTCAACCTGTGATTGGCCAGGACATTCACATAAAGCCCACCATACCAGAAGCCTGAGCAGCCAACTCGTGCGTATTAACTAAACCAAGGGATCGCTGTGGGATTTGCATTGGCGTCTTTCATTATTTCCATTCCACTTGAAAGCTACATTGGAAATCCTCTCCCTTTTCTTCTGAACTAACACATTTTAGGGTGGGTTTTTTGAGGAGATGGCGGCCATTGTCTCTCTCACTGCCCGGTAAAAACATTAACTCAGCACACACAAATGCCAAGGGACCTCCGCCTGATTCGCTTGACATTTTCCTTCTCAATATGATCGTGTCAAAGCAGCATGCTTGAAAACTGCAGCAAGGAATTACGAATCTGTGCGGATGATCTCAGATCTATTCCATTGGAGAAATCAAAGAGCGAGCTTCTTGCTCCAATCTCCCACATCCCCAGCAGCCTCGCTTCCAAACCCGCACCATCAGCTGAAACCCATCTGCATAAAGTCTCGATTCGATGAATTATTTTTTCCCAATCTTTTGAAATCAGATTTGTACTCTAAGATTGCAGGATGGGGTGATATTTTTCACGGGGTTGGGATTCCTGCTTCCTGTTCCTGTCTATATTCACGTTTATGTCTGGGGAATGTGATTATCTCAAGCAATGAGGAGGCGATTCCAGGCATCCATCGAGTGGATGCCGCCACTGGCTGACACACAGGTAGCTGAGTCCTTTAAGAAGTAGACCGCCATCTATTATCATTGATCAGACGTAATCTGGAGGTGCATTAACAAATTAATAGAGCTGTGATAGAAAATTTACCGCCATACTCCTTCTATCGGTAAAGCAATTATTTCTCAATCAGAGAGATCGACAGGGTCTCCGGCCCTACCCGATACCTCCGGGTAGGACGCGTAGGGACCAGAACCACACAGGTCCAACAATGCCACATTCTACATGTCATATTGTCTTGTATAACAAGACTTATCAAATTTGCAATGCGCATGCAGCGGGATCGCAGTCCATCGAGTCTGTATGTCTAAGTACATAGTTTAAAATCGAAGTACTTTCCACCATAAGCGGAATAAGAAAAACCGCAACAAAAATAATAACAATGGTCCAATCAATTCACACAAAACACTGGCCCACCTTCTCCCCTCCGGGAATTTCATGAGAAATGAGACTATCATAATTTATGTCTTCTCTCCTGAGGCATAAGACATTATGTATTTAAGGAAGCCGTGAAAGTTGTAAACACCCTTCCCCCTCCTTAGGTTAGCACGGTGGGAAATACCCTCCAGACATGAAGACCAGTAGAGGCGTGTAACTACGGGGCGTGGCTTCAATGCTACCTGTGCATACTGCAACGGCCCAGAGGCGGGGTGATAATTGTTTGCCGGTAACCAGTAGCGCTCCGCCCATATGGGACACTTTTGGCCCCAAACTGAACACAACCTCAAATCGATTTTAGCATCCATTGAACAACGGAACGGGAGATATGAAGAACGCGGGGAATTAAAAAAAAGGAGAAATACTTCTGCCCGTTAGCTATGGGACTGATGAAAAATGAATGCGTATACAGAGTTCTTGCAGGGCTCATAGCGTGTCTCCATCAATAATTGCCGACATCTCGCAGGCAATCTGCAACGCGGCACAGTCTTTAAGAATTTCGCTTCCCCGAGACATGATAATGATTTACTCTCTATTGCCCGCTACACTAATCAGCAAAGTTTAATTATAGGGCGTCGTTTTTGACACCTCTCTTGGTGAACTGCACGCAGTGTGGAGGTGGTGCCTGGCAGTCAGAATACTAGTTTGAATTGGTGTTCGGCCAGCCAGCCAAGAGGCATGTCGGCGACAGATGCTACAGGGCTCTACCTCACATCTATCATGTACCTTGGCTAAAGCATTTTCCCAGTGGGAGGTGCTTACAGCGGCCAACTGGCCATCGCTGAACCTGCCGAATAATTCATTCTGCCAAGTCAACGGAGACAGCGGGTCAGGAAACATGAAGATAAACCGCAGTTGATGTTATTGTCAAAGCATGATTTACTGATTGACTATTGTTTATTCGTCCGTGTATTTTACATGTATCTAGCTGTTTAACCACTAATATTTTGTGCATGGTTCACTTTGAAACCACATGCAGAAAGGATGACAGAAGGTGTTGGATTGTGATACATCACTTTGAGGCATAGTTCCATACACTTGAAATCACGACGATATACCTATCTCACATATTCGACCTCACTATTTTCATATGACCATAGTAAATTTAAAAACCCTGTAGAAGAAATAGTTATTTGACTCCACCACTACAATTAGAATTAAGCAATGGGAGATGCAAATAAAGAATGTGTGCACACGTACTGTGTGAAACCATAGTTATGGTGCCAATACAGGGTAGATTTATGAGTTGTTTCGGAGAAATGTTCTGAATGAGCCGGTACGGCGAGTTCAGAACGAATTTCTCCGAAACAACGAGTAAATCTACCCCGTATTGGCACCATCACTATGGTTTCATATTATTATATACCTTAATTTGGTCTTAATTCGCTAAAACTGACCGTAATTTGACGTCGAAGTGACTTGGCACAACTCGCAAGGACGATGCATACACTAGCAGACACACTGGAAGTGGACAACCGGAAGTGATCACCGCGCATGCGCAAATACATTATAGCGCCGCATAAATTAGCGAGCGATCACCCTGCTACACTCGATCGTCCCGTCGGACAGCTGTACTCGAGCGGTGCAGTGTATCACAGGGCTTCTGCTATTTGTTGACATCTACAAGTCGCCCGCTCTGCAAGTGCCTGTGTTTTTATCGATCTAAAGTGTATCACGTGAATCATACTCGTTTTCTACCTCGAAGTTTGATATATTTTCACACTAACTCGCTCCATGGATACTGTACTACACCACAGAACTCGCGAAGTGAAGGGATCTGCCATTTTAAAATCTTCCGTGCACAACTGTGTTGTCGGCTTCTTGACCAATCAGATTGCGTTATTTCTTCAAAGCGTGCAGGTAAGGCTAAAAGGATGCAGTCTGTCACCCAAAGCGTGCAGTCTGTCCCTATCCAAGGTGACCAGTACAATGTTTCACGGCGTACAGTGCATTCTGTGTATAATAACTATACCCCAGTATGTATTTACACTGACTTTGTGCATAGGTATATAATAATAATCGAATCGATGACAGTACAGAAGAAAGAAGGATATATGTACACAATTTTTAATAAAGGGAGCTTATTGGAAATTTGATACATTTACATTCTCTTTGTACTATATTTATTGGTGTATATTCCATCACACTCTCGTTTGAGAGTATTAGTCGATTATCGTGCTGAGGTTCAGTAGTGATCTACAGTGTCAATTTCTTTTTGTTTGTTCTAGCATAAGAAATTGACTGAACCTTTTTCCAGGAACGTAGCTTATTAGAAATCAGTATTATTGTCATGTACCCATTACACAATCTGGCATGGAAAGTAGAAGACCAAAAGTAGAGTAAGCTCAATTCATGCTAGGAATTAAAGGTTAGAGACCTTCTTTGCTTAATGCTGAGGACAAAGACTAGGCATAAACAAAGAGGATTGCAAGAATTTCCAGGCTAGTAGGTTTGAAAGAAACTTTGTCAAGGATTTCCAGGGCCGTACATCTATTGCGGGAATCTTTAAGGTATTCAGTAAATTTCCACCTGGCATGTTGTTTAAAGAATCTCAGCATGGCCAGAAATGATATTTCTTCGAAATATATATTGGGTTCCAGCCATATGTTTTTTTCATCTTATACGAAATCGTTCGTTTGTTCCTGTATTTATTGAGATATTGTTTAATTTGTCATGTATGCCTAAGGACACGTTCACCATTCACGTACATTGCCTAAAGGTATTCTATTATTTCATATCATCATAAAGCAAATGATTCTCCCTCAAAAAAGTGGAGGATGTCGATTTCTTTTTACTACATTTATCAAGAAAAAGAGATAGGTACCGTCTCCAGGTATTAATAAACATCCATATTAGAACAGCACTAAAGTGTGACAGAACAAGGAAATTTGACGATGCTGCTTTGCATATGAAATGCAGAACTAGGCTCCTGTCATTCTGGAGAAGAGTGCATCTACTAATGCAGATGTATTGGTGGCAATCCTTCCCCGAACACACGATCAATACTTTAATGCGAACTACTCGATAACACAAGTCACAATCAGGAGACAGACACCTAAGATGGAAACATATTGTCATAGCCAAATACCAACACTCACAATAATTTTTGAAAATCACATATAAGGGAAAATGAATTACATCACTATGCCTATGTTTCATATATATATCATTTCTCTCGATCATGTGATGTCCTGTATTGTAATAGTATGGAATGTGTTTGTTCATGTACCCAGTAAATGCTAAAGAACGCATGTAGAAAGAGAATTAGATTTTCCGAACTTGGAATCTGTCAATGACAAGACAAGCTCAACAGAAAGGACAGAGTCAGCAGATGACCTGCCTACTTTTTAAACGAACAATATTTGAGTAAAATTTTAATCTGCGTTATTCTCTACACGTCGTTTTGCGATGTCCTGTTTCTGAACCATTTATGTACAAATTGGATTATGCAAGGAAGAACGCCAACATAGGCGATTGTATGATACCTTATATTTTTCCCTTGAACAAAAGAAAAAGCACTCAATGCCTTAAGGTATTCTCACCTGGACTTTTGTATGTTTCTACATTCCGAGAATTGTGTGTTCGTTCTGAAAATAAAATAGCTAAGCTATTATTTCTTTCTTAAAAGGTTTGTTTTGTATCCAGTCAGTGGGTGATTTACTGTGATCTGCTTGGCACCCAGTGAACCAGCTATTTCTACAACTGCCTTAAGTAGAATTCACACGGTGGGATTCATGTACCTCACAGGGTTCAAAATCCAATGAGATTATGTTCCTTTTTAGGGGTAAATGTCGCTAGCAGGATTTGTCTCAGAAAAACACATTGTGAGTTATATGAATCCCATCGTGTGAATCCCGCTTTACAGGGTCCGGTAGGTCTATCAGGTACTTCAGTTTGAACTGATTCGTCACGATTAACCAATCCACTGATCCATTGCGCCTCACCAATGCTATAGATTGAGCATGCAGATCTAGAGTGAAATGATAGTGTGTGCAACACGCTGAAGATCTATATAGTCTCCCTCTTAAGGAAGCAGCGTATATATGACTATATTGACGACTATTTCCAAAACCATATCTACTCCAGTTAGAACTTAAAGGTAGGGACAGGATACTGCAGACTGTTGGTAACTATAGATATCTTAGAGTAGAAATTGACTCGAATCTATTGTTTAAACAGCATATCAAAGAAAAGTAAGAAATGTACACAGTTGATTATTCAAGCTCTCTAAACTGAGAAAAGGAGTAAGTACTAATGTCACACTAAAGATCTATAATACAACTATAAGGCCTATGCTGGAGTACATTTGTACTGCTCCTTACTGTATGATGAGGCAACTGTGGCCGACGGTAACTCGTGTCAATTGACCAAAAACCGAGCTCTTCGGATTGTCCAGGGCTACACCAAAAGAGGCTAAACTAATGATTCGTTACAAGAGAAATTTACAGTGGATTACATAGACCTTTGACGTGATATGCGGTTATTATTACTGATGCACAAAATGGCACATGCAGCTTAGAACCTAGACACAAGAGTTAGACACACGTGTAGTGATAGACGGGTTAGATTCTTAACTTGCAAAATAAAGAGTAGTCATTACCAAAAGTCTCCGTGGTACAGAGATGTAAAATTATGGCATAAACTTCCGGCCGATTGTCAGAGTGTTGCATCCAAGAAGTAGTTGAAAAAAGTTGCCAAAAATAAACTGCCTGTCAATGACTGGTCCAATTGAGTGTGTATTGGAGACAAATTGCCAATATGTAACAGTTTTCCTAGGTGTATTGTCTTGTGGACTTGTCTATGTTTTGATGAAATGATCAGCCCATCACATCACGCCCATCTACCATCAATCACATTATATCAAATCACTTGAGATTGAAGATTAACTCAATAAATCTCCTATAAACATTTCCATAAGAAGTCGTCTAGTGTAAACGCTTTCCTAGGTCGACGACTAATTCTGACTATATTGCGTAATCGAGCAACAAACAATGACTATTGGCTTTACGATCTACAGTGATCACGTTTTTAGTCGTCGGGTGTAAAAACCTGGTGAGCTGCGATATTTGAGCTACAATGTACAAAAGAATATAAAAGTTTGCACTACCATACATTATCTGATTATCAAAAAATGTGGTAATGCATCATCTCGTTATGCAAACACATATTCTGTCTATTTAAATTCAACACCATGAATATAAAGCACATGAAATCAATGAGCAGATTATACTATTATTACAAACATTATTCAAATTTATTCGTTTGCTCTTACGAGGTGCTTCAATTGGAACCACACTACATAGCGTGTCCGAAATACCTATGAGCCCTGTTCATGACACACAAGATTTAACTTGGCAACATGTGGAGTCTACATCATCCGGGCCAAAATAGAACGCTCATTATTTACCTGCTCGGAATTGATCGGCTCATAATGTACTCATCTAATGTACTTAATACACCACGAAACGCAGATCCTACCATAAACGTCAATGGTTTAACTTTTTTTTTTACAAAGTAGTTCCAGGTTCGGCATCGGCCGATCTCCCACCTGGTCTCTTCTGGGTACAAATAAGTAGATGCTAATCAGTATAATAAATAGTGGCAAGGTATTACAAAATAATGGGTATGGCTTACTAAGCTTGCAAAAATACTCTTCCATAGTGAAATGATGAGACGGGATGATGAGATTACCTTCTTCATCTAGAGCAAATCATGTTTATAGTTAAGGTTCAGATCCTACTGTCCTAGACTTAACATGTAAGTGTGGTATACCCTTAATAATAGTATTACTTAATAGAAAATGAAAAGACAACGAAGGCAGAGTTACAACATCCTAGGTAATAACGGGTCTTACATAGATAATGAATTACAGCCCTTCACTTTATTATTGATATTAATGGTAGATAGATAGGGCCAATTGCAACCACAAGCTGACCAGCTAGCAGTAGCATTCAGTAGTGCAAAGCTATTGCCTGGCATAGTACAACATCAGGCGTTTACGTAGTTAAAGGTTCACTGATAACTTATTGATGCATACATGTGATAACAAAAGGAAATCCTCTTAGTTGCGATCACAAGCTTACCTTATAGGCATAGAAACTTATATGCACATGATACTGCATTCTCGACATTAAACGGCTTAAGTCATTCCCATATGTTTTTTACAGTCCTGTACGGTTTTAAGCAATTTTGTTGGAATGTTTGGTTAACAATTAGAATATATTATTTTGTTTTGATGATGCGCAATCATCTAAAAGGTCGTTCCATAATGATATTACCCTTACAAAGAAAAGTTGTTATATAGCAGGCTTTGTTTTAACTGGAGGTTGTAAGATTCTGATACCTTTGTTGTATCTATTTTGTTGTTTTGTTACATTTATTTTGAAGACATTGTAGCTGATGAGTAGTATGGTGAGTACTATTGTCATATATGAAACATAACATATATATAGACATATATAGACAATACCCTGAGACTATATCCGTCCGTCTAACGTATCTAACTAAGGCCACACGCTTGGCAAGGGTGGGTAAGTAAAGGTACGTCCTCTGTGGAAAGGTAGATCTCAAAACTAATGGTACTCTGGTATGGGAAGCTTGTGATTACTCAACGTTCTGGCCCATAGCCAGGAAGATATTGCGGAGTGAAACCACTCTGGCTTCCCTACTGCAAACAAAGATTTTTTATGAACCTTATGGAATGATACGCATGTAAATGATGATCGATTCCTGGTAGATTCTGGTAATGCAGGTGCAGGAGGAAGCTACAGGCTATTAATATCAAACAAAGGGTTTGGACTTTTAGGGGAAACAAACTGGGGCTGGTTATTTCATGCAAAATTCATCTTGTGTAATCACAAAGCAGTTAAAGCTGGACAAATGTCAAGATCGCATGTTTCAAGGGAGGATGAGGAGAAGATTGGGGTATGGAGACAGTGCGATGGTTAGATGTGCGATTGATCTATTGGGCCACTAACGTCTAAGGGGGCTTGTCCCACCTAGATTTATACCCGCCATAGATCAAGACCCTTTAAACCAAGCCAACCTTACATGCCTGTGCAGCAGATGACATCCATGATTTATGGTTTATTGGATAAGTCATGCGTAATACCAGTACCTTACTGCAACTAACTCGGCGTGTGTTTACACTAGACAATTATAGGCGGCGATTCTTGAATTTAGCACCACCTGATGACTTTCAGTTGTAAAATGCAAGAAGTCGTATTTTGTAAACGTTGGGACTCCAGATCGTTTAATTATGTCAGTTTGAGGCGAATTTGGAATTCGGGCTGAATTAATTAGACAAAGAAGTGAACTACCACGCCACCTCGCGGCATTTCCCCGGATCTTGTACACGACTGGTGTCGCGTAGGGGAACGAAGTAGCAGCTCAGACGCTCTCACCAAGATTTAAACCCGCCCACCCACACCTTTCAATATGATTGAACATTCAAAGGGTTTTGATTAATCATGCATCATTAGGCATAATATTTCCCATGTGGAATTTTCAACAGTTTTTATAAATGAAATTTTGCAATTCCAGATCGCCTCATAGTTCTTTTATGCAATTTTGCACCACCTGGCGATTATTTCAACCATTTGATGGCCGACAACATTTTTCAAGCCAGCTTGAATTAGTTGTCTAGACCACTGGCGATTCTGTAAAACCCCAGTCAAGTACATTTCGTTCGGGGTCGAAGACTATTGCCGCCGAGATTGCGTAATCCAGCACCACCTGACGACTACTGGGTAGACGATCTACAGTCATCACGTTTTAGTCGTCTAGTTTAAACGCCGGATATGGTAAAGTTAAAATGGTAAAATGACTGATATACATATGTATATATGTAAGCGCATGCTTGGCAAGGGTGGGACATCTCGTACGACTCCCTGCATCATTTCGATAGAGGAGAAATTCTCAGACTTCTTATCGGTAGCGAGGGAAGAAACACAAGAAAATTATAAATCACGAGAATGTGTTTAGGAAGTATCTAATAATATTCTCCTGGATGTAATCACATACTTTCGTTGGCATTTGTACTAAACAAGTGTTTTGTATCAGGAAAATGTTCTCTGGATTTGTGGACCTACCAGCGAATTTTTGTTACTCACCATGTCTCTTTTCTTTGCCATTCACTATGCTATTATCCCGACCATCTTTAGGAGAACCCTTAATATTACTGTATTATATATGATATTGATATCACGGGAACGGCTCAGTCATTGGCCCTCTGTCATCATACTTAATGTCTCAATATTGGAGGGCAACTTTAATTCGTACTTGAGTTCAGAGGTCCGTTTCTCATGACAGATGAAGGGAATAGAGATGGATATTCCAAGAGGCAAAATAGCATGACCTATATGTTCACAGTTATCCACCTGATTGATTATTTGCTATTATTTATCTAGTCATAATCCCTCAGTATAACAACTATCATGCCTATGTAAACACACATCTATATACACTAGTTCAAACACCCACATGAAAGCACATATATACAAGCATAGATCAGTAGCTATAACCTAAAAAGATGAAGAAGGAATTACTTATATATCTTCATAATTACAAACTGTTTTGGTCGTTTTGAGTAGAACTCTAACAAAGTGGTGTAGAAGACTTTCTTGTGAGTTCAGAACACTGTGCTTGGCTCGCGCGTCTCCGGTAAGCCCGGGACGCAGACACAGCGTCCTGACGGCGTCTCACAGACGACACCTCCTGTTCACGTGTAATCCAGTAAAAAGGTATATCGGCAGTCGGCGCCCCTGGCAGGTAAAGTGGAACCCCCACAGCTAGGTATCCCTCACGTGGCGCCATCTAGTGATCGATCACGGTGGGCTGCCTTCCGGCCCGGAGCTTACAGGCCCTTCTGCAGTATTAATATGACCCTCCGTCGCCAATGGGAAGGCCCTTAGTCTGGCCCCAGTCCGCCTGAGATTCCATCTACATAAATACATATCCGCATCTCAGTGAAATATTCATGTTTATTGTACAGGGCACGATGATGTATGGATAGGTGCCTCCACAGTAGCCGTAAATCCTATATTAATGGCAGAGGACCAATTTAGCAAGCTGACCTCACCATATCTTACCATCAATATGAGATCCTTTGCTAAAAAAATATACAATCTTTGGGTAGATTTTCTTTCGTGTCGACGTGACACTTATTTCTACGTTCGGGTGGCTGAATGATCCCAGAATGATTAAATCATTGCAACTATTCCATTTCGCAATAAATCCATGTACAATATCATTTTCTCAATTTGTCCCACTGGTTTAGCGATAACCAGAATTTTAAAAATACATATTGGTCGTGAAATCTACTGAACGTATAGGGTGTAGGGAGTTTGGTTGGATTCAAGTGTCGCCCTACCTCCGGGCGATGCAGCCATTGTGAGGTCGGGAGTGTTTGCCGCGTGAGCTCAAATAACAATGGCTGACGACTGAGGCCTGCCTTAGCTCCAAGTCGAGCACCCTCGGCTCAGTGGGACCTGGCGAGGCCCACTATCATAACAAGAACCAACGACGTGCGTAATAGAAGGCAGGTGCCGAAGGCCAAGTGGGAACCACTGAAAAAAAAAATAACGGACATACTTTCTCTGACATCAAGGATGGACAGACGCCTTGTAAAAACAGTAATGCATTGAGGAATCGAGATGTAGTATAAAATAGGATAGATTGGGGACAGTCAAGAAGGATGGCATGTGAAGTATCAGCTTTGGAAGCGAAAAACGTTACTTGAATCTTTTACTTAAGGAGAAAATGGTGGATATATGAGACTGAGATAATGTGCTGCTGTGACTCTCGTTGTGGATTGAGGGTGGGGATGGAATGGAGACTATTATCCTAGACAAATCGCCGGAAAACATAAGGACAAAGTAGACCTGTAGAAAGTATTGATGGTTATGCACGCAGTACTTACGGAAGAAGAGAATTTTTGCGGCTGCGAACCGATTCGATTCACGAAATAATGTGCATATGCATGAAGCCGTTTAATTTTCTGTATGGGATTCCGCCGAGTGAAACTAATATTCAAGCTACTCGCTTCAACTGGCCTCCGCACACCAGACACTCCATCCGCCTAGATTAGAAATGGGTTGTCCTGATCGCAAAATGGGATTTACTGCCCAAATCGGATTAGTTTCAATCTGCCAGTGCCTGAAGTGGCAAAAAGCCGCATCTGGTGGTGGGCTTTCTATAGGCCTGGTTTATCGAATGTTGCTTCATACAGATGCCATACCTCGTTGAACCTCTGAGATCGCGTCGCTAGTCAGCACCAGTTGCGGTAATATCTATATATTCATATATAGAACAAATACCCAAATCAATAAGGGGCCAGATACGAGGTCTAATGCGAAGTAATAAAGTAATAAAAGTAAGCATTGCGGGGATTAATCGCTCAAGAGAGATGATCCTCTGCTCATGCGTCCTCTCACGGAGAAACGGAACAAACATTATTATTTTACAGAATCTCACCAAAATCATTTGAGTTCGATGGGATTCAGTCAAAGAAGGCGGTTTCACTCATTTGAACATTACAGGGCCGTTACCTCTGATACATTAAAGCTTATATAAACCAATTAAGCTCTGTTAATTAATCCTAAAAATTAAGCCCCGCCTACGGCATGCTCAGAGCGGAGCAAGCAGGTTCAATTCTCAGTTGGGAGGAGTATGGGTTGTCTGCAAGTATACATGAATAACAATTAAACGGTTTGAGGTACATTCAGTCTATGGATAGTGTTCTGTAAGCTAATGGAACCCAGTCAACCTGTTATTTCTGCAACCACCTGAGTCTAGGATCCAAAAATATCAAGGTCAAGCACCAATAGGTCAATGAGGTATTTCGGTCTCAAGTGATTGGTCATGGTCAGCTGACCCTGAGACACTGGCACCCTGCTCCTTTCACACTATCGCAGTGAATAGCGTGCAGATAGTGAAGGGATGGTTTTCTGGCAGCACATTAAAAGTGTATTTATGTGACCACTCTAACCTGTTGGTCTATAGATGATGTACATAGGCGTGCAAGCACGCTCTGATAAGATCAGAGCCTCTGCAGGTGATCCATTCAAGCCTGACACGTAGGAGAGTGTAGAAGCCTCTACTTGCCCAAACAAAGGGCTCTGTGATTACCAGCTATGGGAAACAATTACAGCAGTACACTGACCACAACAAGAAAATATGGTAACTAATACAATATATAGTAGGCGGACGAGGCGTAGCGAGTTGAATAACACTTCCTCACCCAACGCTTTGCGACCACGGAATAGAGAGAAGCGGGAAATGGATCAGCGGACGCCGCCGCTATCTCATCTGCATATCCCGATCGGCTGTTCTGATTGGTCTAGAGTTCTGGGCCTGGACTTCAGGTCTCACAACGTCGAATAGAACCGTGCGGCGTGCGGGTTGATCGACTCGACCGTCGCTGTTTGGTTCTATGGGGTGCCAAGTGTTTCACACTCAGGTAAAGAGTTCAAGCTTCGTGAACTCTTTTTACCAGGAAAGGTTCCAATCCCAGTGGACAGTGGTTCTTCTGTGGTCCTTCCCCCAGAATTTCATTCTGGCGGCGGAGTATGCAGTTCCGTTATTTTTTCACGTATGGAAAAAATAGTTGGATCGTTCTCTCTATTATTGTATGTAGTCCTAGTCTTCACTACTTCTGGGTTTGGGTTTTGGGTAATCATGTTGGTATAACTTTTTCGTTCCGTTTGCGCCTTATCGGTGCTACAGTAGGAACAAATTTTTTAACGTGGCATTTGTAACCCGAAGTGTTCTTATGTATATGATGACTAGCCGTATCTGTTGTCAAGCGTGTTGAGTCCCTCTGGCGCATGGGTTTTTAGTCGGTGAATCCAGTTGAATTCAATTTTGTTTCTTAGTCGTGCAGCTTCTTTGGACTCCGGGTGTCTGTATATATAGTCGAGTATATATACCTTGACGTCCTAGTCCCCATTGTGGGATTTCTGGTTGAAATGGTTCGGTACTTTGCTCTTGCTTCCTTGTTTTTTTATGCAGTTCAAGTGTTCCCTTATTCGTTCCTTGATCTTTCTCTTGGTTTGGCCCACATATTGGGCTTTGCACGTTGCGCACTCTATGCAATAGATAACGCTGGAGCTGTTGCACGAGACATTCCACTAGGTGTGGTGTGTTCTGTTCGTGGTTTTGGAAGAGATCGTGCCTCCAGTGTCTATCAGTTTGCAGTACCTGCAGTTGGTTTTTGTACACTCGTTTCTGTCTTCTTGTATTTCTTCCTTGTTTTCGCTTCTTGGTGTTTTTCTGGGATGTTCTTTTTCTTCTTTTCCTTTGTTGTCGTTGTTTTTTTCCAGTTGGTAGTTGGTTCTCGCTCTTACCAGGATGTCACGAATGTTTTTCGGTCTTCGGTATCCCTTTATTACCTTCTTCTTGTGAATTTTCTTGGTTGTTATTGATCTGGCTAGGACTTCTCAGTTCTTGTCCACGATGTCACCTATGCTCGCTTGGTATGTAGTGACTAAGACTAGGTCGTCAGTCTCAGGTTTGGGCAGTTTGTCTCGGTGTACCAGGTCTTCTCGGTCTTGAGCGTCTACTCTTCTTTTGCAGTCTAGAATCGTCTTCTCCGGGTATCCTTTTTCCCTGAATTCTAGTGACTAAGACTAGGTCGTTAGTAAGAGATCGTGCCTCCAGTGTCTATCAGTTTGCAGTACTTGCAGTTGGTTTTTGTACACTCGTTTCTGTCTTCTTGTATTTCTTCCTTGTTTTCGCTTCTTGGTGTTTTTCTGGGATGTTCTTTTTCTTCTTTTCCTTTGTTGTCGTTGTTTTTTTCCAGTTGGTAGTTGGTTCTCGCTCTTACCAGGATGTCACGAATGTTTTTCGGTCTCCGGTATCCCTTTATTACCTTCTTCTTGTGAATTTTCTTGGTTGTTATTGATCTGGCTAGGACTTCTCAGTTCTTGTCCACGATGTCACCTATGCTCGCTTGGTATGTAGTGACTAAGACTAGGTCGTCAGTCTCAGGTTTGGGCAGTTTGTCTCGGTGTACCAGGTCTTCTCGGTCTTGAGCGTCTACTCTTCTTTTGCAGTCTAGAATCGTCTTCTCCAGGTATCCTTTTTCCCTGAATTCTAGTGACTAAGACTAGGTCGTTAGTCTCAGGTTTGGGCAGTTTGTCTCGGTGTACCAGGTCTTCTCGGTCTTGAGCGTCTACTCTTCTTTTGCAGTCTAGAAGCGTCTTCTCCGGGTATCCTTTTTCCCTGAATTCGTCGATTTTCCTTTTGCAGTTTTTTTCGTAGTCGTCATCTTTCTTGCAGATTCTTCGTAGTCTCAAAAACTGGGAATAAGGAAGACTGCGTTTTGTTGCTGGTGGATGAGCCGAGTCGTAATTCAGGTAGGTGTTGGCATCGGTCTCCTTCGTGTAGAGATCTGTGTAGATTTCTCGTGTTTCTTCGTTTATCTTCACCTTAGTGTCTAGGAAAGCTATCTCCGTTGTTGAGTGTTCCGAGGTGAATTTGATTGTGGTGTGACTTGAGTTTAGTCTTGAGATCCATTTGTGGAACTCCGTCTCGCCGTGGTTCCAAATTATGAAGATGTCGTCTATGTATCTAAGCCAGATCGTTGGCTTGTATTCGTTTCCTGTGTTGAGGTTTTCTTCTAGCTGTTCCATAACTAATACAATATATGCACTATATCTATGTATATCTGTGTATCTGATTGTCTTTATCTGTCTGTGTATCTCTTTGTGTCAGTGTATGTATCTGTGTGTACCTGAGAGTGTTTACCAGTGTATGACTGGGAGAGTGTCTCAATGTCTTTGTCTGTCTCTATATCTCTGTATGTACCTGTATTTCTGTATGTATCTCTGTATCTCTGTGTATCTATGTATAGTATGTGTGTCTCTGTGTAAACCTGCTCTTTATACAAGATATAAAATCTACACTCGCTGTGAATCTGTGTTATGCATAGTGTATGAATTGTCCATGCCCTACCTGACCAGTGCTCCCAGCCCCGCCATACATGAGTGACCATTGGCCCTCTCTGCATGTTGGGTATATCCCCCCCTGCCTGGTCGCGGTGCGGCGGGAGGACCCTCACCCATGATCTGTGACAGGTACACTCAACGCTCTACCTGTGTGAGGGGCGGGCCTTATATTTTTTTAGAACAGTCTCAATGAGTAATTGCTTTATATAAGCTTTAAGCTCATGTATAGAACAGTGAAGGTCAATAAATAGTTATAACACTACATAATGTATCAGGGCAGTAGGGGACTATACTAACAATGTAATTGTAGGCAGTATTGTACAATAGATATACCACTAGCGGTTGTCTAATGATACGATATACAAACGTTATTCTATCTAGACCAGTACTTTTATAAGGAATCTCTATCATCTCATCCCATTCTCAATAACCAATCCCAAATAAGTATACAATCTCATCATTGACGACACCTCTTTTTAAGAAGATTAGATTAAAATTTAAGCCCGATGGCAAAGAGCTCTACAGATGCAGGCTATATTGCTTGTGATAATTTTTGTTGCAATACAAAAAGGTTATAATTGTTTCAAAACACTCGCTGACCTTTTTTGTTCTTACATAAAGGGAAATACGTGTAACCATGCCCTCTGGGTTCTAATGAAGACTAAATTGTGCAATGTTACATATAACTATCTCTATGAATCACGACTATACGTTATCGGATAACATATTTTACACCTAAAAGTGAAGATCAAAATGACAGGAGATCTCTTAAAACCCAACAGAACACCATATGAATATTACACAGTGAGAATACAGGGTATAAGTGTTTGTATGCACTCGCACCGCTATGTCTATGATGTGATATTCAGTACTTAGCCTGAGGCACTATGCTAAATATATATGTATACATGCACCCAGTCAATACAAGCTGCACGCCCTCTACCATTTCTCATAGCAGAAGCGATAAATAAACCTGTAGACATGATTATGCAAGCTAAAAAGCTCACTCGAGTAGACCATATACAGGACTGGTATACTGATAATGAGTGATGATGATTCAATAATTCTAGGTAAAATGAAGCCCGCCTGATCCAGTCCTTGCATGACTTGGCGTTTAGCTGTGGCGTGTCACACACTCTCACAGCATTTACTAGGTCCAGGGACGGCAGCGACAGGCAAAGCCAAACTGTTTATCTCTGTCCAAAATAGTAGTTAAACGCAAAAGAAAATCTTCTTCAATCGATCGTGGTCCTGGCCGGAAGAGATTAAACGGAAGGGACTTAAAAAATCCTTCAAAGAACCGAGATTGACGAGTTCTGATACTTAGGATTCGCTGGGGGGTATTTTTTTGTAATTTTACAAAACGGTAAAGCTACAAAAATATTCCCCCATTCGACACGCGATTCTCAAATGCAGATCCATCGATGGTACTAAGCCAATATCCGCGACTGTCAGAGGTGGAGGTGAAGCTACTTCTACCTGAATCATTTGGAAAATATACATTAATTTCACCTCTAATCTGCCTACTTGAATCACAAACACGAAGGTAGATCAGTAGATTACTTTTCATACAAAGCATACTGATAGAGAACGTCCGAGGCGTTTACGCCGAGTTCCGTACAAACCGTAAATTATCATCGAGTTCTGTGACTTGTACGAGCATGGTAGGATGTTCTATATTTACTATATACCCAAATTTCTTTGTTTCTTACCGTAAATTTGCGTAAAATCATGAATTCAAGCATTCTCTACCAATCGCCGCTATGACTAGGACGTCCATACATCAAAATATGCGTTTTCTCGTGACGTCATAAATCTCCCAGCAGATATAGATTCTAAGCAATACGAAGAATGTGTATGGAGCGAGTTACGATATTTGCATTTTTGCGGCACAAACTTAAACCCCATCTTGGAATTTCGTTCATTTACGTTCAGCTTCAGAGAGTTGCTTATCTATATAAATCCATAATACAAACATTCATTTTAATAATTAATTGATATCTAGAGATATTGGTTACAATTCGTAAATAATAAACGATCCCTAAATATGGCGTAAGAAATGCTCCCTATAAGCTTTAGTAGCTTCACCAAGTAAGTCAGCTGGAACTAATATATGAAAGCCTAGCAGTAGGCCGCTGGATTTTAATGGAGACAACACACTTCTCAAGATTGGAAATTGATCAATAATAAGTTAAGTATTGTCACTATTTTACATTAAATTCTAGCTTTCTAATGTTCATCGCAGGGACCAATAACACCCATAGAATACTTATTTACTCATTATTAGCGAGGACAAAACAGTTAAGTTGCAAATTTTTCGATCTTTTTATTTCAATTTTCACTATGTCGTCGAAGCAATTTTACGTTCAGCCATCCTCTATATATATAGGCATAGTTATGTTCACTGTATCTTAAATCATAGTCTTATTATTTACACAGATTTAGTTATTGATTACATGTTAATATTTATCGTGAAGTTTCCCCCACTGATATTAGCATTCGCGAATAATCCTCTAGTAAGATCCTTTTGTGACTTTTGGTTTCGGGTATTTTGAGTTGAGATCGTATTTTCGTACAGGGGTCTCCATTGCTAACTCCTTGAAGTCGTTCTCCTTCAGGTCATTGACAAAACTTTCTGGTATGGCCACATCCTGAAATATATAAATAATAAGAACGATATTAGCTTAATTTTCCTCTATGTTTATTTTACATGTATTTCTTTTCATAAATCAAAATATTTGCACTTACATTTACAGCATGCGAACACGTCAACCGCTTCTGTGCTGGAGGCTCTAAGTCAGTACTCGACGGAACAACTGCCGCATCTACTGGACGTTTGCCGCAAACACGCTGCAAAGGAATAGTCATTTGAATTTAATAAATAACCAACTTCAAGCTTCTCCATATGGATATCAATCAAGAATAAACAAGTTGCAGTCATTTCAACATATGAACCTGGCCCTCATATTATTGCAATTTTTGTGATATTTGCCAGTGCACTCGTTCGTCGATCTACATGGATTAATCTACATTTAATAGGAAATATATGTGAACAAATACGGAAATCAACTATATTGTGATCCAAGGATTAATACACACGGATTATCTATATATTTGAAAAAGAAACCATTAATAAAAGGATTCTCACCAAGGCTGGAGCTGTGGAGACTGCAGGCGTAATCGCAGGTGAGTTTGAAGTTAATCCATATCTGTCGCTACCCATATTTAGCACACTGTACATGCGTTTTTGTTGTCTTTCCCTAGCCACAGCATAGTGTTGAAGTGAATTTACATTTCGATGTCCCGACAGTTGGGCAACGATCATTGGGGGAACCCCTGCATGAATCAAGATTGTACACATAGTTTTACAAACAGAATGATTTGTTAGTTTTTTTTGTAATACCAGCCATTTTTGCCGCGTCTGCCATGATCCTTCCTAATTCGTTTTGGCCCATTGGTTGTTTCGTAAACCAAATGTCGCTCTCTGCACTCCTTTTATAATTTATACATAAATAGAACGGACTGTCATCGCATTTTGTTGAAGCTGGCCTATGTTTGTCCTATAATCCCAGTAAAGTTACAGGGCACCGTTCTGGATTGCTGGAACTTCCCACATTTTTGGAGCGAAAGCTCTACTGGACGTGCCATCTCCCTGGCGTGTTTTACTTTGTCTTTCGTTAAAGGTAACCACTCGTTCCCCACCCGAACTTGTCTCAATTTTAATGTCGCCCCATCGAAGCTGGCGACTCTCATGGCGTCCCCTCAGTCCTAGACATTTTGTGGTAATGAACCACAACGCAGAACGTAATCCTTTTGGCTTAGTACTGGTAAATGCTCCACTTTCCCATATTCTCTCCTCGTCCTTCTTCGTTAAAGCTTCACACTGTAAAATATAAGTTCATAGTATTCTTAGTTATTACTATATCAATTAATTTATAAAAATTTAATACGTGTATTTTCTATAAACCTGTATAATCCTGTAAATTTACGGTGTTAATTTTCATTGAATATTGAAGTACATGTAGCTCTCCCTATCGCTGACCTTAGGAATCAACATAAATAAACAACACAGATTATACTTAGCGAATTCACATCAGTCTAACACTATTTATTTTAACAAACATTAAATGGAATTTAGCGAATAAAATATATATGTTCAGTATATATCTAATTTTAACCAACCTTGTTTGGGTGATTTCCTAGTCCTTACGACTTTAGACTCTTTTTTCTTCGAAGCTGACACTTCTCTTGCCGTTTTGAAGTAATCGCTCGTCATGATATTTTCACGGTAAGAATACATCTCTAAGTATCGATTAATACTCCTATATACCGAGGTCAAACTGACGGGCTCGTATTCCTTTCCATTCTTCTGCGTTAATTGCAAGAGATAGCTGCCCAGTAATATGTTTAGCCTCTCTGGAGCTATTTCCTCAATATCGTTTTTTTCTTTACCCTACTCGCGACAGTATCTATTAAAGTTTTCGCTATCGCGCCATGTCTTTTTGGGGGTTTCATCGCTCTTTTTACTATTTATATACTTTATAATTCTTTTATAGTTATAACTGTCACCATATGTTCGACCTCTACTTCTTCTGCTTGTTTATCTCGCTCCACTGCGATAACAATTGGCGATGTTGCCTCCTCCATGGTTGATTTATGTCTGAAATGCCACTGTCTCTTGTTTATCTTCTTTCTGACGTCTAACCCGCATTTTTGTATTTAAATAGAAAACATTTTAAATTACATATTAAAATTTTTCTAAATTGATATTATGTTAATGGTGGCACCTATTTTTTTTTTAATATCAATTTACCGTTTTTATCGTTTTCTCTTCTACATATCTGTTTTGTTTATTTATAAAGTTGGCACGTTGCCAGGCGATTCACGCAGGCCCTGCAGCGATAAAAGGTGGGTGTGGCACTTATTATCCAATTGCATTGCGTTATTTCGACATTGTCTCCGCACTTAGCAACGTGTTCACCAACACATCCGTACACATAGCAACGTCTACAGCAAGTGTTCCGTACCGGTAAAATACGGACCACCCGTTCGTATTTCCAAATTACGATATTTGTCAAGACGTTAAGTATTTATGATAAATACGGCACGGGTATATAATAAAGTGCTGATCAATCTGGAGTAAACGACCTCTTGATAAAATTCTCCATATGGCATTACCCCTTACCCTGAACACAAGAGTATGAGTCGAGAATTGGGAATAATAAAATCTATTCTAATTTTATATACCTTCACCGACATGAATATTAATACGGTAAATATTAATATGATATAAGGTAAAAGATAGTAATTGACAGTTATATAATGACGTCAATTAAGTTGAAGATACATATTGGTAATTGACAGATATAATGATATGTCAATTGGTATAAGTATATATGGTTATATAAGAATGAGTATATATGGTTATACAATATGAGTATAAAAACGCCCTACGGAGTAGGTAATAGAAAAAAGGTGAGGGTGGGTGGGAAATAAAAAGTACGTGTGTACGTAGAAATAAAAAGTACGTGTGTACGTAGTGAAGTACAAGAACAGACTGAGGAGGAGGTCAGAGTGGCGGTTGGTCACGTGACCGCGGGGGTTCACGTGACCGACACCAGAGGGGAGTGCGCAGGGTGCGCTGGGGGTGTGGTGTGTCAGGGGAAGCAATGACCACCCCTGACCAACGGCCATGGGTTACCAATTATAACGTCAACAGAACTACTAAACCGGCGTTTACACCAAACGATCATAGGTGGATATTCTTGTCTAGTGCAAACGCCTTACGAGTGACAACTGCAGATCGTTTGATTATGTCAGATTAACCAATTCGGCTCCGTCTGACAATTATACAGATAATTTAACGCTGACGACTATCTAAAAGCAGCTTTGATTAATGGTAAGACAGCGGACAATTCTGTAAAACCCAGTTGTAGAACACTCCCCCTTTGACAAGAAACATGTGTTTGTTTCGACGATCACGATTATTGACATATAAACATTTTACCACTGATTTTCTATTAGGTAACCTATACACACACCAATTGTTTAGGCAGTCTTGTCTAAACACTGGCTTATGTGGATAGCAGGAAGTAATACGTTCCTAATTTTAATGAGAAAAATCGTCTCGAAACACCGGGTTTGTGGTTCTGTTATAATTCCATATCGAAAGTTCTACATAGCAGTCTTTCACTCTAGATTGATTGGCATTGGTGGAATCAATACTGAGATAAAGTATGGGTATTCAAGACAGGGTTCTGTTACATCCAATTCTACCGACAAAATATAATATTTCAAAAACACGTACGCGGTCTAATCTAGACTTCTTTACTGGAACATCTATAAAAGAACATTAGCCATGACTGTGATCTATTACGACAGACAGATATTTTTTATTATTGAGGTAGTGCTAATATGAAGGTAATAACCAAATTTTTGTTAATTGACAAATTCAATCTCCAATATTTTTTAAATGGGTACTTTGTATTTTAAACATAATAATGTAGTATCTAATAAGCAGTCTCCTTTAGTGTGCACTGTGAAAGGGACATTAGTACTGTTACTTGGCCTTTGCCTGCTCGGAGAAAGTATTGAGAAGCAGCTTGCACGTCGAGTTGCTCGCCAGAGCGGGAGGTGCTCACCGGAGCTGAAAGGCACGCAGGTGGCCGGACACTGGGCAAAACGTACCCTGCCTTTTGTGCCCCCGAGACCCGTGGTCCATTGTCCACCATCACAATGAGAGTCTCACGTGCGACGCTCCTCGACAGGCTGAAAGGAGCAACTCTCTGAGAAGGAAGATGTGACCCACTAGATCGAGCTGCTCATCGTATTGGAGGTGGCCTCTACTCACTGCGTGACTCAAGGACTCGGTCAGCTGCTTGGGGACAGTAACTGTAGGCCATTCTGAGAGTGACCTGCCGTCTAAATCGAATATACCTACAGTACAACGTTTGTCGGAAAACGGGAGGGAGCTTATATGTGTTGACTTTTTCAAATATGTTTTATTTCATAGTGTATGCTACCATTATGCGTGATAGGCTTGTAAATGAATGAGACATCTCCATCTTCGGTGATTATGACATTTAATCGCGTCAAATTCCAAAATGCTTGAGCTCAGTCTACTTACAAGTGCAAAATTTTACATAGTTCATTACCATAGAATATTTAGGAATTACATTCAAGCTTTTCTCGGGTGCGCACTATTGCCATTTGGAATTAGGAGCTAATAACGATTATACCTAATCTATCTCTTAATCCTTTGCGGAACTTTTCATTTCTTTAATGATACATTTCGACTGCTCCTGACAATAGCATCAATAGACATTTGACGGGAATGCTTTGGACAAATTGTGCATCACATTCTATACATGTAACACCAGAATTGTCATAAACAAATAGCATAAATATGATAGATACATTAATCAGCGAGTATGATGTGCATAGCAATTTACCAATGTACCAATCTATCAGTAATAGACAAATAGTTTGGCAACTAGGGATTGCATGATAAAAAATTGTCACATCACACTCAAGCTCTTTTTCTAAAATGTAGAGAATCAGCAACTAGAATGCTTGATTAGTTTAGCATTTGTAAAATGGGTCAGGAATCGCGACAAGCCCAAGCATGGGATGTTCTCATTCAGCAGCGAGCTGCTATTTGATGCGTAATGAACCTGTGAACTCTGCACCAGAGTTGAATCTTTCTGTCTCATTGGTATGCATGGCCAACACAAGCAATGAACACGCGGAGTGAGATGCTACCCATGTCTGAGGCCGAACAGCTAGGTGACCTTCTACTTTTAAAGCCCCTGACATCGTGATAATTGAACAAGGGAGAGACAGTGCCTGATAGACCGTTTATTTGTAGATGTGGGACCGCTTGTGTGTTCGGTAATGTGCACTCCTGATTGTAAATATATGAATGGACGTTATTCCATATGATATACAGGGACAATATAATCTGTCAATATGACAAACCTTCCATTGGAATCAGGTATCGTCAAACTGCATACATTAAAGGATATATAGATGTGCACTAAGTATGGTCGCCCCTCGTTTTCTGAAAGAGAAACATTCACGTCAGAGACCCAAGGAATCAACTGAGATCTAAGACAGTTTATTTTATGAAAAAGGAATATTCTTTAGGCTGAGTACCTCCGTACATCAACACATTGTATTCTCTGAAAAGAGATTGATTGAATATATAATGCAGGGATCAAGCTCCAGGCAGGGGCAGGAGACCGGTTCAGACAAGGCAGAGGTGAAAGAGAGATAAGACCAGACAAACAATAAGGCAATAATACAGAGAGAGAAAAAGATAAGATCGCGAAGAGGAAATTACACGTCCAGCGGATAGAAAGGTCATAGATAGATACAAGGGTGGGTAATAACACCGATGGAAACTATGTACCAATGATATTTATATAGGTGGGAGCCCCAGACCCAAAGATTAGCATATTTCCAAAGCAGAAAGGTAGGAAATTTCCAATGGCACTGCGAGCCAGGACCTTAGGGGTCGTATGCTTGGGTCAGATGGTTCTAAAAGATATGCCGATTCATTGGAAACGGGTTCGGAAAAATGAAAAAGTATTTGGGTCTGGGGCTCCGACTGTGAATTGAAATAACTACTGAAGTGCAGGAATTGATCTGGGAGTTACCATCGCCTCAGTATTTGTAGAATCGTTAGCAATGCTTCCATAGACGATAATATAGACAATTATCAAGTTAACCGACTATGATATTATGCACCTATTGTTATTTTGAATCCTGTCACTGTCACTCTTCGATGAAAAGCCAAAGCTCTATCCGTCATTTTACCACACGAAAATGCGTCCCATGATTTCATCTCACTTGTCTAATATACCCTACTGAAGTTATGATGTATGACCCTCATGCCAACCAGGGGAATACATTTGAAATATGCCCGCTTTCCCATTCGAAGCCATATAACACTACGGACCTAAGAGATGCAGCAATGGAGTCTTCATTAATATGGTGGAAGTTGAGCTTAACTGGGCCCTAGAGCTTTAAAGGCACCGCATAATCTGTGTAAAGGATCTATTAAGGGGATCTCTCAGAGAGGCTGATGGTGGATCCTGGGTAGGATAAATTGTCTTAGTGCTTTTAATACTAGTCCAGCGTACCATAAAGTCTCAAGTCTCATCGGAATGCAGCAAATAAAAGTTGAGTGCAGATGATCGTATGATGACAGACAACAATTAAGATTCACTGTTAAGGGGACTAGGGACCTTTAATTATCTTTTATATAATCCTACACGAAGAAATATTTAGTTTTAATCAGATTTTGTAAATGCAAAAGATTCAGCAGAGGTGAGTAATCGAGATGCTGGCACTAGGAAGGGAGATTTTGGTGATATCCTATATGTGGCTTTTTAGAGTGATGTTTATAGCGTACACATCACCCAACACTATCAGGTTTTATGCTACGGTGAACGTAAAAGTCCCTTGGTGGTCTCGTATAATTCAGACCCGTTGTCGCTGAGTGCATAAAATCCCCATTCAGGTCACTAAGTGCTGTGTCATTGTACACACCCCTGGCTCAAACTTCTCGTGCCCAGGCGAGCTCAATAGACCAGAAGTGAGTGGTTAATATTTGTTTCTAAAGTACGACCATCCCGCTCACATGCAGATAAACCAATCAATACGGTCGTTACATAATGTTGAATTAACTGAGGTAATAATAGCAGCCTTAGTAAAGATGGGGTGGAGAAATCGAATGCTAAATACGAGGCAGCGTTTGTTTGAGACTACGTGGAGGACAGGCTGTGTCGTTCAGTCGGCCTCAAATGTTAACCGTATTGCCTTTAATAGCAGTCTAGGTTTTGGTCCCTGGTTTGCTATGTAGATGAATTCACTAGGTAAGGGATCAATGGAGTCAGACTGAATGAGGCTAAATCATTATGCCACTTCATTATCTATTTAGGAAAGTAATATCTTTTCAGTTTCTTATCATTTCATAGATTCAATGATTGATTTCTTGATTATAATTGTTCCCCTTTTGGAAATTTTAATCTGTTTTTCAGGAAAAAATCTCTTCCTGAAAGGTTTACGAAGCCCAATCAATGAAATGGCAGAAAATACTCGTTCCCTAGTAAACAAAGAAAAAGATAGGACGTGACTGGCATTTCATTTAATATCTGCTTTAAAGTCATCACTTGAAGCACCTTTTTTGCCACAATAATGAATGAGCTCCCATGAAGTAAAGAACATTGTTGTCTGCTTATGAGAGTAGATTCTGTTCTTAATTTCTATTTAAACCCTACCTCTTATGCTATGAGTAAATTAAGGGCCTCTACCGAGGAAGGAGTTGTCCTGCGAAAAATATTCAATACCATTTAAGGTGAAGGTATCCGGCGGAATATTTTTCCTTTAACTATTTCATTTTAAAATTAAGATCGGTTTCGATTATGATTCTCTAATATTTTCTACATAGACTTTGAAAATCATAGATGTTATTGTTGGGGAATTAGAAAATAAGTAGATAATACAAATGACCTATGCTACTAATATCCATCTTAATGTCACGAACGTAGGCATAGGCCACCTTTGTCTCATACTGATGCTATAACCACATTGATCCATTTTCGTGCACGTGGCCGTGGTCTAAGAAAACTGCTCCTGTGCCGTACATCCTACCACAGTATATTCTGAGATAATTTGGCACCATGCAATATCCTAATGACAGGCTCTCCTCTCCTCAATACAAACTGATTAGTATCGGGAAGACAGGCAAATTGCGCCTCGTAATATCTGCCAACGCCCGGTTTAGCTAATTCACATGTCTTCCTCGTGTGTCGCCCACCAGGACTGGGGAGCATTCACAAGGTAGGTTCATCGGAGAACGCCTGTCAATAGTGTGCATGCAAGCTTGGCAGAGAACCCGTCAGTACTAATGGGGTGCTAGATAAGGTGGCCGGTGTCACTGCTCTAACGAGCCGCAAGTGGAGTAGGGTGTTGCCTCAGTATTTAGGTGTAATACGCCATCTCGTCCTATATGTTTTTGCCACGTACTCTCAGAGATTCTGTATCAGTATCTGAGCATTCAATTCGATGCCTGTTGAATAAAAGTCCCTCTAGCAACAGACACATGCCTTTAAGGCTTTTTCTTATTATCAGATATTGGAAGGATATTTTGAAGTGGATATTATTATATACCTGAGCACAAACTAAGTATAAATACATACTGTTCCTGGGGGTATAGTTATTATACACAGAATGCACTGTACGCCGTGAAACGTTGTACCGGTGCCTTTGGGTATTGACAGACTGCACGCTTTGACTGACAGACTGCATCCTTTGAGCCTTACCTGCACGCTTTGGGTGACAGACTGCATCCTTTGAAAAAATAACGCAATCTGATTGGCCGAGAGGCCGATAATAGAATTCTAGGTGCAAGATTCAAAAATGGCTGATCCCTTCACTTCGCGAGTTCTGTGTCGTTGTACAGTAACCACGGAGAGAGTTCGTGCGAAAATACATCAAACATCGAGGTGGAATACGATAACGAATCACGTGATACACTTTAGATAGCTTAGATATGTTAGATATGCGAGAAATATCAATTTCGATACGTTCACGGGCCGAGCGGGCAACTCGGCGATGTCAACAAATAGCGGAACCCGTGTGATACACTGCACCGCTCGAGTACCGCTGTCCGAGGGGACGATCGAGCGTAGCAGGGTGATCGAGCGGTAATTTATGCGGCGCTATAATGTATTGGCGCCTGCGCGGTGATCACTTCCAGTTATCAACATCTGGCGTGTCTGCTAACGTACACATTGTCTTTGCGAGTTGTAAAATGTGACTTCGGCGTCGAATAACGGTCAGTTTTAGCGAATTAAGACTGAATTAAGGTATATAATAATATGAAACCATAGTGATGGTGCCAGTACGGGGTAGATTTACTCGTTGTTTCGGAGAAATTCGTTCTGAACTCGCCGTGCCGGCTCGTTCAGAATGAATTTCTCCGAAACAACTCATAAATCTACCCCGTACTGTCACCATAACTATGGTTTCACATAGTACGAAATCAGGGAGTAGGATACAATACGGTCTGACCGAAACTGAAGGATGGTGACCGATATCTTGTGTTGATCGATATCAAGTCAGGCGTGCAACAGGGAAGCATTTCGGGTCCTTTATTTTTCAAGTATTACATCTATACTACAGATCTAACTTTCAATTGCTCGCATCTACTGCAGATTAACACTAAACTGTTTTATATTTGGTCATAAGGTGATGCTTAACTCTTTCAGTCCGAGCAATGCCTGGAGGCATTCCCACCCAGGGGACGAAGAATGCCTCCAGGCATTCCCACCCAGGGGACGAGGAATGCCTCCAGGCATTGTTTAAAAATATATTTATGTTTATGTGTCATCATCACAAACGTTATGTTTTATGAGAAATAATGAATAGATTTACACCATTTTTTCACAATTAATAAAAAATACCATGTTCATCATTATACTCTGTGGGTATTCGATAAGTAACTATAGTAACTGGTATCTAAAGGTTGCTAAGTGACGCCCATACAACAAACAGACACTATACGGCGATAGTCTCGTCCCCTTGGGGTTTATAGAGGTATTATGCCTCGTCCTATAGTGCGCACACTCCCCACTCAGGCTCGGACAGAAAGAGTTAACAAGATGAGCTATAATGATTCTGCCCTCCAGTAAACTGTAAATGCCAATGCCTTGTTGAGTGGTCAAAGATATATATGAGTAATATAGATATGTGTCCCAAGGGAAAATACACAGTGTGAATCGTTTGTGTCGCCAGATAATGACCATTAGTCTCTACATGTACATACTTTTACAATGTATTTGACGCATACTAATAGTTTTCCTCCTTTTTATAAGGTTAGGCATGCCATCAAGAATATTTATGATGACAGACCAAAGAGTGGCTTGATATACTGCCAAAGTGGGCCTCCCAACCTTGGTATCCGATGGCACATGCAATGTCTAAAAATGAAGGCGTCCGTGTAAATAGTTGAAAAAGGAGTTGGATTTGATTAGCAAATTGGTCAAGGAACAGGAGCAATGAAAACGGATTCATATATTTGTTGAATTACTAATTGTACTAGAATATACGTAATGATTCCTAATCCTACTTTACTTAGATGTATCTTATTGGGTAATTTCTACTGTAGTTTGAAGTCATGCGACTGTTCCGGATGAGGAGTCACTAAAGCCGAGGTATATTATCCAGTTGATTTCCAAAATTTGCATATCTGGAAAATCCCTAGTAGAAGGCGCTAGTAATATAAGGAACTAAATAAAAAGGAAAATATTGCATTCTATATAGTGTATGATAAGAATAATATGAATAAAACTAAGGTCCTATATCTTTTCTTAACTGCAATACGCTGCATAGTCTAGACAAATTTGGGTAAGACCTCCTAAATGCCCTCCCCCCCCCCCCCCAACCCCACAGGGGCCGCTCCGCCACCAATGAAATACCAGAATTCTAAAAGAGAGCAGCCGACCTAAAACTGACCCTTGTAGTCCCCCCAAAAGAACATATGCTACATTTGACCAAAAAGATTTACTTTAATTCAATTTTTCATATCTGAATGCCACCTAATTTTTTCGATCTAATGATATAATCAGCATCACTGTATTCTGTGGTTGATGGATGGTATGTAAAATGCCTTATGTGGTACGATACGTTATTTGATATAACAGATTTGGTTGTATTGAGAATTATGAACTCGATGGACTGTGCCATGAGTAATGCTGCATCTAAACAATGGAAGACCGCCCTAGTGGCGACTTGCTTGTGATTACAAAAGAGAAATGAAAATTGTTAATCACGTTTGCTCATGTGCTTACAATATAGGTTATATAGATCTACACTGTTGAACGCATTCTGGAAAGTTATATCAACGGTCGTTACAACCTCTTATATGATTTGGTTCGTTAAATCCAAATAACGGGGTTATCACGCCTATGCTGAGAAAAAAGATTGGAGTGATCAGATCTGTAATTGGTTATTCTGGTAATTGGGTCTGGTCTAGTCAATGCCTAGTCTGGTCAAGTAGAACCCTTTTCAAGATTCCGGTGTTGATGGGATGAGATGATAATTCTGTATTCTTTCAGAACGTTCTTTTTACTGTCGCCATCTTTGAATACATTAGATGTTTTCTTCTCAATATCAAGATAAACTCTTCTTGCACAAATTCTCACATGTTCAAATTGGTTTTTTTTCACCAAGTATCATTCCTGTTTCTTTCTTAAGAATAACAGACAACAATTCAAAAAAATGGATGAGTATCACGTCTCATGGAAACATTTGATTCTTCATCATATACCTTTGATCAAACTCATAGTATTCTAATTTACAACGCCATATGGTTGGAGTAATAATGCTTAACCTTTATCACTGGGAATCACGACTATAGTTCTCCATGGCAGTATTCACTAGGGTAGGCCTAATTAGACTGACTAGTTTTGGACAGCGCTAAGAAATGACAAGAACAAATAAGCGCATGATAGAAATAAGATGGCATGACCACTTTATGACACGAATCACGCGATGCCTTAACTGGCCATCCGCTTTCCTGTTTCCACGATTACGCGACATAATTAACCGCAATCATTAACTGAAATAATTACTTTACCATTATTTTCAATCAGTAGAGCGAATACGGGTCGCGGGAAACGAAAATCTATTATTTTTTCATCCAAAACGGAATTTTATGGAGCTTGGTAATGCGAAATAAGTTAGATCGAGGTTTCAGGTTTTTGAATATAGATTATATGTTTCTACTCTGACGTTGCCCATGGTTTTGCAGTATTTCAAAGACAAAGGGGTGAGAACATCATCGCTACGGGCTCACTAATCATGTTTAATTATTTTCATATACCTAAAATTTAAGAGAAAACGCCATATTAATCACTTACGAAGTCTTCTATTCACAACCTGTTGACTTGCTATGTTGCTGGTCATTCACTACGGCTTGCTGTTACACTCCTTGTCATTCTGGTAGCAGACGCCAAATCTTTGGCCAATCATAGCCCACCCTTCATTCTACTCACTGTATAACGGTACTGTGAATGTTGGTTACCAGTTCTGGTTGTTTTTGTGGCAGTTCAGAGATATAGGCGGATGCGTGGTAAAGCCCACCACCCACCAACGTCGATCCTGTCACAGATAGGCCTTACGATTGACTTCCCGGTCGGAATAAAATATTTCATCCGCAGGTCAGGCAAAACTGTAGCAGCATTTTACACTTCTACAGTTGACTCTATGCTAGACACTGACAAGCCACAATTGTCTCCCGACTTACCACGATTGAAAACGCCACTTGTAGAGCTCCTGGTGAGATCCAACATGTTGAATTCATCGTAGCGTATTGGTGTTTACTATATACCCATGCCGTATGTACTGTAAATACGCACCGTTTTGGCATATGACGTAAAAATACTGTACGGACCACTGGGCCGTACACTAAAATACGGACCACCTTGCAATACACTTTTATTAACATATCGGTTGTTGAAAATTAAATTAATGATTTTTTTTTTCAATTTTGGGTTTATAGTAAATATATAACGTCCAACCATGCTTGTACAAGTCACAGAACTCGATGATAATTTACGGTTTGTACGGAACTCGGCATAAATGCCTCGGTCCGTACAAACCATAAATTACCATCTCGTACTGTGACATGTACAGCATGGTCAGGACGTTCTATATAATTACTGGAAGCCCATTGAAATTTAAGAATTGGGTAGATGGCATAGAAATATATATAATCACTGTAGATATGATATTATTTGAATCTAATTTTCTGAAAATTATAGTTCCATAGGGGCCATCCAATAAGTACGTACGCAAAATTTCTGAAATTTTTGACACCCCACCCCCTCCGGATTTTCTAGGCAATAGAACAAAGAAGGAGCATACGCAAAATTTCTGAAATTTTTGACACCCTCCCCTCAATGCGTACGTACTTTATGGGTGGCCCCATGTCCGATATATGATCCTGCAACATTTTTGTCGTTAACTTAATATTGTTCCACAGTGTACAGAGGCCTATCTAAGCCACCATGGGATGTCTTAACAATACCTTGGGCAAAACGGATAGAAGGACCTCGAATTTATGTCTGCATCATAGATATGGTGAAAAAAAGACATTTAGTGAAAAGGCGCTACAATTTGTCCTCCAATATTTCACATCCTACACTATGATTTTTGCACTATTATCGTCTCAGACAACTTTTTACGGCAGAATAGATAGGTTTGCAATATATATCACTATATAACTTGTTATATGTATATAAATTGTAGAGACTCAGGATATGTTTCTATCGTATCGAGGGGGTTACCCGGTTGCGCTTCACCCTGGTAACCGTTACATCACATTGTCTTCACTACACGCGGTAGCCAATTGGGTTACGTCACGTTCTAACAGTTAACGGATACTTGTATTGTTTTCTCAGCAGGGAAAACACGTATATTTTAGTCTCCTTATTTTTATCGGATTATCGATGATATGTGAAGAAGGAAGACTCAGAAGAAAGAAGCCCAGTGGGAGCAGGAAGCCTCTGAAGAAGAATTCGTGGACCTGGAAAAAACAAATGAGGGAAAACGGACGTTTTCCTTCTCCCACACCAGTAAGGTGGGCGAAATTTCTGAGGGGGATGCGGCCTGCGGTGGCGACGTTAAAGATGCAGTAACAAGTGCAGCAAAAACGATGGAAGGACGGATGGACGGCTTGGAAAAAACTATTACTACGTTGGTGGAGATGATGTCTGTGAAAGGAGATAGGGGCCGAAGCAAGGAGAAGATTTCAAGGAAAAAACGTTCTCCAAAAAATGATTATTCTGAAGATTCAAGCGACTCATCTCGTGAAGATCGTTCAACTTCGAGAGGAAAACGTCGAAACAAACGAGGTAAATACGATCACGAACGTTACTTGCAGAAAAGTGATAAAGTAAACTCCTTCGAGAAATTGACATTAATAAACCTTCGTATGATGAAGGACCTATCGGAAAACGATAAGCCTATCGCAGGATTATTGGAACACATGATTTTGTTAACCGAGAAGGCTGATACGAAGGTGTTCGCGAACGAGGCTCTTATAAACTATGACAAGTCTGTTAAGACTCGTGTGGATAAGGACGGTGTAGAAACGTTGAAAGACATTAACCCAGCGGATATCGTCAGGCATTTGAGTTACGACGGTTCACTCAATGCTAGGTTGCAAAAACAAAAACCTGTAAAAAACGTTGTGAATGGTTATTGTTTCAATTACAACAAAGGAGAAGGTTTATGTAAGTACCAAAATTGCAAATATCGCCATTATTGCTCTGTATGTAATGCTGGTTCACATGGTGCCTTCAGTTGCTCAAAAAACGCAAAAAACACCCCATGTAAATGAAACAACGCAGTCGGTGAAACTAAAAGTATCCATTTGGGGAATGGAGATCTAAATATAGAGAAATTTAGGTCATCAGAAGTTGACTCGTTAATTGATACATTGTTTGTACATAACGCTGTAAATAGTTTTGCCGATAGCTCAGGTTTAAATATTAATGACGTTGTTTCAGAAAATTTGAATCGTTGGGATCAAAATGTTTTCGTTGATAACATGGAAAACGTTCTAACTGCAAAAGATTTAAGACCGATATATGATGCGAGTTTGAATCTTGTTGATGAAACGTTGTACATTTGTGATAGTTCTTTGGGAAATATAAATGTAGGACGTAAATGTTTGGAAAACGTATGCGATTGCGTTTATTACCTTGGTGATGCTATCGCCCAGTTAAAACCATGTCGTGCGGCTTTTCACGTTTTTAATAACCTACCATCAAGTTTATCAGTGGAGGATAAAAACTTTATTTGGAGAGGTTTAACAGAGGGTTTCAGAATTGTTAATAACGACTGTAATGCCAATTACGATTGCGAAAATTACAATTCGATTTTAGATGAAAAGTTCAAAAGTAAAATGGATATTATTATATCTGAAGAATTGTTGTCGGGTAAGATTCAAATCGCTGATGTAAAGCCTAACTGTATCCACTCACTGGGGGCGGTTGAAAAAAGTAATGGAGGCCTAAGGCCTATCACAGATTGCTCTAGGCCTGAAAGCCTTAGTATCAATAACTGGATGTCAGATACCTTTGAGAGTTTTAGATATAATTGTATCTTTGATGCGGTAGATCACTTGGAAAAAGGTTTTTTCATGTCTGTTGTTGATATTAAATCTGCATACCGAGCGGTTAATGTTAATTATCAACATGTAAAATTTCAAGGAATTCGATGGGAAGAAAATATCTATGTTGATAACCGTTTATGTTTTGGTTTACGTTGTGCACCAAATATTTTTACTCGTATTTCGAATTTTGTTGTAAATATCGCAGAACAGCAGGGAGTTGGTCGTGTAGTGAATTATCTAGACGATTTTTTAATTTTCGGTAAAACAGAAAATGAATGTTTGTCAAAAAGGGATCATTTCATTGGTATTCTGGAAAATCTAGGATTTGAAGTATCAAGATCGAAAGTTACTTTTCCGAGTCAAATTGTAATCTTTTTGGGAATTACCATAAATTCTTTAGATCTTACACTCTCGTTACCACTAGAGAAGGTGGAAAAATGATCAGGAAAAATAGGTTTTGTTATGGAAAAAGGTAGAGGCTCTAAAAAAGAATTGGAGTCAATAGGTGGATTAGTATCCTTTTGTTCTCAGGTGGTCCGTGGAGGCCGTACTTTCAGCAGACGTATATTTGATTTGAGCTCGGATTGTCCTAAAAATGGTGAAATTCTCCTAAATAACGAGATTACCGAAGATTTTAACTGGTGGTTAAGATTTTGTGCTATTTTTAATGGTATTTGCTTCATTCATAAAGATTTAATAGACTGCCCTATGGTCTCGGATTCATCAAGTAAAGGTTTTGGGGCCTGGTTTGGAAAAGATTACTTGTATGGTACTTGGAGCAATAATGAAATCTGTAGTATCCCTGTACATCATTTTGAAAAATCACCGGAATTTGATATTTTTGATATGAATATCAACGTTTTAGAATTATGGCCAGTCTTACAGGGTCTTAAAAAGTGGGGAAGTCAATGTAAAAATGCTAGTATACATGTAATAACGGATAACATGCAAGTTTTGGCCATGTTAAATACCGGAAGGTCTAGAAATGTCACCTGTATGAAGTGGCTACGAGAAATTTTTTGGTTGTGTTTTGTTTTTAACATAAACATCCAGGCATCCTATATAAAATCTGACGATAATATCTTAGCAGATTATCTCTCTCGTTTAGAATACAATGGCTATGTTGATAAATGTGAAAAAGTGTTAGAGGATAATGGTATGTGTTGTTTCTCCAACAGGAGTTCGGGTACAGATTCTCGAAGAGAGGAAAGAGATGTTTATCCAAAAATGTTTATCAAAGAACTCGATAAAAGCAAGGGAACAGCAGTGGCGTTGTTATGAAAATTTTTGTAAAACTAACTGTTTTGTTAGTTATCCCTCAACAAGTTCGGTCTTGTGTTTATACGTTTCTCATTTATCTGAATTTTTGACTCCGGTATCTATCAAGAATTATATTTCTGCGGTAAATTTTAAAAATAAATTGATGGGATACTCAGATATGTCATCGGATTTTGCTCTTAAGATGGTCATAAAAGGGGTAATAAGATGTAACAAAACTAAGCCTATCATTAGGCATCCCCTTATCCCCTCAGAGTTACTCCGGTTTTACTCAATTCTGGATATGTCTAAAGAAAATGATCTAGTTTTTTGGGTATCGCTTGTTTTTGGTTTTCGATCGCTACTCAGAAATTCACATTTCACGTTTTCTGAACATTGTTTAAGGAAAAGCGATATTCAGGTTTTCGATACCCACGTAACTATTAATGTTAGTTCATCAAAGGTGGACCAATTCGGCACTAAGCCACAGTGTATTTATCTTAATTCTTTAGGTGAGTCACCTTTTTGCCTGGTATCAGGGCTGAAAAGAGTTTTTTCTCTCCAAAAACCTAAAGAGAATGATTTTATTTTTCAATTGTCTAAGGGGAATTTAAGGTTACCACTTACTTACAATTCTTTAAACTCTAAAATTAAGGAATTATCTTCCTCATGTGGTATGGACTTGTTATATGTATATAAATTGTAGAGACTCAGGATACGTTTCTATCGTATCGAGGGGGTTACCCGGTTGCGCTTCACCCTGGTAACCGTTACATCACGTTGTCTTCACTACACGCGGTAGCCAATTGGGTTACGTCACGTTCTAACAGTTAACGGATACTTGTATCGTTTTCTCAGTAGGGAAAACACGTATATTTTAGTCTTACCGTTTAACTATGTCTGAATAAACCCGGTTTTTATGTGATTACCTCCAAATACCTCGTTCTTATTTATTCGCTATGTTGTTTAATTATTATCCATCTCGTATCAATATTATATGTACGTATAATAGAGAACCGAGGATGTTAGAGGATTTCAAGGATCTCAAGAGATTCCAGACGATCCTAGAAGCATTAACAGGGAGAGGGATGATCCTGGAGGATCCTAGGGTGCCCTTAGGATCCAAGGATATTCCAGGGGAACCTGCGGGAACCCAGGGCCCAACCGTGGGATATTCTATGCCTGGAGGATCCCATAGGTAGAAGGAAGACCCTTGGGATCCAGTAGAAGGAGATAGGATCCCTTGGGATAACAGAAGCAGATGGTTGATATCAGAAGTACGCAGAGGATCCTATAAGGGATCCCTGGGTCAGAGAGGAATCCAGAATATCCTGGAGGCAGAATAAGGGTTCCCGGAGATCCCAGAGGCAGATGGCTGATACTGAAGGAACCCTAAGCACACAGAGGATCCCATGGGACCCTGTTGGTGGATGAAAGATTCCAGGGTTCCTCTGAGGGCGAGGGAGGAACCCACACGCTGAAGGAGGCAGACGAAGACTATATTCTAAAGGACTTAGGAGGCAGGCAGGAAATCCCTGAGGCAGACAGAGGATTTCAGAGGAAGGCAGAGGATCTCCAAGACAGTCAGATTGGTCGAGAGGGTTCAACAGGCGGCCTGTGTACCTGGCAGACCAGGGCGGGTATATGCGTGCAGACCGCAGAGTGTCCACAGAATGCTCTACTGTATAAAGGCACAGACTGGTAGAGTTCACGGAGTGGCACATGACAGGCTGTACGGGAGATGCACCAGTCACAGGAGTGGCAGATAAGGGAGAAACCGTCTTGAGAATGGCTGAGTTCTAGTTACATGTTTCCGGGTGCTATTGACTGCGATGTGGGGATCTATTTTGTGTATTATCAGGTAACTTGGAGCCACTTGGAGGATAGATGACCTGGGTGGCCGTCCCATGATCCAGCTGGAGGACTTCGAGGGTGGTATCATTGGGGACAGAGTAACCCTTATTGTTCAATACAGTAGACATTATAGAGGAAACAGACGAAAGTTTACCGGAATGACCCGTATCCCATCAAAGTCGTACAGGATTACGATCGAAGCAATAGCTGAGTGAGTAGTATGTAGAAAGTTCAAACAGGATGGAATCGGTCACTCTGGTCAGCTTGAATGTGTTCAAGAATCTATCCTATCCCTGTTTGCCGGAATGCTCATCGTGGAAATTAGTGTCAGTAATTAGTGCAATAGGTCATTTCTACGAACACTTTCCTTTTATTGAATAGGTTTGGTAATAAGGTCAAAGTATGCTGTAGGGATCTGAAGATGTGCTCTATATACTTTAAAAGCATAAAATTCGAGTTTTGACTGAGTATTCACCGATTTTAGTTATACCTAAACAAAGATATGATAGTATTTATGGACTGTTTCGAAGATGCTTTACCAAAAAGGCTGCTCTACGGATATTATAATTAATCCTTCCCTCTTCTGTAACTATAAATCAACCTAATAATTTTTATCATAACATTAAACATAATCTGGGACTTCCTATCTATTTCTTTCGTCAGTTACAATTATTAGACTAGAGGCTGCCAAAACATACATTCCATTTCAACAGAGAAGCACAGCAATGTAGGTCAGATTTAGACAACGGTTAAAGAGATGGTCCCTCAGTTCTACGTCGTCCTGTCACACATCTATGATGATGTATGATTAAAGGTACCTTTTTGAGCACAGCGATAGCTCGGGTGGACGTTTTTCTCTTCGGAACTCTTATCTCTACGCTAGGTTGGATGTCATCATTTACCATGCAATACCCCGTCGTCAGAAATCAAAGGGGACCGTTATTACTTAGAGTGCCGGTCTGAGAAAATCAAAGATTGACATGATAAAACATACCTATATATAATGTTAAAAAAGAAGATATTCCCATTATTGTGTCTTAACGGAAAGAGCAGATTTTGGTAAAGAAGATCTAGGGCTCTCATAGGGCTCTTTGTGTTAGTCTTACCACGTGTTTGGATCCGGAAAGCTCCTTGTTCCTCTGGGATATATAGATACAAAATCTTATAACATCGTAATGCAAACATGCTTGAGCCAAAGAACTATATAGAACAGGTGCGGTTGTAAGGACGTTCAATATTTACATGTGGTTATGTGCATGTATACTACCTTAGCGTAATATCACGCAAAAAGTGACAGCAACCCATAGTTTGGGGCAAACAATGAGATATTGTCCTTCTTTGTGATCTAAAATATAGGAGGCAGGCTATATTGAAATCCTAGGATTAAGAATGAGACAATTAAGAATCGTTTCTCGCAAATAGCAATGTCTAATTTGGTGTATTCTGATTAATATACACTATGCTTGCCTTCTTTAAAGGACTGATCCTACACTTTTTATCCTCTATCGATTTCTGTTGTCAACGTCTATGACCTACGAATGCAACTTTCATGAGAGAAGCAACTCACAATGCAAAACTAAGGACTTCTAAGGATCTGATGTATAGATACTGCCTTTCTCTTCCTAGAAGCAAAAACAACACGTCGCTAGTCTCTGCCATTACAGGAAGTAAAAACCTCAGGATACCTTGTGGAATGGAACTCCAGGTCAGCCCTGGCCTCTCATTATGGTGATTGCCAGGAGGGGTATTGTAGGTCCCCTGAGATTACACCCTCTTACCACGAGCTGTGTAATACATCATATCAATGACATACCACGGGGATACAAACGTACTCCGCAAATTACCCCCTTGCCAAACTGCGCCAACTTTCATCCCAAGACAGTTCTGATTGTGAGTTTAGACTGTAGTATGAAGGTGCTAGGCGTGGCGCATTTACTGCTGCTTACTGGTTAGAGAGGAAATAGAAGAAATAGAGGGAGGATGTGTTTCAAGAGTCGGTGGTTATTGTTTATCTTTAGTGAGGGGGCAGAAACTATTCCCATGACCATCGTAACGAAGTTTTGAACATGTCGGTTTGCATCAAGGAGGATCATTCCATCAAATAAATGACTAGTGCCAACACCAGCAATGACTTACACCTTAAAGAATACAATATAGAGGGCTACCGAATGATGCCAAGGGAATAGATTAAGGTGGACCTTGGTATGGCTCAGTGATACAACAGTACAACACTTCTATAGACTCAGTGATACAACAATATAACCCTTCTACTTAGCCTTCCGAACTTTTGCATCTGAGTCTTACTACTTGCATGGAACAAATAGAAAGGGAGGAGTAACAAAATAAGGAATAACAAATTATATTAAAAAGTAGAATAATTAAACCTAATGCTTAGTTTGATACACCGTGAAGGTGATATCAGAAGTCAATTTCAGCACCCGTTGAACGGTTTTGTATTGATATCATGAAATTGAATTTCGCAGTGGCTTGATCGTAACTCCAACTGGCATTAGATGCTGCGTGTTCGCCAACGTAGTAAGTCCGAAAACGATAAAACAGTCACTCACGCCTACGTATAAACAGACATATTATCTGTCATCATGGGGAGACGCATAGTGTAGATATCAGTATGTTGGATACAAATCGGAATCTCCCAAGGGAATCTGCCACTCATTCCGCGTAGACTCATCAATTCAAGCTGTTGATACAATCGAAACCCCTGCATTGGAAACATTATTCTTCAACTCATCATAAGAAACCTGTGCTGTAGATTTGAATTTAATTTCTATTTGCACAATTGTGTAGTCTATAATGACTTTCGCCACTGTCGATATTGAGAACATACTATGTATTGCTGAATTGCGTAAAAACCACTTCTTGATATACGATTCGCTCAACAGCATCGAGCGAGTTGCATCATCATCTATGGGTTGCTCCCTTACTCAACAAACACTCCATAAACTCTGCCTTGTCTATGACTACCGATGCGTGCTTCTGAGGCCCCCTACACAGCGAGCGATTCTAAACATTGCAGCACCACAAGAACACTGAGTCGCTCACGATCTACTCTTGGATGGCTGTTTGCTTAAGAGCTGCTCCTGGCCAGGCTCCAGCACTGGCTACACTGGTAGCATCCCCGGGAGCCGTCTCTCTCCTCCTCCAGGGCCGGGTCTGGATGGAGTGGTTCCAGTGGTGTCTGTCGACTGTCATGCTGCAGTCGGAAGAGCGTACATCATCTACCGAGCTTGTGAGCCGCATTTTCCCCACAGAGGCCCACCAGCGCTATCCCTACCGGATACCTAATTTGATTTAAGCATTCATTACAGTGGCTAACGGGTAATTATTTTGTCCTCCCCTGATGGAATTATCCGGCATGCATTGGTTCGGTGGACGATTGCCCTCGTGGTAGGAATTCTGACTGACAGACGCGTGGGTGTTGGTGTGTGTGGGTGTGAGTGTCTGGCTCTGGACACTACTTCATCCTATAGTCTCCTCACTCCAGCGTGGGAGCTATAGATAGGGCTGGAGCACAAGGGGTGAGGATTCCAAATGAGGTCAGTTCACCAAGGTCGGGGGCATCCCTCTCAATGTCAAAGTACTACCCTCTAGAGAGTATAGTGTCAGTCCAGTCCGGCTGTGCTTGTATTTGGTTGATAACACCATCGCCATAACAGTAATGCTGTACCATATCAATACTTTAAACTTCCTCCGTATTGATGTAGGCATAGAGGAAAAGATGATCTGATAGAGCCATATGTATTAGTAGTATATACGATGTTTGCATGCATCAAATCATCGTTTGTATATATCAACTCATAGAGAAACAAACACGCTGGAGGATGGATTTCATTACATTGTGTTTTGTGGGGAGAAATACCTATTTTATATTGATCGAGGTTCAATTAACATTTTGTCTTATAAAGTGGTCTGTTATGGTCTATTATGGTTTATATCCGACATGCCACTGAATCTCATATACCCGATCCGAGCTTTCAAAAGAAATATAGATCGCACCCATATGATGAAGTAGTTTAATTCATTAACTTACGGAAAATCCAGATTTTGATAATAATATTGTAGGTCTGTTCGTAAATATTCTAGTTGACAGCAGGAGGAAGTCTGTACCACATATAGATGGCGTACGGTCCTTGTAATCAGAAGCACAGCAGCCTTGGTGCTCTTTGCTTTTGGTAAAACCGTCACATTTCTTTAGTATACTATTGGAATCAGATGACTTTCGTGGGTGGAATAACCGCACGCGATCGCACTCCTTGCACCCTGCTCACTGAGGTAGACCGGCGCACACTCTCCTTGCAGTTCACAATCACAGCTTGTGTGTTATAAAACTGACACTTCTAGCTATAGGATCTCTCATAATGAATGTAATATCGTTTGAGTATAATGACAAATTATCCATCTCTGTAGACACGGTATGCTCAATATTTATCACAGTCGATATATTCCAGGCAGAATTGGGAAGCTATAATTACCGAAACGCTTTAGAAACTCAAGAATGGAGTTAGAGTGTTAGAGGATGGTCTTGCAGAAAAGTGCCATCACCATCTTCTTATCTAAGGCAGACAGGCGAGGAATAATGCTGTATGAGTGACCCAGACTTAACATTAGAGGTGTGAATGATTGTTGCGCAGCTCAGTAAAGACGGCAGGTGAAGGAAAGGCACAGCAGGACTATTGAATTATTGTAATACATACACAATATTAACCTGTTTCTGATAATAGTGGGCGTATCCTCTGCGTAGTTGACGCGTAGTAATATCTAAGCATGATATTGCAAGGAGTTAACTACAAGGAGGATACACATACCTGTAGAGGAAACAAATTCATATCGCATTTATTATTCAGGATTGCAGATTTAAGTTATCAGATGAAAGACAAAATGGCCGTCGATCTTCTCACACACCACTTTACATGCTGGGTAATCCTTTAGGGACTTTTTCCCGTGATCTCCTTACAGAGAAAACGGATATCTGTATTCTTCTTAGTAGCAATTACAAGAATCTATACATTTTTAATGACAGATTCGTATTAGGTTGATATTAAGAATCTGTCATACCACACAAAACTGACTGGTAAACACTAACTGTGCGAACTCAGCATCACTGCTTGGAACTTGACGTGAAGTTGAATACAGGATGAGCCATCCGTATGTATGAATATATTATGTGTTCAGGTCTTTCGTGCTGAATGTTAGAACGGAGTTAACTAACATTAACTGTAGAATACCTGTTACTGGGAGGTGTTTTCTTAAAGAGACAGTGATAAATAAATTGATCTTATCGTGGTTTTTGTTGCATCGTCATGGTTCTTCTTCAAATGACAAGTCTTTATGGAAGATATTCTAAAAAGACGACCGTAACAATATCTTCATTTTCATCTTTTTGGTGAGCTCATCTACTATAGCCCCGTCGTTGCTGCATTAACGGTCTTATTGAAAGACAACATAAAGTGATGTCCTGCTAGTATTTGGATCACCAGAACTAAAGCAATTTGCCTTCTTTCATCTTGGCATACCATTTTTAACTTCACAAATAATTAGTTATGTGTGACTGCAATAGTCATTGCTCTTAACTGAAATCAAATTGATTCCATGTTTATCTATAGAAATATCGTCTTTCAACCTTTGTCTACAGTATATGCTCCCTATGTTGCATGTAACTAATTTTTGACATCACTCTCTGCCCCAAGCAGCGTTCATCCTGTATCGAGGAGCCTTTATGCCACCCATGGAGACTCCTATACCTATACCTCTGCTGTGCCCCAGAGCTGGCAGGTGCACGGATTACGGCCCTTGCTTTAATGATAGACGGGGCCTCATTGCACTCCATCTGCACACAAACAGCTACTCCAGCCTCCCCCTCCTCCTCTGAGCTCTATAGAACCCGTCATTGGCCTGTAGAACGCCCAGTGGGCGGAAACCATTACGGCATTGCTTCGGTATGTGTGTCGTCTCCTGCCTATTGTTTTCCTGCGTCTTTAAGGTTAGTCGATCCTATGATTGGGTTACCGAAGGGTCCAGATGAAAGGCCTTTTTGGTGGATGGGTATTGTTCTGAGGAGATGATGTAGTGCGTCCCTTCAATGTTTTATGAATCGCTTACAAAAAGGAGGACTTGTAACGTACCCCAATTACTTTGTCAGTGTAATTGTGTAAGCTTATAGATTGTACGTAATGAGTATATCGTTCTTATACAAAGGTGCTTTGCGGTAGTGATAAAAAGTAATATGATATATACATAGATGAAACCTTGATGATGAAACATTTTCTGGTGAATGTGAATGAATGGGATCACAATATGAACTTAACAAGACGTGTTACCTACACTTTACTGTTGGAGTAAACACGAATGAAAGAGCGACAATGGTCTGATTTGCCGAGCTACCGATAGCTACGCCCATCAGAACCTCTAGAGCAGATCCAAAGATTCAGAATACTTACCTGTGATTAGATAGAAACGTACTGCAGATACTTGTATAGAGATTTCAACCAAGAAAAAGCAAAGGAAAACAACTTCCAAAGTCAATGATCTTAATTAAATGAATCTACAGAGTTGAGTAATAATTCCAAGGTCCAAGGCTTTCATTGATATCACATGTTATCAAAGGAATCAGGATTCACCAGAAACATATGATCACACATACCTAACTTTTAAAACCAGATGAATCAGTGATGAATAACTACCGCTCAAGAAACATACATCCAAGTAGATTGGGATAAGTCCAAAATCGCCGCAATTGAAGTCCCTTTTCAATTGGAATCCGTCTGGTAATAATTCAAGTCATGTTTTTTTTCTCACCAGCATGCTACTTTATACAATAAGCCGCAAACGAGTAGAACAAGAACTAAGAATATAAACATAACCTATTATCGCTCATAATGCTGACTCATAAAATATCGTGGCACTGTTACCACAGTACAATAAGTACTGTTATACGTACTTATATAAGTAGCCGATATGTCCCAAGATTACCAAACTGCATGATACAGCAAATAGCACAAAGACTCTCTCGCAGAAGATCCCGAGACCTGAACTGAAAGCATAACACGCTACTGATTCCTGCCCCAACAGACTACTTAGCAGGCTACTGACTGGATGACGCAGAGTGAGTTAGAACACAAAATACCGCTCATTAGCAAGACGCGCCTCTCTGTGACGGGAGATATTTTAGCTGAGTCTGCCATGTACATATGACACCAACTGACAGTTGTCATCATTGCCACCCCTTTATTTTTCTTTCTGTTTCCATTTGGCCAAGGCACCATCAAAGACGCTGATATGAATGGGCTCTGAGCGACAGTTCTCTACCTTGGGCTGAACTAGGGACGCCCAGAGTCGTCGCCATCTTCTAATTGTGCCAACTATTCTTCCTCTCGTTGCTGATGACTTTCTGTAAGGAGGCACTGCAGCGTGTAAGTAGCACAAATGAAACGATATCTAATTACCAGACCAAACAGGCTGGCGGCTATGCGAATATGGTTTTGTGTTTCTGTGAGACCATGTTTATCTGGCAGCGCTAAATAGGGCCTCTGCATTGCTTTCCATGTGGCCGGTTAGACAGCGCCAAGCAGAGGAAACTGCTGTCTCAGTGGATTTACCAACTCGTTACCACCCTCCACAAGTAGGCAATGAATAGGGGGCAGAGCTGTAATGTCTTCCTGCCAATAAAACGGCTTAATGGTGTTGATGTGTGTGTCTTGTGAGGGGAAATACAACCAACTCCCTGGCTCTAGGTATTGCCCAGTTCACTATAAAAACTCCCTTCACGCCCGGGTCCTCTGGACGTGAGAGATATTAATTACACTTGTTCTTATTTCATCTGCCTTTCATAAGTGCAAACAAGAAGAGCTTACAGATGTCCTTCACAAAGAGGACATGCCCCATAGAATGGTAATTAAAGTTTTAATTGTGTGGATCAGATTTATAACTATTGTCACAGTGGGTTTCAAAGGGTGGTGGCCACTTGTAGTGCAGGGAAAGGCCATTAGATGACTCAATCAATAATTAGCCGCCTGAGACATAAACCAAACACAAATAAACCCGTGAAGTTTTGCATATCATAGAATAACGGTCTTGGTGCATATATATGTATAGGAGAAGGAATTTACACAAATGTTATCTGAAGTAATGGCTGGGATCTATAGTTCAATTATGTACGTTTCCTTTGGTGCAGGATGCCTTGAAATATTATATTTATTCTTTCAATATCTTTATTTTTTTCTTATACTTGCTGTATAACACATTGGGGTTCTACATTCGCTTACTACTACCCTATCTATCATAGTCAATGTGAAATAACTGAACCAAATGTATAATTACTTCTTGAAAACGTTCCTATATGCAAGGAAGGCAGTATTGGCGCAGGTCTGGCGTTATTATGTGCAAGTCTATGTGTGCGTTCATCTTGTTCTAGTACCTGTCAATCGGCCAGCTCTGTTCTATACAAACCTACCCTCACTTATGGACTCCCTTCAATGGACTCAGCCAATACATGTTACAGCTGTGCCAATACTTCGAATTCACTCAAGATATAAGTGATCACACTGGTTGAATCTGAATCATAAGCAATACCACTGGTTGAATCTGAATCATAGGTAATACTGGTTAAATAAACACAACTCAAAGTTACACCACACTGCAGTGATAACCGCCCTATCAGAGTTCCATCGACGAGAGTAATGTCAGCACATAGAGATAACTAGGAGGGAGCTGCTCGTATGTGTACGCTTAGCTCAGACACCTGGTTCCACACCGACATGCTATCACGCTTACAACATGTGAGCAGCTCGGTAAACAGGCCCGACCTGCTGCGGGCGTCATCAGGGCTATTGTCTCTCCGAGCATTCTGCCCGCTGCGGCCACGTGGTTCGCCATGCATTATAGATGAAAGCCCGCACCATTATTACAAACAGGAGCCGAGGGGGGTGGTCCGACCCGGCATAGAGGCCCAGTCTCGACCATAACGACCAGCCGTCATGTGAGCCAGTGTATACACGGCCACGATGTCGGGTATGAATAACACTCCGCCCGTCTTTTATGACGATATGGGTCGGGCAGCAGACAGCAGGCCTTACCTACACGTGTCCATCACGTTGTTTTTTAACTGTTTTCATAGCCGAGTTTCCCCCCAGGGCACCATCACTATCTCACCTACCTGTCCTGAGCAAGACAAGCGATACCTTTCTCTGACACCACTGCCTGCCTCTCCCCACACGTTATTACTCTGCTTGAGTTGATTCCATCTTATTGAGGCTTTAAATCTGCTCATTATTCTTGGAGTGGTTGATATAGCTCATTTTGGAGTGTAGCCCTCAATATGGTAATACAGGAGCATTAAAAGGCAAGCAAAAGCCAGTGACACTGCACCCTAAATGGACGGTCAATCAAGCCCCAAACAATTATGTCCTATTAAGGAATAGGGACAAAATCCCAGCTGGACCGCAGCTGGTGATTCCTATGAGGGCAACAGCAGTGTGTGACCCTTTCTCTATCCTCTCTAAACTCATGTGAGTAGTGCACGAAATGACAGTCAAACACAGGCTGCTTAGCATTCTTTTTTCCCATGAGAGATGAACGCCACATGATATGCTACACGTCAATCAACCACTATGGGCATTCTTCTTACGCATGTCCTTGTTCCACATATTGGTGTTCTATATATGTAAGTATAAATCCATGAAAGGTTGCTTTCATAGTATTGATTGGCTAAAAAGAACGGGGAAACAACCCAAATGGACAGAAACTGAGCAGTATATGAAGACATGGCTATTAACCCTCAATGGAATCTGTTCAAAGATGTTTCCAACCAAAATATGGAGGAGCAGATTCTATTCACGTACACTCACTTTTCTTCGTATCATAATCATATTTTTTTATTTTTTTATTTTGCGAAAAATCGATTTACAGGCATTCTGCAATCAGCAGGTTTTGTGTACCTGTCCATGACCAGGCTTATAACATTCCTAACGGTAACAACATAGAGCACAGAGTTGTGATTATATATATGAATACTTGTATGAGATAATGGGATGGGATGGAATAAAGTCAGTATATCAACCATTTAGGAATCTTGCCCGGACACGAGTAATCTACTCTTTGCTTTTACATGGTGTTTGAAGGCATACATCGAAGAACAATCCTGTATAGTAATTGGTAAACCATTCCACAATATCATTCCGTTATATAGAGGATTTCGTTTGAAGAAGCTAGTTCTTGGCCGTTTCAGTTTCACGTTTCACAACCCAAATGGACAGAAACTGAGCAGTATATGAAGACATGGCTATTAACCCTCAATGGAATCTGTTCAAAGATGTTTCCAACCAAAATATGGAGGAGCAGATTCTATTCAGGTACACTGACTTTTCTTCGTATCATAATCATCTCTGGAAATCATTACAAGACCCATTTTATAACACACTGTTTCACCACCTCTGCCACAGTCAGAGACGTGTGAATTTTATGCTCGAATATTCACCTTGTCTGATAGTTCACGGGTGATCCCCTAGGTGGCCACTGCGAGATGACGTCACACGGCAGTTTGTCTGTTTACTACATTTACTCTCCAACCCGAGATTTGCTCTATGCGTATGTACCATAGTTACGCGGCGGCGCTGCGGGTTATAAGCCGGGAGAGTGATAGTGACTGTGAACGTCATTGCCAGTTCCGGTCAGGCGTTGTAATCTATGTAACACTCCTTTATGCTATTACATATAGGGATAGGTATCCTATCATAGGGTCCATCAAAGCTTTAGAATATTCGATACTGAAATATAAAGTTTTTCTATTGCATCTCTTTTATTTAGATTGTCCTTTCCCCTCCTTCGGCTTATTAGAATTTAGAAAATAGTTAAACGAGCGGCTAATACAAAAGAGAATACATCGTCCGAAAAAAATACCATTCAATTATTTTGTGCTTAAAATGTCAAAGTTACAAAGGTTAGAGGTTTACTGAATTATCGTAATCAGGATGGATGTAGATACATTATAGTTCTACATGTGTAAAACTAGCCTAAAGTTGGGGACGGTAGGCGACAACACAGCCGTCCTCCATCTCCCCCGGATAAATATCAAAGTTATTTCTCTGACCAACAATAACAACGTTCATTCTAACTCAATTACGGTTACTTATTCTCGATATTTGCCTCGGGCAAACCTACAATAGACTCAGTAGACAAAGTGAGATCATTAGCGGAAAATCCTCACAACATGTCAATGTTTTTGTAAAGATAAATATGACGGGAAAATATTGAAATAATATAAAGAAAAGATATTTAGTATTTACTCAAAATATTGGGGTTATTTAACCGTTTGAGCATCCACCTTGTAGCGTGTAGCTAAGACATAGGTCCATGCCAGGTACAGTACGTCTCCCCTCCCTTAGTTACCCGTATAGAACAGGTCTGCACCAAGAGGCGATGTCCAAACACATCCTCCACGCCGAGACCAAGAGGTGCAAATACCCTTCTAGAGTGAGACACCCGGAGCGCTCTGACATGCACAGCGTGTCACGTCTCGGTAAAGGGCAGCTCACAGCAAATCTGTATGATGAAAGTCACGAACGAGTAACTCATTGTCTAACCTTACATTGCAGGGAATAGCAGTCCCAAAGTGAGGATCATTTCTAGTTTTTACAGGGATACGGTTTTACTATTTTCCTTGAAGAATATATCTATTTGATAGAATGGATGCGGTTCAGTTTTCATTGTCTTCCACTGCCAACTCTGTCATTGTTATTATCATTATTGTTGTTATCATTATTATTATTATTATTATTATTATTATTATCATCATCATCATTATTATTATTATCATCATCATCATCATTATTATTACTATCATTATCATTATCATCATTATCATTATCATTTTTATTATTTTCATTATTATCATTATTATTGTCACTATTATTATTATACTGGTTAGAAAACACAAACGAATGCATCAGTTGCAAAGCTCACTTTCAAGGATGATATGCACTCGAATGTGTATAAAGACGAGGCGTATAGATGGAAAGATGTGGCGCCCGCCGCATTACAATGCTTTACAACAAATCCATTGGAATGAAGAAAATACACCAAATGATATGCACTCGAAGCCCAGATTTTCAATCTTTATAGGGTAAATTTATGTGGTGCCATTGGGAAATTTTATACGCACTTAAATATTTCCAAATTGTAAGGGAAAATTAGAGCAGAACCCAGAATATTCTCAAAATCATAGATGACTGCTGTCTCCCTTTCCTCAGATATCTACTATTCCCATTATGATAATTCATAAAATTCAATAAAGTTTTATTGGTCCTCCCTTTATCCACGGATAAGGAATAATATTAAGGTTTGTGATCTGATGAAGATTTGCATTGCAAAAACTCAGAAATCATTAAAGAAAAGCATTGAAAAGAATGGTTTTGAACAATTGAACAATAGCTAATTGCAGGTAGGATTGTATCATAAAAGATGGGTTCCACCACGCGTTGACATTTGCCAAATGACAAAGATATTGAGTGGTGTCCCTTATTGGCAGAGAGGGCAACTAGCAGACAGTGGTATAAATATGACGGGCATTTATTTACATGGGTTTACGTGGAAAGCGATTGAAGTATGACGATAGATACGTTGATTCATATTTCAGCTCAACAGGCCATGTGTATGGAGACATTAAATACTAGGAAACTCCAAAGTTCAGTCTGTTTATATATATATATATATATATATATATATATATATATATATATATATATATATATATATATATATATATATATATAAATATATATAAGTCAGGCCGAATATGTCAAGTATCCCTTGACATTATCGATTTTAAACATTTTTTCTACTTCAGTTCATCGGGACGTACTAATTGTTTCTACAATGTTTCAGGCATGATATGATATGTCAGGCAACACATGAGAATTTCAAACTGACACGATATTGCCATTTTACATGATAGGATAACAGAATAACAAATAACATGCAGGCCTTAAAATGTCCATTGTGTTCGGATGAGGAACACTGAACAAAAGGTCAGCCTCCAAGATATATGAATCCATAACAAGCAAAGAAAAGTGTCCCCTGTAGATTTATCGTTATCAGATTTGTCACATCACCGCATACGGATTTGGAAATGGGCATAGATTTAGGTTGATGTTGGATAAATTGGCTCATAAACCAAAGGGAGTATCACGGCGAGATGACTAGGTTTGGGGCGGTCCTCTCAAGTGTTATCTGTGCTCATATTGTGTCTTGTGTCACCTGAGGGACCGATGGCTTGTGTACGTACTCGAGCAGCTCATAGACTTAGTGAGCACCTTAGTGAGCGCATCTCGGATCAGAAGACACTAAAGAGATTGCCTTCTGGCGGGGACTAGGCTTTAACACGATCGGGGCCGGTGCGTGCATGACAATGAGGCCTATTATTGCTACTGAGAGTAAAGAAATTACCTAAGAACATGGCTATATTGGGTCTGATGGCGGAGTTATGAGGATCTATGAAATAGAAATGAGATATCATTGGCAATAAAAGAAATAAAGGAAATGTATACGTACATAAATGGAGGAATAGTGCACCTCAAGGCGGTGAATGATTTTTATAAAGACTCTTTGAATCTAGACATAGATATGGTGTTTTGGTAGTGGCAACATATCAATGGTAGAAGAACTGCATAGAAGCAATCATCGGGTCATTGTTTTCCTTCGCCTTCTCTTTTGGAACATCATACTTGTTTAACCCCAACCATATGTCTTACAGTTAAAGATACACTGTGGTATAAGCACGAGGATGATATATATTACATGTAACTCACGGAATTGGTCTCATGGGTTGAATAACAAATCTGCGAAGGATTCCAGTACCGTGATACTGTTATTACAATACCAATGTCCAACCAGACTATCTGCTCAGGTTTTAACTGCCTTGAAACAATTGCTGAGGTGCAAGAGGTCACTGATAACAGTAACTTTATACATTTGGGAGGGGGGAGGTGATCAGGTTAAGGGATCAGGAGTTACAATATGAGGCATTAAACCTTTCACAAAGTTTCCACATCGGATAGAAAATAAAGACGGCATCTTTGTTTACTGATTTTAAAGCTTAAATCTGTTCAGTGTTACATAATATGTATAGTATTAATTTCATCCATACCTACTTTATGACCTCACATGAATTGGTATCTTTATCTACTGGTTAGTATGCGGGGTTTGGTATTCATAATACATAATGGCCTATTCGCTAAACTTAAACCTAGGAAACTTGTAAGCATTTTTGACAACATCTGCTCTTCATTTCAATTTTTTTACGATAGGATAAGTATACGGATACAAACAAAACGATCAGACTTCTATAATATATGAACCATCTCCTTCATAGGCACACGTTCCTATATATATATATATATATATATATATAGTGGCAGCAAAATGAAATAGAAAAACGTCACTGTCCTAGCCTGCATGGGGTAATAAATATAATGATATTCTTATCACCAGGAGCTCCGTGTTGACTGAGGAATTTCCTAAAGTCAGTCTCATCTCAATAGTAATCTGATAGCGCTTCACCATACATTGTGTTTGTAGATTGAGACTTCGTTGAAGCTTTTCCAAGATAGGATTTCAAAACTCGCCTACCGTCTTCAGCACATGTTTCTTATACCCATAGTCAACACACTTTTTCGGGCCTTATGAAACATACAAATTAGATGAGACTGTGCCATTGATTAGTTCTTTACATACTTTACGGATAAAATTCAACCATTAGCTTTTAATACAACCTACGTCTGTACGTTTTATCTCAGATACAACGGGTAATCGTGTCTCCGTCTATTACTCTTCCGACCTTGCTGGCAACTGAAAAATTACCACACCTTCCTCATTGCACAGAACAAGATTAGCTTCGCTGTAGCAAATGCGTCCTCATCTAGATGGACCTTCACCGTCCTAACCTAAGTGTCCCAATTCCGCGTCCTTTTTAACAAAAGGAATGGCTCCCGTGTTACTCACCAGGGTGCTCTGACCTTCGCAAGGCAATTGGGAGCGGACCGGGGCCGGACTCACACCCGCCCGGCGTTGTCGTCAGGTGTCCCCGGGGGGAGTCCCCCGTCCGCCAGGCCCCGCCCGTCCGCACCCGGGAGTGGTGTAATAGAGATTAAGGCTTGGAGAACTGGATGAGGCGGACCTCCAGGGTCCCAGGAGCCACGCCTGCCCACCGGACTCCTCCATCACCGCGTCGGGCCTGCTCTGACCACCGCCTTCATCACGGCTGCTTCCTCCAGGGAAAGGTATAGGGATGGGTGGAGCAGGGAGGAGTAGAATCACCTCCACTAGGGCAGCAGCCTTTATCTATATGTATACACATATTGCATAAGCATTGGACCATTCTGCATGCTCTTGTGTATATACAACGTACTGGTACAGTTCGACGGTTCATATGTGTTATACACGTATTAGTATCTGCACCCGAGTCTCTTATTACAAATATTTTGTCAAAGTATGAATATAAGACAACAGCCACACACATGATATTAAGTTGAAGGATGATTGTCATAGACACACACCTCAATACGTACTTGATACAGACATAGTGATAACTGTTATGAGAAGTATACACTTTTGCAAACGGTGTATACGAGGAGAATATGGTCCCCTGAAAGTCGGTATACTCCTTCTGTTACAGTGAAAAGCAGTTTGTAATTTGGCGTACAGGTTATGTAATTGCCGACCTTTTTTTCTGATTGGATGAATCAGATGGTAATGTTGGACAAACAAGGGACATCGTTATCAGAGATGTGTACTGTTAATGTTATTTTTGGTTGGCGATGCGTAATTTCGTTATTGTCCGTACCGAAATAGATTTACGAATATGTTTTCATTGACCGATTATTTGTCGGATGTACCATCTTATCATTTTATGGTTGTCCACAAATCTATCGTTAACAAAAGTCGGCCAATAGGCACCTCACTCATGGTTAGGCAATTCATATGTTTTGGCTTATTTGCCAAATTGAAAAAGGAAAAAAAAACAGCAACAATTTGATTGCACCCCATGCACTTGTGCTGTTATCATTCACTTCATACGGAGTGCATGTAAGATAAGATAATGTTCACACGATCGGCCATAAAGTCAAGTGGCAAGACCTTTGTTGCATATATAGGTACATAGTATGGCTACATCATGATTCATGCACGAGCAAGACTTGTAGGTCGCATCGACAATAATAATAACATTTTGTAAAGTCACAAATCTCTGAAACGTAAATAAGTATAGTATTTAGGATGGAAAACCAACTGCTTGTAACTTATACGTGCACTTACACGTTCCAATAGCCTTGAATGTCAAGTCCTTTGCATTTGTCAGAAGATATGGGAGAAAGAATCGGCAAATCCGCTGGCTTGAGCAATACGGATGAGCCCATTGGGGGAAAGGGTGCAACAAGGTATTTGACTATGCAGTTCACGGCGAGGATTTGGAGCCGTGGTCATTTGGATGTTGCACAGGCGCACTAAACACTAGTCTAAAGCCCCAGTCTTATTCCTCGTGGTCAACACTTGTAGCCCGAGCATGGCGGCTTTACTAGACACACCCATACACAACAAGACTGGCCGTACCAAACCCCCATCTCCCTAATCCCGGACAAATCATCATCTAAACTGGCTTCAGCAGCTGGCCACATACACTGAATATGCTCCTTTAGACTGTGCTACAGGCAAAGTATTTTTCTAGATCGTTCATTCATTGGTAGAATTAGTATGAATAATTCCCCCATCTTGTGCTGCTAGCTGAGGCTGATGTGTGTACCGGGTGACGTCGTATGCTTAATGCGGTGTGTCGGGGCGTGTAAATGGTTCAGCAGACTTGGTAGATTACACAGGAGTATTGAACTTCACCAGTAATACCTGCCATGTCTTTGTGATGAATTATGATTCATCAAACCATCTGCCGCTTAAGAGCTTCCCCCTATGGGGCTGACGTGTAATATAATTTGTTTAGTAATCACAGAGCAATGAATTCTTTCGTGAAAGTTTAGTTGAATTTTCCTCATTTCTCTGACTATGTTGAGTTCCTAGGTCTAGCGCATTACAAATTAATTAAAAACAGCAGTAGTTATTGGTCCCAGGGACGTATGATGCTATTACGGTAGTATTGAGTCTGACAATGTGAGTTAATATAATGTTCAGAATATGGGTACTGTTAAAGAAAGTAGACTTTTCACAAACAAAAGGCAGCTGCAGAATCATACGTCATTGCGATTAACAGAATGACATTCTCAGCTGATATATATAGTGAAATAATTATTCATGCTTCGTGCAGTCTTGTCTCAAATCAGCTATTGGTAGTCTGGGCCATGACAGAAGGAAAAGGTAGCCCGACTGTAATGTTAATCTACAGAAAATGAATGATGCTTCCATTATCAAAAGTAATTACAAATACGATACAACCAAGGTCAGACTAGTTCAATGTCTAGTGTGCAGATACACATGCAGAAGAACAGCCACATGACATAACATACGTTATTCAAGAACTGACACAAAGCGGCGCGGGGTAGCTCGGTGCAGATCGGTGAGGAGGATATCTGGTTGCGGCGGCAGGGCATATTTCACCAACCTTGCAAGGGATATGTCCAAAACAAGGGGTATATATACTAGGACCAAATTATTCATGCCCAAGGAGACATGTATACACAGAAAGTAAACTAACATTTCCATGCTGTGCAAGCGTTGAAGGCCTTTTATTGAGATGGAGGGAGGTTGAGAGGTTGGGAGGGAGGGAGGGAGGGATGGAGGGAGGGAGAGAAAAAAGAAACCACAGTACAGTCGCGCAAAAGAATTATTCTGACCTATATAAGAAAATGATAAGGACATTGAGCCATGTTTTTTTAACAGTCAGAAGTCGATTCTGGACAGTGTTGTTTTGTTTTAACATCTGTAGATCTAGGATTTAGAGGACAGCCATTAGCAGCATCTCAGCTTCCGCCCCCCCCCCCCCATGACGATCATAGCTCCCTGTATTCCTTACAAACCCATCAACAGGCAGACGACAAATTAACAGGTGGCGGAGATAGCACCAGGAAGGCTGTCTTGAGGTGCCTGTTACCGGTAGGACGCTCTAGACCCACCATTAGCCAGTTTCCGACCACGAACAGGAAACAGTTACCACGCAAAGCGGGGCTCCTTTCTTTAATTAACCTTGGAGATTGGCTGATTTATTTGAAGTGTGTGTTAATGATGTTAGAGAGGCGGCTCCAATGTATCCTACAGTTTACTCTCGTGTTAGGCGGTTCATTAGGCTTTAAGAATCTACCAAAGCCTTATAGGCATGGTCGTAATTTTTAATATTGTTCGACATGTTATGTAGCTTTAAATTCCTTTCCAGTCTGCAGCTCTTGAGAGGATGTATCTAAATACAGTTATGCACGAACCCGATGCTTCTTAAACGGTCTATAGTGTTGTCTTCAAGACTCCCATATTAAAAGGTTCACCGTGTGCAATCTAATGGTTTCTACGATGCACTTAGCTCACTCATATTTCACAGAAATGGGTTTAGTGATATTCCTTTAAAACTCGTCCTTCAACCTTCGGGAAATGAACCTTTCAACATGGATCCTCAACATAGTCTCATTAGCACCTGTTGGCAGATCAGTGAGGGTACTCCCGCGTATTCCATAAGAGGGTGCAAAAGGGATTTCATACAGCGAATCTCTCAAAGGGGTCTACACCAGAACTTGAAACTTAAAACACAGACCTACATCAGTAGGGATGGATTCATCTCATCCTCAAGAGCAATAAGATGATTATTGAGGATACTGAAGTAACTCGCTGCTAATTGGTGGCGAATGTCCTCAGCGATATAGCTTTGAATGTTACTATTTGAAACCGTAGATATAGTTTAGTTTACCATCACTAGAGTACGAGTGTTAGAGAACTCTAGGGGAAGGTCTGGATTCCTTTTTTAACAATGAGGTTGTGAAGTGGGTTTAAAGCCTGCTAGATGTGGATGCATTAGTGATGAAACATCGGGGTAACACCTCTACATAGCGAGGACTGAAATAGCTATTAAAAAAACTACGCAGTGTTCATTCATGATGAAGCTGCTGAATCAACTACCATTGCTTGTTGTGAAACTTTTTGTTGTAAACATTTAACGTTAAGATGCTGATATGTGTTCCTTATTCACCTACATCTTTCTTATAATCAATCCTTCATTCTAATGATTTTATTTGAACCTCATGACTCTAAATGTGGAACTTCATTGTGAGTTTTGGAGGTTAATCATAGTCATCCATATCATTGATACACAAATTCTGCATGTACTTATTTCGTTCATTTCCTCGCCATTGCCTAGTTACCATGGAATTAATAGAAAAGGTGTAAATCATCAATAACCAAGTGCAGATATATCAGATGGGCAATCATAGATGCCATATTTCTATAAGTTCCATTTCAGATAATTTCTATGTTAAAAGTAATGAAGGTAAGGTTTTCCCGGTACCATTAACTCTACATGTGTGCCAAATATCAGGCCTTCACCCCAATTTGAACAGTTTGTGACTTATCTATTAGGCTATATTTACCTATTTCCTGATACACCTAACTGAGCTGGACATATACTTCGAATGCCATAGAATTGTGAAACGAATCTACTTTGAAAATCTTCCATATAACATTTCAATAATAATATCTCCGGGGTCAGGTTTCCTCATTGTTCATGGTTAATCCCATGGCAAATCTTTAGATAAAGGCCTATTCATATCCACTCGGAATGAGTACTGATGTCATTGTACTCATCCACAACCATTCCTCATACACATCTTGCATCACGGATAAATAAATCTCTGTATTTGCCATCCCGTTACGAAACTTGCACAGAATGGTCAGTTAACCGTTGAATGTAACACTCCCTGTCTTCATATAGTACACTCAGAGTAGCTAACGGTAGTATCATGCGCTGGGGACTGATATGTCTGCCGAGCCATGCATAAGGCCACTAACCTACTGAGCTCTCAACACACGACAAGTGTTCTGACAGACTACAACACATAGTTTTCGAACATTCAAACACAACAATGATGCGGTAATGTCCGTACTCTCACGTTCTCTGGAAGGGAATTTTTTTTAACATTCTGACGAGGCTATGATGCAGGAACTTGGATTCACAGCTATTTCGTAGCCATGTCGCAGCCAAGTCGCTAGCAGTGGATGTCCAGCTTAAGGCCGGGTGTCCACCATCTATGATAAAAAGTGGACCTCATGACGCAGAATTCAAAAAGCGTAGACGAATTGGAAATGTATATATCTGAGACAAACATCGGTGCAGAATCGGTGAAGCCGAATCCACTCTATATCGGAATCGAAGACGACCTACGATTTGCCACTGGTTTCACTCATTGTCTGTGGCAATCAAACATATCAGATATTAAGCCTTCGAAGACTCCCTAAGTTAAGATCTTTGTTGGAACAAACCGTGGACTGCCATCTGCATCGTAGGGTTTAATAGAAACATGATCATGTGCCAAGATCTCAACTGACCATCCGACGCGATTTGGATTTTTCGTTTGAAGGTACATCATATGATCGTAAACCATCATTAGCTCAGTGATCACTAGGCTGAATTTTACAGGCTTACCGTTGTCACATACACACAGGACCTTCTATTTTCTTTTTATCACATGATTTTTGTCCAGTTACTTTGGCCTTGCGATAATCATGGGAGCTGTCAAATAATGTCTCGAAAGATAGAAAAGGGTTTTGTAACAGAAAAGTAGGCTTGGGGTTGGGTGAAAATAACACCGGCTCTCTTGGGAATTACAGGAGCACTTGAATCAAAAGTATTTGTTCCTGGCAATCAGTTGATAAATTTGCACCCTGTTCTACTTAATAATCCTGTCTCTCTATAGGTGGGTTTTGCTATCCTTGTTCATTGTCCACAACATCTGTCGACATGGCATTTTCCACAGGCCCTTTTGAGTTAGATGTGAATATTTCAGAATACGAAGCCTATCTTCACACATTGGGGGATCTCTTGTATTCTAACACAGAAAAAGACAGTGCATATTAGTGACTCAAATCGAGCGTTTGGAACTATCCTTCTTATCCGAGGTTAAGTGGCTTATACTATGTTAAGTAACTTAACTAACCAAAAAGCCTAATGGAAAGCAAAGACTTCAGTTCTTTTGTTATTCAGCAGAGAAATCTAGATATAAACATATGCACACAATAGTTGTAGACATAAGCTATTCTTACATCTGTTGTTCACTGTCTGTCTGTGGCTAATGGAGAAGTAGCTTTGAGATCATACACTATCAGTTTTTGCTTTCTTTTATCTTAAATAGAGTAACTGTCAGGGGAAGACACAGACTCACACAGCCGGCGGTGTTAAATATGATCCTTGCATAGAAAATACTAATTTAATGGGTTCACATTGAAACAATGGGTCTTGAAGTTCAAGTAGACAGAATTCATACGTGGCAACGATTCTAGTCATACACAAGATTGGAGAACTGGAAAATATTTCGTATCTTGCATTAGGAAACAAATTTGGATACATCTCATTTCGATGTGGTTATGACATGAGCGATTAATTTGGTCGTGGTGGACAACACAATAACAATAACAGATCTACAACATAAGTTTCATCCTGTATTGGTTTACTACATAATCTCACGAGACAAAGCCGAGTGAGATCATATAGCAAATAAATGGCATATAAATGGCTTATTTTCCTAGGCTATGGATTGATTGCGGTTCAGATTGTGTATAACCTCAAGTTGCCAATGCTAAGTCTATGGAGACAACTACTAGGGGTAATATACAGAGTACATTCCAAGGTGCTTAAGGGACGAGAGTACCAGCGAACGAGACGGCCTGTGACGACGTTCTTTGACGAGAGTATGCGCCATCCATGTCTAATAACTCCTGTTGTCAAAAGTAGAGACATCATTGTTCAAATCTCATTAAAGTGACTGATTGTTGGTTAGGACAAAACATACTCCAAGACAGGTTGGGGGACACTTAAAACGTGGGTTCCTGATAAATAAAGGTGGTGTCATATAGTGGTATTTTCATCATTTCATCATTTATGATCTTAAAGGAATATAACTAAGTAAGTGTAAACACACCACAACTTTGATATTTCAAAGATATCTTATTAGATAAGTAGCTAATCACAAGATAGACATCAGGTTATAATATCCTTCTTCAGGACACATATATTCCAGATGTTCTCCTTTTCACACTGCTAGCTTCTATTCGAGTTCATAACAAACATATGCCCGTTGGTTTATATTGAAGAATAATGAGAACCAGTAACCAAGAGAGGATTACGATAAAGCTGAAAAGACCGCAAAGCTCAATTTCTAACACTCTGTTTTAAATCCTTTGTATAGTTTTTTGGCGTCCTAGGGCGCGTTATGGAAAAAGTAAAAAAAAGATCCTCGTATACATTTAAAAAGCATGTAAACTTGAAGCTGTTTGTTTGAGACCGCTCTACTGCATATAGTAAAGGAACGCAATTCGCAATCATAAGCGCTTGCCATCAAACTCATCAAATTGTAAATAATTGTATTTATTTGAAAGAGAACTGTTACATGTAAGAAGCATTATGTATCAAATCGCTGGATTGGCCACAAGAACGGTTCTGCAGAGGCCATGAATGTACCTCCTTTTTTGTACAATGAACAAAAATTAAAATGATGCGGTACTTGCTCATTCCATTTACCTAGGAAATACGTGGTGTCGACTGCTAAGAGAGATGTAAGAGGCTATAGACAATGTGGATCACCCCAAGTATGATTTGTTAAAGGAAATAGATGATACCTTTACTATTCAGCTACAACTCTCCTTTCAAACGATAATCTGAATTATCAAACGAGAACCTTCGTACGAGCTGTCCCAGAACATTATACTCTCGTTGGCATAACGCATTGGACAGGGCCCAGGGCCTTGTTTTTTAGTCAAGACAGTCTTAGGCTGAGATCTGCGAAGATATCCTAGAGAATCTAAGACATTTCTTCAAGACAAAAGATGGCCGCTGTCCTATAGACACGGTTTTGGTGCGCCACGGTAGAGACAAATATAGAACTATCTTAGGTTCTCTAATTCTACTCTTGCCGGATACCAGCTCCAGCACTGGCGCAGTCATATCAAGTTATTAGGGGATCTAGGGGTGTATTGCATCTGCCAACTCTGTGGAGTCATAGGTTAGGCATCAGGCAATCGCGCTGGAGGTCGGGTCCTCAAACCCTGGTGCTGGCACATCATTTCCACCTACAAAAGAATTTTGTTGTGGGTGGGTGTGGGTGTGGGTGTGGGCCTCATTAGTCCTCACTCACCAGTCCTCACTCACCAGTCCTCACTCACCAGTCCTCACTCACCAGTCCTCACTCCCCAGTCCTCACTCACCAGTCCTCACTCACCAGTCCTCACTCATAAGTAATCACTCATTAGTCCTCACTCACCAGTCCTCACTCACCAGTCCTCACTCACCAGTCCTCAGTCTCCAGTCCTCACTCACCAGTCCTCACTCACCAGTCCTCGTTTAACAGTACTCATTTAACAGTACTCACTCACTCACCAGTATCCTCCAGTTCTCACCCAACAGTCCTCAACAGTTCTCCCCAGTCCTCACTCACCTGTCCTCACTCACCAGTTTACATTCAACAGTCCTCACTCGACGGCCCCAACTCCCCAGTCCTCACTCACCAGTCTTCACTCACCAGCCCTCACTCACCAGTCCTCACTCACAAGTCCTCACTCACAAGTCCGCACTCACCAGTCCTCACTCAACAGTACTCACTCACCACATCACACTCAACAGTCCTCACTTACCAGTACACACTCACCAGTACACACTCACCAGTACACACTCACTCATAAGTAATCACTCATTAGTAATCACTCACCAGTCCTCACTCAACACTCCTCATTCACCAGTCCTCACTCACAAGTACTCACTTACCAGTCTGCACTCGACAGTCCTCACTCATCAATCTGCACTCAACAGTCCTCGCTCCATAGTCCTCACTCAACAGACCTCAACCAATAGTACTCACCTACTCACTCACCTACCAGTACTTCCCTGTCACTTGGCCCTAAGACACCTCTACGACACCTCCAACCTTGTCTTGGGCTGAGACCGTTTTTTAGCCAATTTGAGCTAAGATATCCTAAGATATCTTAAGAAAATCTTGACTAAAAGACACCTCTAACACCCCTAAGATGTCTCAGCCAAAGATATTTCTAAGATCCTCTAAGATATCTTGTCTACAGCACACTTTTGTCTTAAGACGGTCTTAGCCTAAGATAATCTTGACTAAAAAGCAAGGCCCAGGTTAATTCTGCTTGGATACACACAGTTCCTTGAATAACACCTCGCACAGAGCCATCCTCGTGTGAGACAATGTTGTGACAGTTGATTGGATACAAGCATTAGACATCATACGATATAATAGAATACAATGGTACTTCTTTCTACATATTTTGTGTTGTATGTTAGCGGATAGAGAGAGGCCCCAATGGTTGGCAACATCTTGATAATTCCTCCTATCGTGTCCTATTGACTGTATCTCTGTACTCTTTGTCAGCATATAAAAATCAACACACAATGTGGACAGTGTTTCGATAACCTAGTAACATGGATCACACTAATGTGTGAACTATCGTTGATTCATCTTTGTTAGTCAGATTACCGCTGGACGTCTCGGTAATTTTGGTACATACAAATCTAACGATGAACTTTGAAACCTCTCACTCGAATGTGACTGATCACATTTACTCGGAGTTTTTTTAGTCACTGGGACTGTGAATTGAAAGAGGAATATGCCAACTTTAAGATGATGTATAAGTATACCAGAGAACATTTTCTCTTTTTTTCCGCATAAGATGTAGACGATTGCGAGATAAAGAAAATAACAGTGATCAAGGGGTTGATAACGTACCACCTAATGATCATAATCAGCAAGACGAACACCTATCAGGAGTGCTTATCACAAGTACTTATCGCGAGCTCTTATCACGAGCTGACGCTCGGGGCGATTCGCGATTTCCTGTGAGTGACGCACGCGATATCCACATCACACGCATATCTCAATCATATCGTGAACGCTCATCAGTGAGTGGTTGAATCTCTGTCTTAAGTATTCTTCAGTGGCCCTTTACTACCTGTAGGTTCTCCCTACTTAAAGCCGTTAAGGGGAGGCAGTGTGGCTTCCCCATGAGAGGGCCGGGGCTACTGCATTTCACTTAAGTCTCAGGGCATGGCCCCACTTTCCATTTGGTTTTATTTCTAAACGCCAGCCACAGCTTCTTTTTGCAACCTTCACACACGAAGCTGTCTCCATGGTTGGAACGGCCCTTCCAACAGACCCCAGAGAATGCCAAGCAACGTTTCTTTCCCAATATAGTGTCGATTAGGCTGACCTTTGCACCGACACGACTTGACCTCTGCTGACCTCAGAGCGTATCATGTGACCCGGGCTCGATGAAGGCATACCACGTGACTGCTATCATATTCATGTTTCCTCGGCGGGACGGCCGTAGGCCGGCTAGCAGGGTGCGACAAATCCAGTTACCTCTGCTTTCTTATGAAGTTAGCATGGCCGACCACGCCGCCATCGACGTCCACTCGCGGGCCCCACTCATTTCCGGCCACGTGACACCTGTTGTTGTCCCGCGTGGCATCGCGAGAATTCGCCTGCGTTCCCAGGAGACGCAGGGAATTTCAATGAATCTTTAGAAGTGTGTGAGCAGACGACTTTGGACCCGCAGCCGAACGCTTGGTTTGTGCGCCGATTGACGGCGGTAAAAAGGCGACCGGCTAATCTCGTAAGAAGCCCCGCCAAAGCGCCAGCCGCGTCCGCTCCTTCTTGACAGCTGGAGATAGCGGTTGAGTTAACCGAAAAAGGTGGCGGTCAGCCAGAGGAGGAGGAGAGAGGGGGCAGGGAAACGGTGGGATGTGTGGAACGCAAGACGTCGGGGACTGCTGAGAGGGGCGGTCAGCACAGCGACCCAGTCAATACATTAATGATCAGTGACGAGCCAGAGCCAATGCATGTTCCTGGTAATGAAATAAACGGTCAGCCATAAAAAGATCGGCTTGAATAATGTCATTACTCACACTGCTATATTCAATCTAGCAGAGCATTGGTATAGTGCGACGGGAGGGCTAACCGGATGAAACTCTCACTCTCCCAGCATAATCTTTCACGTATGAGAGTCCCTTTTGTCTGTCAGACATGTATTGATTACTTTGATCCGCTTCGCTAATGTCGTCACATAAAAATGTGCATATGGTAGATTCAATAGTGTTATGTGTGCAATGCGTACACGATGATTTTATTATAGACATCATGAGGTAGCAAACACGATTAAAGCCATACGACATCACCGGTTCAGAACATGTTTGATGACTGTCATATGTACTGCTGACGTTTTGAGATAACAGGCATTTCTCAGGCTCCAACCCAAGGTAACGTCAGAGTGGTGAGCTTTAACTAAAGGTCTCAATCGTGACTCGGCTCGGCATCTCATGCTCTTCTAACCACGTTTGACTTGGAAGGAAAGGGTGGACGAAGAAAACATAGGGCCGCCACCTATTCAAATGCTTCCAATTCTATGAAAATGTCAAACCTTTTGCGCGACGTTATTGTTAATGGCCAACACCTATAACATAGGTTGTGTAGATACGTAGTGTCTTATGCCTTGGAGGTACTCAACACGCCTCGTTGGCCAATATATGTGTTGTACTCTTTTTGATAATTGTGAACCCGAAAACAAGGCGGTAATGTTTTGTGAGAAGTTCATTGCAACTTTGGTAATATCCGTGTCCGTGTCGACAAAGTAATGTACATTCGAACTGCAGCTAGACTGCAACGGGTATTGCTTCTTAAGAAGATAAGGATGCATCCCAGTCGTTTGATGCCTTGAAGGGTCCGGCCCGTCGATATGGCGTGATGCGTCCTGCCACTCCTTAGTAATGAGTGGACGGTGAAGGCATCAGGAGACTGGAACCCGGCTTGTACAGGAGGAGAGCGACCCCACTCCCTTAACCAGTAATATGGGGTACAGTGAGGTCCCAGAGGCTAACGCCCTGTAACACTGCCATGTTGAGACCAGGCAGTAGCCGGCTGTGCTGGACCACACCGCTATTTGGGCCGAGGTGAGCCTCTTTGAGATGTGACCGAGATGCCTAGAGAGACAACTGATAGGCTAAGGCAATAAGTTGATAAGTGCATCAGCTCTGAATAGGAGACTGAGATATAAACAGAGCGAGATGTTACAGAGTCGGTGAAGCATGGTGAGATCGATAGGTGACACTTCCATTGAAGAGAATAGCAAAATTGTATAGGAAAATGTGGCATTACACACTATCGATTGAATAAGCCGTTATGTCAAAACAATATGATATTCAATACACGTATATCATATCAGAAAATAACAAACCGAGTGCACCTTTTATAACTCAGATTATAGTGGAGGAATGCAGAGGGGAACACCCTGCACTGCCCATGAAGACGACTGTGCATTACACCCCGTTCCCGGCCAACATTATAAATAACCAATTAAAACTCTCTAAGGAGTCCATTTAAGCACGGACCCAATCCTACGGGACTCATGTCGGCCACGTTGTCAGCATGCTGGGAGGACGTATCAAACACACGGCACACGCTCCAGTTGATCCCGGGGACGTGTGTCCGACAGAAGGGGGACCGGTATGAGTTATAGCCATCACGCACGCCCGAGGCCCCGTCTCATTTTTTACCCTCTTCTCTATGGTGTGGAAGTAGTCTCCCTGCATCGGTCTCATTTTCCCTATCGCTTAACAGCAAGTCAGAGCAGCTCCGGACGAAGGCAAGGCCCACCCAGTGCATATCTTGTAGGGCGGCAGTGGAAGTAGGTGGCAGGACAGTGAGGGTAGAGAGACAAGGCCTCGTGAGTAGCTCTATAGACCAAGAAGACGGACGACCCGGCCAGCCGACAGTGACACAGAATATAGTCTTTGTGAGAGGCCCGGGCACCCAATCCGCCCTGCGCATGTGCGGAATCGGAACGGGCCAATCAGAATTAGTGACGGGAAATGAGGAAGGCCAGTCGATCAAGTTTATTGTTACTCCCTGTAATCGGGGTGTTTGGACCCTAGGCAGGAGGTGTCGGACACTGGAGACGGCGCCGAAGGATTGGGGTTGGGCGGATGTGGTGGCGGTTTTAGGAAGGAGGTTGAGGCCCTGAGCAGTTCAGGGAACCTTGGGTTGCCCTCCGCTTGAGTACACAACGCCTGCACGTGTGGCCCTTCTAGGAGATACGCCAATGGGACTGGTTCTACCTGCTGCTCTCTATATCAGCTTCAATCTCCCCCGATGAATAAATGACATGACACTGAATATCATACTAACAATCCAAAATAGGATTGTAAATAATTTGTTTAGGTATCATAATCGAAATACGATAAAAGAGTAAATGATAAAAAATGCTCCAAAACAGTGTGGTCACTCTGCACGGCCCCCCTCCTCTAAATTCTCGAAATTAAACTACTGAGTGTTCAGGTGCACCCCTTTCATAAGGTCTCACACTCTCTAAGTGGTATTCTGTACAAGGTTCTCACTACGCTCTACCGGAGAAGAACGCTTAACGAACTAGGCTTAGAGCCTTGAGAATCCACTGGCCTGCCCCCCGTGGTAAACACGCATATCAATGCAACCCAAAGATTCCTATAATCTTAATGATGCCACCTAGTTTGGTTTTTTTTAAAGATCTTTATTGATGTCATCAATGAGTACACATTGTTCTTCCAAACATCTGACCTAGTGGGAATACAGTGTACTTGGTGCCCTAGTTGCTTTATTTGAACTGGAATTCAGAATACCATTTAGATAGTTTGAGATCTTATGAGAGGGGTGTCATATCTGCCAACAAATAAGGCTTTACATATGTATCTCGATCTCGATCTTCAAACATTCGTATAATCCCCAAAATATACTCCTGTATATTGAGGGAACCCACTATGTCTTTACATCGAGTAACATCATTGGGTAACATTAAATGTCTTTTAACTATAAATGTAAAAGTAAAATTGATTTACGAAAATCTGTTCACAAAACTTTTAGTAATTTTAAGTTGAAGACATATTAGTGCAGCTATACCAGGTACTCTGCGTATAATATAACCCTCTATAATGAGGTCACTCTACTTTTAGCAGCTGCGGAATCTGTCCCGGAATGATGAGCAACTCAAGGCACGGATAGAGCAGATAGGAAACACACCGTTGTGAACATTACCATTCAGGACATGATTTTTGCCCATCAGGTCACGGCCCAACGGGCCTAATCAACATGTAGATGAAGCATATAAATTGGCCACGCTCATCGCCCATTCTAGGCTAGGGAGTCATTATGACGGAGGGCATTAATTACAGCTATGGCTGTCAATAAAGGCTAAGGAGGATCGAAGGAGGTGCCTGGGCCAGTAATGACGTGCCTCCAGGGGATTGTGGAAGGGTTAAGATCAGATCCCATCTGTCACCTTCACTCACCACTAGCCATGGATATAACACCTCTCATACGTAGGGTCTAGGATTCCATGGTCTTAGCAGAATGCCCTGAGGTGATTTTACTAATGAGTCAATAGGTACTTAGAACCTCGTAAAGGACGTTAAGTCGCCGACAGTAGAGTGGTGTTTCTAAGTGCGAGCTGAAGGGGCATCTTGTATGGTTATTTTCACGTGAGTGAGATAAACACGTGAGGAAGACGCCGAAAAATATCCTGTGACATCGGTCACAGGTTTGGATAAAGCTACATTCTTTCCAGAGTATAGATAAATCAATGGAGTTTTGATTAATCATTCATAGGTTATCAATCGAGTAGAATGACTAAAATGGTCTCCTAAATGACAATGTATAGTACTTTCTCCTCAGCAACGAACATAACAGATACATTGGGTGCCAAATTGCATTTCATTGCAAATATATATATATTGCCTCATATTTTCCTGTAACAAAAAAAACAACAAAACACTGTCACCCTAATGTATACAGTTGGGATGGGAACATCTCACATTCCAAAATAAAGTGAAACCGAAATTGAATTTTTTCAAAGCTAAACTGACGTTTAAGTTGTATTTACTGGACCATTACGGCGTGCATCTTATCACGCCAATGAAATTGCCGCCTAATTCGGGCCTTGAGATATCACCGATGTAAACCTACCTAATTGCCCGTTAAGCGGGATATAAGCGCACGAAGTGCCCTCCTGCTCTGATTAGTGCTTCGTTGTCGTCTGCCATCGCCACGGAGGGTATCCATCACGCCACCTAGTGGGCGCCGTACATGATGACCTGTCACATGACCGTCCGTAGTCACGTGACTTGTCCCATGGGAGAGAAGACGAGCGGGCATGCTACCCCCTCTCCTGTTGACCTCTGTAGATCTCAATTGACGCAGTTTAATATATACGGAGGATATCCAGCTGTTAATCACAATCTGCGTAAACAGCTGTCATTTGGAGGATATACTATGATTAAGGGGGAATGCTTTGCTTCAGTACCCAAGCTGCCATATGACAGCACCCTGGGAGTGTTGCTGCTGCCATACGGCAGCACCACGGCAAAACTGTTATAATAGAAATACTGCATATCTTGAATCTCTGGAATTAAATAAAGTAGATATATAACATAACAAGTATTATTTGATTTTAAATAAGCGGCTGCCACACTATAAGCTGGCTGGGAAACATAGGTGTCAATGTGCTGTGGCTTAAAAAAAGTCTCAACGAAGAAATAATCCTTGGAAATTAATGTTTTCCTGCATGGTTTGCGTCAAACTAATATAATTCATCGCTGCAATTACACTCTAACCTGAATGAGATTATAAGTGTGTAAAACAAAACATTTTACATTGGCCTTATAATAACCCTGTGTCTTCTTTTTTAAACATTCACGGACTATAATGAAACCAAGAGCACAAAGAACTATCAAGCAGATGGATATGTTGTCTAGCGTCTTCCTTCCTTCGTATATCCATTAAGTAGTATTCCAGATATGATTTTGTTCCCTTAGATTAAAACATTTTAATATTCTGCTTCGGCATGCGTCAGTGTCATTGAATAACTAATGGTTCCATGATATAGGCACAAGTCGTTTTCTATTTTCCGGTAGGAATCCATATTTCTAACTATTATTCATCTATTGATATTTCGTTTTTCCCCTTCAGAGTTAAGCCTTAAAATAAGATATACAATGTGTAGATATGAGCTCTGGGTATTCGGTTAATCGTTGTGAGGGGACCATCAGTCCAGAATCCTCCTTTGGTGTCGGGAGTATAAGTTTTATGTCACGTCTCGTAGCAAAGACGGATACTCATCATTTTATGTCTCAGACATGACAAGATAATCCCCTCCCAAAACAGGGTTAAGTTCATTCCGTGCGACCTTAAAGGCTGCACGTTGTTAATACCCGGTACAGGACGCGCCCACTGCTGCTTTTTACTGGTCCAGTTCCCCTCCGGGTTATCGCTACAGCGTAACTTCTCAGGCGTATAAAAGCCATCTTTCCGCGTCGCTCTTTTGGGTTTTATGCACTATTTTAATTTCCTCTGCCTGAAACCGTGTCTCCTAAATCCCAGCTGGCACCCGGTGATGCATCGCCCCTGTCCCCCCAGCCCCAACCTCGCCTGTGTTGTATCGCCTGTTAGGGCCAAACGTTACCACGAAGCCCCCCGTCCATTCCACTTCCCCTTTACCAAGACCTGGAAGGACTGTCCACCGGCCGGTCAGTGAAGCTATTCAACTTGCCGGATGAGGAGCAGCATGGACTGGCCAGTGGTCAGCTCTGCACCCTGTGACCCGACATGATGTGTTTTCATGGCAGCTGGTTGATAAATGACCATCCTCCCTCCCACCCACCCTCCCTACAAGCAGTTCCTTTCCCCATTTGGCCTCTTCGAGAGCAGCTGGCTGACACATCGTCCTGCACCCCTCACCCTCCTTAACCTCCTCTCTCCTCGCATACCCCCTTCCCTCAGCTACCATGTTCTCTCTCCACACATATGCTTTACGGTTTCCTGGTTTTACGGTTTCCTGGTTCACATAGACATATGATCTACGGCTTACTGGTTCTACATTGCCTGTAGCAACATCAAGATGGTCTTAATTAGAGCTACTACTTAGAATTATCTTTAGCCTTATCCATTCCTCTATTATAAAATGCATATTTAAATGCGGTTAATGTAGTACCGGACAGGATACTATAATTTCAATACTACTTACGTAAGTATGATGAGAACAGTATCCGGTCAAAGCTGATGCATGTTAGGCATAACAGCTGGTTTTCATCGGTAAACCAACTCCTTATTTATGTAGATGCAGGGTTTTTGTCAGAACAAGCAATGGTTTGGAGTTCTTGTTGACTGAATATATCACATTGATTGATGTATAATAATAGTTTGGATATGCCAAGCCGATCTGATTATATGCGCCCTTACATCCTGTAGTACACATGTATACAAGGCCAACACTGCTTTAGTAGCAACACAAGCCGTTGGTACCCCTAATAAAGTATGCTCCCAGAAAAAGGATTGGGGTCATCCAAACAAAAAATTGTAAAAAATACTGCTCATAAATCACACCTTAACAAAGTTAGGTCGTAACCACGCCCCATAACCAGGAAGTAGGCCAACGTGAGCGAGCAGCACAATATATCTGTGTCATCGTATGGGTGAGTAGCGTGAGGTCAGTTCTCAAGTCGGCCTTTCTCCAATGTTAACTGACCCCATAATAAATCGCCCCCGGGGACTCATCCATTGTGTGACCGTGTCTGTTCCTAAATAAATGTTTACGCCTTGTCAGTCCCTGAGAGGAGGCCAATTAGGAGCGGGGACGGGTCATGCAGCATGGATGTGTGTGGTTAGTTGTGTGGTACAGATGCTGTCATTGTGTGTGTATGATCACCGTCAACAGATCCTCTGACAACATCACGTGGAGTGGACTTCCGAGCAGAATCCACTCGAAGGAGCGGCGGTTAGAGCAGCTCAGGCCGGGATCTGTGAGCTGCTCGTCGACGGCTTCCTGGGCCTCAGTAAAGTGATTGCCGGGCGGCCGGGGCACGCCCACTGACCACTGTCTGGACGGAAATGGGAAAATCTTCTCGAGCCCATCTCTCTGACATGCAACAAATCCATCTATCCATCATGTGTCCTCAAACCCATCTCCCAGCGGACAGTATTCAAATTTACATCAGGGACAGCCAAGAGCCAACCCTCAGGCTTTTCGGCAATCATACTTCATGGATATTATCCTCACATGTTTCATTGGGTTGAACTCCTGTCTAGCTATTTTAGCTTGAGTCGTTCTTTTCATAAAGAGACTTAATGCTATAGCTCCCTTGGAACATGCAGTCTACAACAAGTACTTCAGTGTTGGTGTCATTTATGAGAAAGCTTGCACAACTCCAAGATTTATGAGACCTGTTTATATGGTCATCATACTAAAGATTCATACTGAATACTATATCCATCTATCTATTTCTATAAACACAACGTTGGCCTTCTTTTTTTAGGCTTTTAAAGGCATATAAATCTCCTGAGGTTAATCTTGCCCCTCCTCTGTCAGGCACTTCTAATTCAATCTCAGAATCGTAGAAACCTAATACCATGTTGAGAGCCTTATACAATTTTATAGGTAATATGAAACTCCAACTCCGATATATTGAGGATCTTCATTCTTTAAAGTAGCTCTTGGCGGAGAGCAGGTGGACGAACAAATTAAAATTCAATGTCCTGCTTCAGGTGGGCTGGTCAGTAAATTGCTTTGAAACACCGATTCGGGTTATCTATAGTAAAGGATAAAGGCAAGAGGTAAATTAAATATCATGTAACTTGAACAAGAAACAACGTCCTGTGCCTCATCACCCGACTATTATTGTTGTGCCTGTGCGTATGAGCGGTGCCTCCCGATAGTTTACCCGGATAACTTCTGCTGATGTTCTCACTCTCTTTCTCTCTCTCTCTATCTCTCTCCCTCACTCTCTCTCTCTCTCTCTCTCTCTCTCTCTCTCTCTCTCCATCTGTCTCTGTACTGCATATAGGTGTTCACATATGGAAGCGGACATCGCGCCTAACGCCAAAGAAAACCAAGGGTGGTTAGTGCGCTTTTCAATGGATCGTAATTCAGGTTCACTCCAGACTGTCATCTACATGGGTCGTGCTGGAATTCCCGTGATCGCCCTAGCAAGAGTATATATATATATATATATATTCCTCCCTGAATTCATGGATAACCTAGTTCGGGTTGAAATTTATATTTCAGGTATAAAACCCTCAAAATATGGAAACGAAAGTTTATTTCATTAGTTCGATTTAGTGCTTGAAGTCTCAATTACAACGGAACTCGATGAAAATCTTCAGATACTTGTCTATGTAATTTAAAGAAAGTGAATACTGTAGAATTCGATTTGGTCTCGAAACATTTGAGTTGGTCTGATTCAACATGAGAATAGAAGACTAATTATACAGGGTCTCGTGTTTCTTCATGAATCGATAAGGAATTAATATTTACAAATCGGAAATGGTAAAAACAGCTGCTATTTGATAGGAACCTTGTCTGAATCAATCTCGGCGCGGCCACAGACAGAAGGACACTCTTATGGCGCCGAGATCGTTCCTATAAGCGAAGACTCGAGGCACTTCTTAGTATTCAGAGTCGTCAACATATTGAAGGATCTAACTTTTCGCAATTGCTGCCAGTCTAGCAGATAATCCCTATTACTACTTTCAATATAGCTCAATTTCGTTCCAGAAAATATATATGATGATTCTAATGATGTGGATATACGTAATACAACAGTGCCCTATCGTTTGGATTAGTTCAGAAAACTGTGCCTAGGGATCCACCTGTTCTATTGTGCAAGAGAAAGTTCATTAAAACGATCGACTTCATATTGATAACATGTAAAATCAAAATTGTAAAATGTAGAAATATGTCACCCTGACCCGCGGTTTACACTAGACAACTAAAACGTGGCGACTGTAGATCGTCTAGCCAATAGCCGTTAGGTGGTACTCGATTATGAAATCTCGGCTTTAATAGTTGTCGTCCCCCCCCCCTCCCCAACTCAGGCGTTTATACTGGACGACTCATTATAGAAATGCAGAATAGGACTGGGTTTTTACAGAATCTCTAGCTGTCTAGACATCTTATTCAAGCCGACTTGAAATAGAAGTCGGCCGTCAAGTGGTCTACATAATCGCCGGATGGTGGCAGATTGCGTAATCTGTTGTAATCAGACGATGTGCAGTCACCACGTACTTAACGTTTACACAAGATGATTTCTTGCCTTTTACGACTGAAAGTCATTAGGTGGTGCCAAATTCAAGAAGTGCTGCCTAGCTTCGTCTAGTGTAAAGGCCGGTCGTGTCTAAAAGAGGTGATCTGAAAATAGAGATAAAAAATAGAGAACATCAACTAGAATCTACATTCGCCCAACGCCTTTTGCATACGCTAATGCTTGCGGTTGTGATTAATTGGTGAATAAGAATGTGGTCTTGAGTTACGATTGGATGTTTTCCATACTTCATGGTAATATTCATAGTACTTAGTTCACAATCCCCAGGTCGAATACCAATATCGAGAAAACACATTCGAGAGGACCTACAGGACACTTTTACGTCCGATTTACAAAATTGAGATAGCACTGAACGTTTCCAAAATAAGGCAAAAACAATGATATATGGATAATTCATAGATGTAATTTTCGAATTGTACCTGTCTAAGAAACTCAAATGTAGATCACTGAGTGTGTAGTGAGATAAAATGCCAATGTCCACAAGTTTTGAATCAAGATGAAGGATCTACAACTCTTCGAGTTATAATGATAAATTATGAGATTCTTGCATCCCTTGCAACTCACCAATGTTACTCAATAAGTGACCTTTTAGTAAGTCTAATAGTTTTGTTGCTGAGCAAACTGTACTATGCTTGCCGCCTATTTTCTTATAATCCGTTAGTCCTGTTTTACGGTATTGATAACAACAGTGACAGAGCCCTCTTAATAACATGATATACGGTAATACCCACGATTAATCCAGCATTTATCATGAAAGATAATGATGGCAGACCACACGGCCACAATTAGCAGGATAAAAAGACCTCAGCGGCCTTTCCGCTAAAAATGGGGTTCACCCAATATCAACATTTGAATTGCTCAGTAACTGCATTAGGACAGTCAGGACTAAGCCTGAGAGCTATGGACCCTGGGTTGCCTATCTGAGCACAACCCATCTCCTCCTTCTCATTTAGGGCACTGGGCATAAAGCTGGCTGGCCGACACACCCCACATTACGCCTCCAGGCCCCCGCCGCCTTCCCGCCGCCCGACAGCCCGCTGCAGGGCTCCACGCGGGGCCTGGAGACAAATTAGAGCGGGTTACGCCCATTCATCAGCCTCTGCTACATTTCACCTTCTATTAACCCCGAACAAGGGGCACCAACACTCAGTTGGGGGGTTTCTATCGGAAGGCATCTGCTTCAGTACTTGTGTGTGTTGAATGAGGGATGGGCGAGGAAGTGAGTGTCGGTGTGCGTGTGTGGGTGTGTGTATGTGTGTGTGTGTGGGGGGGGGGGGGGGGGTGCGTAGGTGTGTGCGTGTTGGTGTGTGTAGCTGTGTGTGCTTGTGTGTAGGCTAAAGGTAGGGGTGCTGGATTCTATTGATGAGTTTTAACATAACACTAAATGGCACAATTCACATCAACACCACCCATGCTTAAGAAATAGGTAATTTTTTAATCGGATTATCAATTGAGAACAAACTTCAGATGGTTCCCCGTTTTTCACCCTCCGATTTGCCTCCTCAGTAGTAACTAAAAAGGGCCTTTCAACTGCTGACAAAACGGCCACCGATTATTTTTGCACAATATGAAAGCTGGTGAGTGGTTCTCCCTGAGAATTTAGGCCTGCTCAGAATTGGTGAACCCCGAAGTACGATACCGTCTCCACCATTTTTCAACGGTCAGAATTGTCGGTGGGTGGTGCTCAATGACATAATCGTTGGCAATAATCGTCACCTGGAAAGCACACGTTAGATCCAGTTTACACCTGCCGACAGGAAGTATCCGAAAGGGTGCGTCGCTAGGTGGTACTCCACGAGAGAATATTAGTTCAAATAACAATCATAATAGAGACGAAAAGAGCCTGAAGATTAACCTTGCTTATGCTATGGCATGATTATGAATTCCCTTTCTTAGTATCAATGTTAGAGATGGCTTCTTTATTATCCAATGTCCTAGAGTATCTATATTATGATCTGCACTTCTCTTAAGAGCGGAATATTGTGATTTGAATAGTTAACATTCCTTCTTTTACTCTCCATTTGAAAATTGTTCCTCCTGGTAATCTTTCTTGGTTTCTCCGATAATATATACATCCTTGATACATAGGCGATTCTAAAGTTTTTGTCCGTATCTGGTTTCTCCAGCTTTGACACCGGTTGATTCTACTAGGTTTGCTTTCGTGTGTGGTCTGAAGAAAATCGTGCGTTTGTGCTATATTACACAGTTTGGGGTTGGAAATCGCTATGCGGATCTTGATTTTGATCTTTACACTAACCAATACTTTATCGGGAACCTAGAATAATCAGCGGTGCCACATTCTGAAATCGTTGATCAAAGGTGTAAACTGGGCTTTATACATTTATTTGTCTTTCACTTCGATTCTTCACCCCTTGGGTTTTCTTATATATTGGTCACTCCTTTCGGATTTTTTACATATTTAGTTAAGCATAATTGGGAATGATTTTTGTAAAGTGACATTTAAAGACAAATGCGGGTAGGTATCGAAGCACCCCCTGTTTCTACTCAATCTTATACTGGTGCTGCCATCTGGTTTCATGAAAATGTAGCAGTTTGCTATTGTCTTTAACTGAAAGTGTACGTCACAACCACCTTAAACATTTTCTGCGTGACTCTTGCTGGCCGGGATGCTCGCTACATTGCTATAGGGTGCGATTACCAATATCAAAGCTCATTCCATAGACTATGTAGGTATTAAAGAAAAAAACCATCTAAAAGAAATTCCATATTCGATTTATATGTATACCAGACAAATCAGAAAAACGCATAGTAGGCTTACAAAAGGCATTATTTTCTCATGTCAAAATTAAGTGATTTACTTCGTACGTTCCTCACCAGATTCAGTATTTGCAAACGAAATTTGCAAAACTAAACCGTTATAGCGCGGCTTATCTGATCACTCAATTCGAAACCACGCAACCTCTCGTCAGTCAAGTCACGTGCGGCGAGAATGTGGCGCCATTTGCCGCGGAGACAAGCACGTCGGCGGCGGATCCGGCGGATCACACCGCCGGTCACAATATATCACTGTGCGCAATGCATCAATTAGTGGCCACTCGTCAGCGGCCAGTTGGCGCCGGCGAATTATCTGGGGCCCTTTTTCTAATCTTGGGCCTGGCGTTTGCGGCCGGCTGATTCGACCAGGGACGCCGGATAAAGGCCGAGAGAGGCCACAGGGTGATCCCATTTAGACGCCAGCCGTTTACCCCCACCCGCCACCACCGCCAGTCTACACCCCGTGCTATCAGCCACTTCCCCCGCCCTTTACATCCACTCCTCTAACCACCCCCACAACCTTCCATTTTTCCCTCGCGCGTCTCCAAGACTGACTTCTCACCTTCTGAGTCACTAGCTACACCCAACAGTGCTTTCACGTAACACCTCCCAACCCTCAAACAAGGACGGCAGGCTACGCACACCGGTTAATTCAAATACTCTTGGATATGGTTCAAACTGGGTGTCTAGATTCCAATATCTTAATACTGCCCCTTTTATGACCGGAACTTCTCTCTTAATTATATAGGGAATGTTTGATATAAGATAGGAATATCGTGAGACGAGGCTCGTGTTGAATCCGAGTATGACTGCACAACTCTATTTTTTTTAAGCACGAACAGCTAGAAATTAGTATGAATTTTATAAATTTCTCATTAAAGTAGTTCCTTGACTCCCTCTTCAGTTTGTCCATATAAAAAACATGGCATGTCTATTAGTCCACTGTTTTCTCTATATCTATAATCGTTATTACATGCACCTGCTTTTGATGTTAACCAAGTGCATCTGTCACGATAACGACGTCACTAATACTTTGCCACCATCACCATAACCCTGATACCCTATCACCGCCACCCCATGACCATCATCCAAAATGTCATCACTCTCTAGCCCCATCATCATTACTGTCCTCTCCCCATGCCTCCAGCCAAACCCCTTTGCCGTCCCACGCTCACATTTCCCCTCTGTCCCCAGATCTCCTACCCCGCCCTTTAATTGTTGGCACCAATAGGGATGAGAGCCTGATGGCACTTTGTCTGATTAGCGGGTTAGAAGAATGACTCGAGTCACTGGGCTCCACCCTCCAGTCCTCACCCGAAAACCAGCCACGCTAACAACTTCCAGGCATGACCTGGATTAGAATCGTTCCCACCTCAACCCCTTGAGACTACGAGGACTGGACGGCAAGTGGCTGAATTGCCCGCTGCATGTAATGATATCTTTCAGGGTTAGTATTACCATCGGTCCCTGACAGTGCAAGAGTCAATACCTACATTGGAACATTACGTGCTTTTATTTTCTTTAATTTTTTTGGTTTTCGTTTTCATACTTTTGGTGTGCCTGGCAGTTGATTCTGTCTGATATTATATAAATGCATTTTTTCTCAAATCTGATCGTCTAATCTAAAAACAAGGACATAGGGGAGGTACCATTGGCCGAAATTTCTAGCGTTTACCTATTATTTATTCCAAAATATTCATTATGTCACGTTAAAGTTTGTCCATGTATTCGGTTCCATTTTGACCGAACAAAGATTCGCTTGCATTTATGCTTGATTCGGGGAGCAGTGTGTTCTGTAATTCAAAGCTCAATACGTTTAAGGAGGTTCTATTCATTAAAATGTTTCTGGTCTTTTTTTTTGTTATTTGCATTGACATCTTTACTGCCCCGTCTTCTGTACCTAAAAGACAACAAAATTCCAATCTGGAGGTGATATCAAGCTGTGGAATATATTGGACGGAATCAGTCAAATCAGGTCTTTATTTGGCAAAAGTGATACAGAATATGATTGACCAAACACACATTATAGATAAACTAACCTTTTAATTCGAACCATATTGGGGTCACCTGACGGACTTTGGAGCTGGTTTCAGAATCAAGGAGCTCATGATGTCACGTTAAAGTGACCCCTGTGCCACCTCTTTTGCAGCATCGATAGTGATGCCATTTAGTAATTCTGTAGCAGTCCCCGTATCACTACTGCTACATTAAAGGGGATCTTGGAAACTGGGCGAACAAGGTTACTGCTCTCAGTCTGAGTAATTTTCATTTCGAAATGTTAACGATCAATATAACTAAACCAGGGAATAAGAATACAATCTTAATAGTGTGCTACCGATCCCAAAGAGGGCAAGTAAGTGCCTTCTTAGAAAAACTTAAAGAAGTTCTTGATAGCGATTTGTTAAGAAATAAAGAAATCTGGATCTTAGGCGATCTAAATATAAATCTGAACTCGAGAGACAACCCCGCAGTCTCTGATCTCCTAAATATAACTAAGGACCACAATTTGCGGCAACTTATAAATAATATTACGAGACCCAATAAGCATAGTGATGGCACTCTCATAGATCATATCTACACCAATAGTCCCTACGTTGTTAATTATGGTGTCGGTGACAACCTCCTCAACGATCATTATTCTGTTTTTGCTACCAGGAAAAAACCGAGGGAGGTTAAAACCCCTGTTACCTTCAAGGGGAGATCTTACCGAAAATATACCAAAGCTGATTTGTATACTTATCTTAGTAGTCAAGATTGGACTGAATTTTGGGCCAGCACTGAACCTAACTACTTGTGGGACACAGTCAATGGTCACGTTACCGCCTTTCTTAACCTTTCTTGCCCGATTAGAGAAATGAAATTTACTAAAGCAAAAAGACCATGGATTACGGATGACATCTTATCTTTAATCAATGAGAAAAATAACTTGATTAAGCTGTACAGATCTTCTTTGAACCATGAACTCCTCTCAGCTATTAAAAGGTTAGGAAGACAAATCAGAGATGATCTGAGAAAATGTAAAGCACAATACTTTATAGCCCTGCTAGAGGAGAATCAGAGTAGGCCAGGAGAGTTCTGGCGAATCCTGAATGAGAGATTACATGGTCCAAAAGAATCGTCAGCATGCAATCTAAGAGATAAGCTCACGGGAATGGTGGTTCCACACAGCTCTACTGCTGATTACATAAACCACTTCTTTGCCAATATTGGCAACGATCTCTTCCAAAAGTGTAATCAGAACGACATCGGTTTAAATCTTACTCGTATTACGACTGCTGACTCAGTCACACCTGATGAAGTTCCGGCTCAAACTGACCTGTTTGACCAAGTTTTCCAAACTTCTAGGAGTGAAATAGAAGAACTTGTACTTGGTACTAGTGTGCATAAGTCATCTGGCATTAAAGATGTCTCCACCATCGTTATACGCGACACATTGCTAATCCTTATTGATGAATGCGAGTATATTTTCAATTGCTCTATGCAAGTTGGCGTAGTCCCGAGTTCTTGGAAAATAGGACAGGTGACACCCATCCCTAAATCTGGTGATGCCTCAGACGTCAATAACTGGAGGCCTATATCTATCTTAGCTATGCCAGTAAAACTTCTAGAAAAGATAATCCATCGGCGACTTTATAACTATGTTGATAAACGAAATCTAATTAGTGATGGTCAGTTTGGTTTTAGGCCGGCCAGAGGCACGGCGGATGCTCTATATAATTTCACCTCCGACCTCTATTGTGCACGTGACAGGGCTAAGGTCACTGCGGCCTGCTTTTTTGACATAAGAAAGGCCTTTGACTGTGTCCCACATCATCTCCTCCTAGCAAAACTAAGACATACTTTCGACCTTCCATTATCCTATTCTAACTGGATTGATAACTATCTGACAGATCAAAAACAAGTTACCAGGATAAATGGCTCAATCTCTAAAACAGACGATGTTACCTTTGGAGTCCCTCAGGGGTCAGTGCTGGGCCCACTCCTTTTTATTTTGTATATTAATGATTGGTGTAATAGTATTAAGGACTGCAGCAGTATACAATATGCTGACGACTTGGTTGTTTATTCGTCTGCTTTAAATGATGATATAGCTGCATCACGACTAGAAGTTGGGGTGAAACACATTGCTAAGTGGTGTGGCGAAAACGGGATGACAATAAACTACAAGAAAACCATGACCTGTTGGTTTGGAACAAGGCCGAGGCTACGAAGGTTGGCCGATCTGCGTTTAATTTGTAATGGAGAGGTTCTACCTCATTGTGACACATACAGGTATCTTGGTGTTCAAATAGATTCTGCTTTAAATTTTAAGGACCACATGAAAACGGTAAGGAAAAGTGTTAACTCTCGGCTGTTCAAATTTGCAAAGCTAAGAAATATGCTAACTGACCGGGCGGCAAGGCTTGTCTACTTGAACACAATAAGACCTGTGATGGAATATGCATGTTTTTTATACGATGGCGCCAATATTAGTGACATTACTAAGTTCCAACGCCTACAAAATAGGGGACTGCGCATTATTTTGCGGAGGCGACCTAGAGACATGAAAGTAGATCAGTTACACACAACTTGTAAACTCAGGGGCTAAAGATGAGGCGAGATCGACAGCTATTGTGCCTTATGTACAAGCGATCGAAGAATGTTAATAATCTGGATGTTTTACTACGCAACACTCGCAGTGATAGCAAGGTCAAGTTTAAGTTGTTTGTGTTTAAAAACACGGGTTACAAAAAGAGTCCCGCCTACCGTGGTGACGCATTGTGGAATAGACTCAGCCTTGAGGCACAGCATGCCCCGACCAAGTGTGCCTTCAAGAAACTGGTGGAGAAGGAACTAAGCACTATTTCTCAGGAAGCATGACACTCTATCCGATAGCATGCCTTGACAAAGTTATAACTTATTGTGATTATTTTTTCATCATCTTCATAATCATCTTTACTTTGTACACTGTATTTACTGTTAGACACTTGTTTGTCTCCATCTGTAACTTTCATGGAAGAACTGCCTATGGCAGAATGAATAAAGTTTACAAAAAAAACAAAAAAAAAAATCAGCGAGATCTACAATCACTGGCACCTGACGGCAATATGCATTCCCTTATACTACTTACTTCCTTGTACTAATAATATAAACATTAGCTAATACAGAGTGTATTTGAACCCGAGCCTTTGAGGTCAGCGACCCGTATTTGCATGTGGCCAAATATATTGGACTGGTGGCGCCATCTGTGGTGACAACCGTATCTTACATTTCTTTCTGAATGTAAAAAATATCTTATGACTATATTTTGACTGGAGCCGAATGGGCCAAATTCCTCGTGGAATGATTGGCATTTCCATATACTACTTTTGTGCGCATTTCAATTTTTCCGTAAACACTAACAATATACACATTTCCATATACTTTCTACAAGCCTTTTCATATACTAAGCAGATGCCCCTCTGTGCACTGTTCTATCTGCATTGTAATTGACTTCTATGTCAAATAAAATACTGCCGACTGCATTAGTGTGGCGTCATTCTCCCTACACAACCGGGTATTTCCCGGTGCTGCTGGGACCAACAGAGAACTGTCACCTCACCAAGTAGACCAAGAGCCATGATGAATAACATCTTATCTATCTTACGTTATTGGATTTTTAGATTTAAAGAAATATATATATATATATCCGTAGAATAATATCTGAACTTAATCATTCCTGATAGCATTTGTTAGAGCTGTCACATTTTGTTTCTATGAATAACAATCTAGGGGACCTTTTGTTTTGGTTAATTGTGTGTGTATCGGGTACCTCCCACGCCCGCTTAACGGTCAGTACTTGCAAGAGAGGGGTTTGAGAATATGCTCCCTTAAGACTAGAATGGAGATATCCATAGTTGATCTGCATAAACGCTGCAAATTAGGAAAATCAGAAGCTCAGTGAAACTAATGTACGTTAATCATGAACATGAAGCGTTTTGCCATGTCAATAAATAATGTTTCTATTCCTAGAACTAAAGACCAAGCCAAATAGGCCCAAAACTAGTTTCTATGAGAAAAAACCCATTTACAGCATAGCATGGGACAGTCTTGTAAAAGGAAGAGGAGTGCACCTCCTTTACCTTGTTGAAGAAGTATATGAAGAAGAAATATGCACAGTAATTAGTTACCATACTCATATCATTTCATCTCATAACCATGCTGCATAGGTAATCACTGAAAACATGTAGTGGTCTGTCATTGTATGCTTCCTAGTCAACACCTATTCCATGATGACAATGTACTCGACAAAGAATAGCCGCTCTTGCATATTGTCACTCTGCCACTCTCTTCCTGAAATAATACACAAAAAAACAAGTCCAGGTGTGCTGTAAAGTCGACCATAATTGGCTGTACGTACATCGTTACCAAATACAGAAGTATTCTGTCAATAAACATAGGATTGCAATAGATTGTCTCTCAATAACCTAGACAGATTTTAGCTAAAGCCAAAATTGATTTAGGCCAGGGATTGTGACATAAATGTATTACAACCTGCCCTGCAGTAAATACTTAAATCTAGTCGTAGTTTATTGTAATCTATAATGAATCTTCAACCTCGATATATTTCTAATCGTCTGATTCTATCAAGTCTTATAGGATGTGAAACCTTCTTTCAACACTACATACCCGAAATTCATAGAGTAGAAACTTAGTTTACTCAAAGAGATGTTTAATGTTCTCGGAGTATATGTAGGTGATAAATATTTATAGAGAATACCTTAGTTTGCTGTTAAATGAATAATATTGGTATCATTGGAGTTATACAATAGTGATAAATGCCAATAGTTATGATGGCTGCCGTCTTCTAACGATTAATGATTCCACTTGATAAACGGAATTGAATTCATGGTAACTTAAGCTGAATTTTGAAGAAGTAGTTCTATTAAAGGGAGAATATGATCGATTGACACAAAAAACGAGGTTCGCAATTATCACCGTGGTAAATGGTCTACACCAAGCGTTTAACCTGTTAAACCTGATCCTCTTGTTGTTTCAGATTCGTGTTCAATCTTCCAAAGTCTGCAAGAGAAAAAACGGAAATGTTTCAGATTTCTCTGCCATCGCTGTCATATTTCATGCTTCTTCGTTACCACGGATACCAAACAGAGGGACCCAACACGTCCAACATAACGTAGTTCTCCTTCCAGCGTTCACCAAGAGAACGGAAGTGCTTTATTATCGCCCAGACAGAGAGCACGAGGACTGCCACTTAATTGGCAGATCCAGAAAGGTCCCGGTCGAAGGAAATAAGCATTTGTGGGCCGATTGCAAAGTTATGCAAGAGAAAGACAATAAATCCTTCTAATTGGAAGACAAAAAGGTAAGGGGAAACCAGACCTGGCCCAGCAAGCCTAAAACGTCTTAGTCCTATCAGACAATGGAGGAACGCCCTGCTTAGGACTGAGGCAGTGATGGTTGAGAAGCGCTGTCTTTGTGGCAGACAGACAAGAGCCCCTTATCACAAGAGCACAGTCCCCGTGCCGAATTAAGGCGGGGAATCAGGGATTATATTAATGTATGCCTTTGCAGGTTCCGCATTGTCGTCTGCCTGGTGGTGTCCCGATTTAATAGCCTTTTCAAATGCGTGACGGCTTCTTTGATGACGTGCTGCCTATTATTTCCAGCCCTATGCCTACGTTGGAATTTTAAAGTTGATTTTAAGAAGCAACAGGATTCTTTTTATCCCTTGGACTGAAAATTCCCAGTATTTCGATGATCATTCCCCAGCTGTTGTCACCCATATTTGTGTGGAATAACTAGTAGGGCAGACTTATGAAAATTTTATTTCTTATATTCATCTTGAATACCCGGTATAAGGAACGTCGCAAATGCTACATATAACGACTCTGCTGTTTGAAAATCAAGATTCATATCACATTGTGGTAGACAATACCTGAGGGTATCGGTTATGTCAATTGTTTCAAATAACAAAAAATGTCCTATTATGCCTAGTTGCTCTTGGTCCAAAACCCTCTTTATTACGTATGGGCATTCAGACTCATTTGGTTGGCTATCGACCTAGGCTAATACTTTAGACCGATTCATGTACATACATTTTCACCCCCGAGATCGATGTGCATAACCTTCAATCATACCAATAAGAATTTAGTAATATGTCAGGTATGTAACGGAAAAAGGCTTTCAATAGATAATCGATGGTGTTCACCAGAAGTAGCAAATATCTTTCCAAGTTATCCACTGCGGAGGACAAGTTAGACTATTTTTGCAACTTGATTCCTCAAAACACATGTATATATATATATATATATGTTCCGGAATTCATAAACAATAAAAAGAACTAATATACACTGTTGTAGTGGTCATTGTATACTCCGAACAATCACCAAGTTACCAACCATAGTTTACGCACTGTCAGGTGGTTAGTTTATCTAATTAATTCTTCAACTCGGGCGGAACATTGTGGGGCAAGCTTGTAGGTATCCTCTCCCTCATTATATATCTATCAGGTTGCCGATTGCCAGGAGGACACGGCCGCTATTTTATGCTCGTCATATCTACTGCCATGTAGGACAGGCGGGAAAGGAGATGGATCTGACAAAGATGGCGCTGTGTGCAACGAGCGAACCTTCACCCCGTATGGAGAAGGTCGTAAACACTTCAGGGATGGGCGCCCTCATCAGTAAAGGGTGGCTGAAGGAGGGGGTACTGATGGGCGCTGGGGTGGTAAGGGCTAGAGTGGAAGAAGATGGCGGGAGGGCGCACCCTCCTCTCCCTGTCCTCCTTCAGCTAGCTCTCCTCTCGTCCTTAGAGATAATTCCACAGATATACAATGGAGATTATGTATAGCTGCCACCTCCATTCCCTCACCCAGGGCCACCCACTGGTCCCCATCGACTAACTCCCGCCGGGCGCGATGGAGGGCGCTTCAGTCTACCTCTATAGCTTCCGGTCGGGCGGAGAGGCACTGAGGGGGGATTACAAAATGGCGATATGACGAGGCGAGTAGGTTGGGGTGGGAGGAGGGGGAGAGAAGGAAGACAGGGGAGGGGAGGACGCTCGGGCTGTGAGCAGTCCGTCCGTTCGACCGTCTCCGTGTAATGGAAACCACTTGAGCTGGCAATTCCATTGGAGATGCTTCGGAGCATATTGTCGAGTGTCGCCCCTGTGCTTACTTGGACCACACGGCGTCGCCCCGCGTGAGCCCCGGGGGCGGGGCGCTATATTGGAAACGCATCGATCATAGACAGGGAACCCAATAAGCGCCCCCTCCACTCTACCGCCCCACCACCCACACACATACACCCCCAGCTCCCCTCATAACCCCTCCTCCTTTGCCGATATTGGATTAGACACGCAGAAAGCTAACCCGATTTGCATTTCATTCCTGTTTGCACTCAGTTCTCGAGCCGAAAAAGCGCTATCTAATAATGTTGTGGGAGTCTCCTCCTGGGTGCTCCAGGGCGGGTCTCCAGGCGGCCGAGGGGGCGAGCTGCCCGCATCGGTAAAGGTGGTTCTGATGTTCCCACTCTTAGCCGCCAAATCACAGACAGTCGCGGGTGCCGGAACCTTCTCTTAAGTCCCCGTGGAAACACGACGGGCGTCAATGAAGAGGGGAATGGGTGGCCTTTAACCAAGTTCCCTGCCGCAAATCGAACTCAATTCCCGTGGTCCAGTTTTGGCCATGATTTTAGTTTAATGAAATGTAATCTTAATGCAGTTACGTGTCCGGTGAATAACTTTGTGAGGGTTTGGATTGGAGTGCATTTTATCCCCATACAATGTACCCAACAACTAAATTTATACCCCAGACAAAAATGCCTGCGAGCAGAGCTTGAATCATTGATCACAAATTCTTCTTAATTCAATATATAGAAACTCTTGTGTCTTTAAATTATCGATCAGTTTTATCAGTGCATATTTTTGAAATAGACATGATTGTAGTTACAGTTTATCACATCTCTTGAATGATAAGTTTTTTTTGTTTTTTACTTAATTCAAGAAGAAAAAAAAGGATTACACAATCCCCCATGTGGGCGTTTTTCCTCGTATAAGCCATATGAACACTACAGGACATCACGAAGACAGGTGAAAAAGAACATTACGCTGGTTGAGACAAGGTCATAAATATCTATTCCATATCTTATCTTACAGGTCATGTGACTCTGTTCCTCTCTTGTTCTTTATTCAGTTCTTGGTGAGATTTCAGTTATTCCTTCCATCGCGTATATGTATAATATTAAACAATTTGTACAATATACAAACAGGACAAAACATATGACAGCTACGGATAAAAAAAAGCACATTAAAGTCATCGAGTGATAACGTGCTTGTTTCCTTGGAATATGCTTTGCTCGACCGACCTAGCATTAACCTTTGGGGTAACTCAGGGAGTAGCATTAAATTGGATCTTACGAGGCTGGTCATTTGATTTGAGTTTGCTTTCTCTTCATCTATCCAATAATAAATACCATCCCGGCATCATTCTTATGCACAAATGCTTTGTAACTCTACAGACCTTTCATAGTTTCATTGACTGTAACTGTATTGTATTTGCCAGGTATGCACTGATAATAGACCAAAGTAAAACCAGTTTGAAAAAAGAGAAACATATACATGGACGTATAGTATCTTTGTGTGCTTAATAATTGAAGACACAGACAAACCAGATAGACGATCCCCTGTAAAACTGCCTGGCTTCTCATTACATCAGTAAGTATGGCTACTTTAGAACAGAAAAAAATCTGAGTGATTACGATAATGACAGGCACCAATAATAAGCAGCATTGATTGTTATCTTTGTTTGTGGCATCGAGTTATCGGCTTTCTGTAGTTTCCGCACACTACTTGTAATCGTATTACTAATCTGTTACGAAGGGTGCATTCACAGGAGACGTATGTAAACCATCCGACTCCTGACGGGAATGATAATCGCGATAGCTTCAGAGACAGACCGGTGTGGTGATGATATGGTGTTTTCATTGTTCAGAGTGTCAAGAAGCTCCAAATATCTAGGAACTGTTTTGATTCACGATATTGGCTTTGTTCACCTGATACATTACAGACATTTATTGACAGGTTTGTCCTATCATCCTATCATTATGTTAAACTTATAAAGCCATTTCAAAGGCCATTATCGGTCAGACCTAAACGTCAGCGACTATTAAAGGAAAACATAGACTTATGGATTGTTTACGAATGCATCTCGCTTCATTTTATCATGTAGTTAGTGCACTGTAGGTCCATAATTGATTTATATTACAAAAGGGGGGGGGGTAGAATTACTTACCACTAATATTAGTAAGGAAGAACGCCAACAGGCGATTGCGCATGTCTTTATGTTTCATTGAATAAGAAAAAAAAAGAAAAAAAAGAACATACACGGCAACCGTGCATTTGGAAATATTTTCTAGCTCCTACGCGTTATCAACGCTTCTATTTCCGATATCTTTAAAATCTGCATTAATATGAAGGAATGTTGGTATTTTCATGTCAAATTCTTTCTTTACAAATTCACACTTATTGCTTATTGGAGGAATAGTGTATTGATAATGCTGCTGATATTTCAGATCATTTGAAGCTTCATCTATAATTTGATAATGTTGAATACATAAATCATTTTGGAATGAGGATTTCTGGGAAACTGTTAGATATCTTGGAGAGATTTCCTGTTAATGTGTGGACAAACGTATCTTTTACCATTTAACCCATACAGCGTACTATATCTTTGCGGAAGGTCTAGAAGGTGAGGAGTAAAGTATACATTGCTGAACCCTCTACTTGGAGAGAGTGGGGGAGTTGCCCCTTCCCCATCCCTGTCAATGACCGTCAGCTGACTACCATATTGTCACGTCGTGTCACGTTCTCATCACATCGAGCTTCGTTAGCTTAGCTTCATTACAACCAATTCAAACCGTGAAACAATGTATCTTAATTGAATTATTCAGAGTCCTGTCACACCCTGTCAATAATCCACAAGTCGCCAATGGGAATCCAGTTTTCTTCTCGTGTTCACGAGTTGTTTAAAAAGAGGACTGCAACCCACACACTGCAAAATAATCATGTTTGTTTTTGAATTGATGAATGTGTTTTTCATAAAAACAGTAAAATCCTAATGATAGAATCGTACTTTGGGCGAACCAAGTACTGTATTTGGTGTATGTACAGATGTGGAGAAGACGAGTAGATAATTAACTATAGGCCATCTCATCAATCAATCAAACCATGTCTTGAATCCGTTATTGCTGTGATATGATACGCAATTAAAAATAAAAGCTTGCACTATATATAGAGACTCCGTTTTGATGTAAGGAAATGAAATAAACCCCAAAAATGTACATATTCTGGGGTTGTTTTGATTCGAATTAATCGACCAGTTATTGTAGGGAGCATTTGCAGCGGATTATTGGCCTGCCTTTCATTTCTCATATCAATATTCTCAGAATCTCATAAGTCCGAATTGCTTTGCCTATATCTGCCGGTTTACGTCTTCAATTCTCTGCCGCTTTCTTCATAGTCCTTTTACCTAGGAATGTTCACCGCAGTCGATCCAAACTTACGACATTGGACGGGAATTGGCTCCAAGGTCCGCAAAGGTCGCAACATACAGTCGACGTATTGCTTTCGCGATCTCACTGAGAGAAAAAAGCAGTCCTTTGAAGTCCTGCCAAACAGGACAGCGCCACAGGAAACAGGCTCGTAGCCGCCGGAAGGCTGTCCAGGAAAGGTCCCACTACAACCTTAAATGGAAGACCGTGAAAGGGGGTCCACGACAGAACATGACTTTATTCTCCCATATTGAACTAGACGTGATGCCCGGTATACCACTTTATCTCTTCCGGAATGGCCGTAAATTCTGACTATTCCTACAGATAGAATTAATGCAACTCCGCCAAATATGATATGATACTATCTTTTCATCTGCTCTGCCTATATTTCCAGTTAGAAGAACGTGGTTTCACCTCGACCCTCGTAATGTTTCATTTTTTGACAGACAACTATTATATGCCAAACCACGAACTGGGGTAACTGTTCCGTATATAGAATGTATACTATGTACAAGCTAATCAGTATGAAAAACCTCTTGTGTGTGGGCTTTGGCATTGACATATTGCTCATTTTGAACATACAGCTCGCTCTGAAATGATGCAATCTGGTGAAAGGAAATAGCACTACCCAAATGATACGACGAGATCTTTATCAAAAGTGACGTACTCAGCCATTTGTATTGACACACTTGCAAATGTATAAGCGGAAATTCGGAACCAGCTAAATTTGCCTATGGTACACTTTGTCACTCCAGTCTATTCTATTTCCAATGGACCTCCGAGCAGTGCAGTGTGCCGATGTGCTAGATATCCCAGTCTATGACCATAATTTAGACTGTGGTTTCCATACGTATAATGTTCGAGTGGCACTAACCGTCTGCTCAGACAGCAGGTGCATTAGTGATTACGTCACAGAGTTCTGTCATCAGCCTTTGTGATATACACCCGTATTCAGGAAGTTTGCGTGAACCAAACATCGGCTTGGAGAGTGTGACCACAGCTGCGCCTATCGCTGTGGGTATCGTATATGACTTCCGATTAGGATTCCTCGGCAAGCATAGTCATATCCGAATATTACGTAGTGTATCAACTCTCTTCAACGTCTTATTCAGGTAGAATCTTAATACTCATGGACATCTAGAGGTATATCATAACGGAGGAGTTTGGTCAACATGCCATCTTCATACGTCGCTTATTCACTTCATAAATATCCAACTAGGACTACTTCTTCATTGGGTACTTATGGCCCAAATATTCTTGGTATGACGCTCATATTGGCATGATTACTCCGTCATGTTCTCTATTACTAATTATAACAATGATTTGGAAAAAAAGTATATAAACAGATGGTATTTCAGAGACAGATATATTCTATACAACCAAAAGTTTTCTTTTTGGACTAGGCCTTATACGTGGCTTTTAAAGAGGGTTGTTAAATGCAATTGACCAATTGTTAGAAAACATTCTGATAAATGAGAGAATGTCCACTCGTCTTTGGTTACAGTATAACAATACTTCATTTGGTGGGAATATAAAATGCAGCTTCTGCCCATCATATTGTTTTGAGTATTAGTTTCCGTTATTCCCAGTAAATACCACGTATACAAATATGACAATGCCTCATAACCAAGCAGAATGCAACATAATATTGTGACCTTCTCGATAGGCCTGTCTTCCTCTCCCATTCCTTTCAATGCACAGCCCTCCCCACCTCCGCTCCTCTCCCTGCCCTCTAACTCCTGCCCACCATCCCGTGACTTTGGTATAACCTGTGCTCTTCCTTTGCTCATACGGTGCCTCTGAATATAGCTATCATTGCACCATGCATCACTTTACTCGCCAGGTGGCGCCCCGGATCTTGTTATACGAGAAGATGGATGTGGCTTACCTACCCGTTATTCCCATTGTCTGGGCAAGGCGCGGTGATACCTTGTTGGCCGCCAACACCACCACGTATTTGTCTCCATCCTACCCCACCCCCTCCCACCCGCTTCGTGTTCGTACCAGCCTCCTTCCTCACGTTCACCACCTTCGGTGCTGCTTCTCTGCGCAATTTCACAACCGACAACTAACTAGGGCCTAGCCTTCTCCGTGAACAAGAGCTAAATACCCCGCCACAAAACACCTTAATGAACACAGGCCGCCACAATTACACAGCTCATTGTAACAGTAACCTGTCATCTCATGTCCACTAGCTTTTTCTGAGGTGGGATACTTCATTTTCTGATACGGTACGCCTTGATTTGTGTATGTATCAAATGGGGTTCATTATCGTGGTGATATTCGTCAATATATTGTTATTTTCATAGCGTTAATCACAAAACGAGTGCAACATCAGTCATGGATTCTGCCTGAACACAGAATTAGATAGAAGTAAAGTAGCTATATAGCTTTTTTTCTTTGGCCTACGGAAAGACAATACAAACAAGAATATTGGAAACTCACCTAAATAATCACAACATTGAATTATTTCAACCGGCATATATAGTGAATAAAAGTGGGGGCCATCCCTCGCTATCATCATGTCATCACATTGTGTTCTCTGTCGTATAGTATCATTGACAAGTAGATGTATTATTAGGGTCCATTTTTTGTTTGCCCGGCCGGGGATGTTTTATGCGGCCGGTGCGTTTCAATAGGACTATCATTAGTAGTCATCTGTCTTACCGCCCTTGTTTGAACACCTGAGGGAGGCCGTGCAGCAAGCTGTGAGTGATTGGCTCGCCACGTAGAGCAGTGAGAGCAGCTCCTGCCATCTGCCTTAGACACTGTGGATGAATCACTGACACGGACAGTGGGCGTCAAAGGAGCAGCTCTTTGTAGCCACAAAGGAGCAACTCGGGTGCACTAAGGATCAACTTCTTCTGTGCTGGCTCCGGTTCTATGCGGCCCCGCGTATACTTTACATCATCAACATAATCCTTCGTTTTTTATGCTTCCGAAACTCGCCCAGACTGTGTATAACAGTTCCTTTGACTTTCAATCAGATACGCTTTTTCGTCTTGTAAAGTTGTCTTTGTACGTTGTATAACCGATATGTACAATAGTTATAATAGATATATTCTGGAGCTTTTTCGATTCGTTATACTTTTTTGTGCTCATATATACACAATTATATTTTACCACTTTCATTAGGTTCTATTTTAGAAGCAACCGTTTGATTTGTATATCTACATCCTTTTCACAAAGTATAATGAAACATCGAAAGATATCATAATAGCTCATAGATTCGTCTATGTAGAAATCAATAAAAACTGACCGATCATGAAAGTTACAAATAGCATCGAGAGAAAGAAGGATATGCTGTCTTTATGATTGACCTATGAGGGCTACGGGTAAAGGATAAGGTTAATTAACATCGAGAGAAAAAAAAGTTATCATGTTTGTCGACTGATATTGTTTCTTGAAGAAATAAAGTGTATCTAGCTTATTGCCATGATGCCAACGATATTAGATGTAAATTTGAAGAAAAAAAAGAAACGTTGGCTGTTAACTAGAAAAAGGTTGCACAAAAACATTTCTTTCTGTGAAGAATACATAAATAGTCGTGGTTAGACCTTCCATACCCTCGGTAATAAACGTGCATCAATGCATCCGTTATAGCAGTTATAAGACTGTGGGACTAGTATTCGATGAGAGCCGAATGGGACGGGGTTTGGCATCTACAGTCGTAAGTAAAAATAATTCATGTTTCATCCTTCACAGCATTTTCTCTCAGTGGAGAAGCTCAGTGAGTTAAATCCCGCACTTCGGGGATTTATGGTTTCAATAGCTTTCCCATCAACTAAACACAAGCTAAGCTGCTGAATAGAACATAGTATGTGGCACTACTTTGGATCATAATGTATGTATCCATCAGAGTTCGAATTGGCTGCTATACCTTGAGTATCCGCGTAGCCGTTAAGACCTTGCACACTCGTACAAATACCCGCTTTCCTCTTATTGTGAATATTAATCGTATATCTATCGACCCTTTTTAATACAGTAAATAGTACGTACAGGGACTCTAGAATATGCATACATTGTAATGCTGGATTATCGTAGTACCACATGAGGCGTTGATATTTTATGAGTGTCTGATATTTTGCACTTTCAATTCTTAATTCCATGTAGTGTAATGTAGCAGAGTTGAGCGAGATATATGATTCAAAATAAATGAGTGCGAGTGCCAAAAATATTAAGCATGATTGTATTTCTGCTTTTATTCCATACCTTCTCATAACAATACTGTCTTCGTATTTTCGCTCTGGCACTGCCAGACCAATCCAACATGTATAAATTACACTGTTAACTTCCAGAACAAATACGGATTTAATGTCGTGTTTAATGCTATTCGCAATGTCTATTCCCGATTCCTAATGTATGAAAATTACATAATAGAGGGGAAAAATGGGTGCTGTGCAATTCTATCTTACATAGGTCGCGGGATTTTAACTACTATTTCGGGGCTGGACAGAAGGTATGCATAAATGGTTTTCAAATAGCACAAATTACATTCGCAGTTAAAACAGAAATGTAAGGGGTTGCGAAAATCAATAAAGTAACATTCCACAGATAACATATGTATTTATAAGTTAAATAATACTGTCTTTGAGGTCTACCAGACTGCGCCGGAACAGCGCGTAACACCTTTGTGACAATCTATTTCTGTCTAATTGTTCTTACATGGCCGCTAGGGAGGTTAACTATACATTTTAGATAAAGGATATAAGGTACGTGCCCTGGTTACTTTATTTATTGTATGTACTTCGTTTCATTATTAACTGGAACTATTATTATCATCAAGTTTGGCTTTCCAAGTTTGTTTTTATGTGCTTTCTAAAAGTAAAGGTATCAGTCATTTGGCACAATATGCACACAGGTTCATTAAAGAATTAATCATAAGATACGTGAAGACATAAATCAGTCTTACGTCATATTCAATCATTTCTTCTAAAACATTTTTTTTTTCAAAAAAGAAGCGGCTATAATAACTGCATCCATGCAATGTTATTTATAATACACTACAATAAAAAATATATATCATCAAGAAGACCACCAAGTGAAGATTCATTCAATTTGACCTGACTTCCTATTACCACTAAATTAATTACTTTCTTTTTATATGAAAGGCCAACGAGATGAGCAACCATGATGTTATCACTGCTTGCAGGCTTCTGGACGTCTCTCAACAGGTTAGCCCGACTTAAACTCCCATTTCTCTGCTTGTATACTACTCACATGAATCTTCCCAGAACATGCAGTATACGAGCCTATCCCCCGCCCCCCAGCGTGTCTGTCTCCTCCAGACACAGGTAATAGGCAGGCATTTACCGCCCAACATTCATCTTTATTCAGTCGGTCTCTAATGAAGTCCTTTGAGATAATGTCGATCCCTGGTGGACGAGGTGACCATAGAGGGTGGAAGGGGGGTGGGGGATTACCCAACCCTGCCTGTCCCCAGGCCCCTCCGGTTACGACTGAGATAAACGCCCGCGGGGCTCTAAGTGGCCATTGCCGGTCAGCATGTCCCTGCGTGCCGGTCAGCGATCCCGAGACGCCTCCAGCACACATCAAGAAGACCCCCGCGGTCTCTGCCCCGAGTCAGGCGCACCCAGTGGGGCCCCTTACAGGTCAGTGTGCAGGGGAGCGGCGTAGGCCACTATCTCCCTCTTGTGGCAGCTGTGGTGGGCTCTCTGTTGGGAAATACCTTCCTACAGCAGGGGCTCAACGAGTGCATGGAAGGCCAAGGGACTGGGGTGGGAAGCTTAGGGGAAAAGACAGCCCCAAGGGCAGGGTGAAAGCAGGTTCAGGGGGCATGAGATTTAGCTGGCCAGGGATGAGAGGTCAGTGCCAGCCTCCCTGGGGTGACGACTCCTATGGAAAGTGGTCTCTGACCAACGGGAGCATCTGATTCGTCTCAATAAATGAACGCACAAATCGTTGGGTAAATGATGTCGTCTTGATGCGGCGTTTTTACCTGCCAACGAAAACCCCACCGATAATCTTTGCGCTTAACAAAAGTCGGTAAGTGATTTTCCTTGTAAAAGGTCGGTGGTACATGATTTCCACTGCTCGCATGTGTTTCCATTCGCCATTTCAAGGTACACCGATAAATGTCTTTTGGTTTTAAACTGCATACAGCTACCAACTAATTCTACCCGGTTTTATTTCGTTGGTGGGCTCAAAAGTCAGTCGGCGGTGCTATATTGATAAAGGGGGGAAAGAAAAATCGTTGACCAGAACTGTTTCCACCTGACGATTATTGCGCATAGTGTGTCACGTAGTCGGTGGTCATAATAGGCAGATGGAAACGCCACATAACATTAAATTTACATGGGATGCCTGTTCTTGACTAGCCCAAGACAGAGTGTCAATTAAAACAAAGCATTTTTGTTGTACCAATAGAAACTGTCCTCGTTTAGGAGGGCATTTAAACTGACAGGAACAGCATAGGAAGAGAACATTAGAGAAGTGGTGGACGGACAGAAATAGAAGAGGTGTTCAAAGGAGAAGAAATGGGAGACAGGGACGAGGAATAGGGAAAAAAGGTACTTGGATGATGAATGCAGAGCGAGTTGTTGGTGCAGAAGAGAAAATGACACGAGTTTGAAATGGGAAAAAAACCCTGACGGATAAGGAGGGAAGTACGGAAATGACCAGGAACGAGGATAGCGTGGGCCGATGGACAAGTGAACGGACGCGTTAAAAAGCACCAGGTAAAAGACTAGACAGACAGGAGGAAGGCACGCAGAGACGGCCCAACAGAGGTAGTTAAAGGCCGTGTCACTCGCCATGTCAGCGTGTGAGAGGTCTGCACTTCAGGGATCGCACTGCGGCAGTGTCAGGAGCGGCTCAGCCGGTCAGTGAGCAGCTCACAGCGCCGGCTGGTGGCAGGGGTATGGCGTACGTTTGCGCCGGTCGTGCCTACAGCGAGCAGCTCGCGTCTCCTCCCAACCCCCACGAGCTGCTCCTCTCTGTGGGGATTAGAGATCGGCGAGGATCCCTCATGTAATTTAACTTCTTATCGGGTCACGGCCGCTGGTCTGGCGAGAGCACACAGCGCGGTCCCTCCCGGACTACCCGGCACACCAACACGGTAATTACCCTTTTGCATGCGTGCGTGTGAAAAGTCGCAGGGCACGAATTTCACGGCCTTTTGCCCGCGCGCCTGGGCCCAACTAAATACTCGCGTTTTTGTTGACACTTTGGAGTCGCCGGACGTTTCAATAGATGTGGGTGTGATGCCCGAGCTGTGTTGACAGTGCAGGCGACTGGCGCCGGACTAAACCGCCTAAAACCCGGCACAGCATCCCCTCAGAGTGCCCTAATATGTTTCCCGGCAACAGATCCACACTTTTAAGCCGAATATCTGTGTTTCGCAGGCGAGGGACTTCGTAAAACGCATTTCCTCTTTACCAGCTCACGTACGTCCAACTCCTTTTTCAGTGTAATTCTTTTTAGACAGGAAAATAAACGACTAAGAGTGGGCAATATCTGGCCATGAATGTACTTTTTGGGATATCTTTGGATCTATAAATATTAAGTCAGGAAAATAATTTTGAATATGCTTATTACAGATCAAACAACGTCAATTGTTCGTGAAAACACCAATTAGGTGGATTGTACTTGAATATATAATATTTGTCGTGTCCAAATTGATGTGGAATTCAATTCAATATGAGATTAGTTGGGAACATTGTTTAACAAATGATGTTTTTCACTAGTTTCTGCAATTTTATATAAAGCAAACACATACTATATATGGACTTTGGAATATATCCTTTATCGCAAATACAGCTTTTCTTACCTCACTGACATTGAATTTGGCTTCAGTATATATATATGTATGTATATGTATATATTTCATTTACATTCGAGTGGCACAGCTAACACCAACTTCCATCCCCCAGTATGAGTCAATAAACCAAAGGCACACACTACTCATGAAGCAGCCATCACATTCTGATTCCTCGCTGCATCGCGTGGAGTCTGATAACAATAAAACAACAGACGTAAATGGCCGTGTTTCCGGTGTATCTTCAGGAGATAAGCCCCGGCTCCGTTCCAATCTGCCAGCCTGATTGCCTGCGCCCTACGTTATATAGCAGAGTAGGGGGTGGGGTTGGGAGGATAATTCGCTTCCATTTATGGATCAGATTAGACTCCCCAAGTCTGGCCCTTGTGTACCATATCCAATAAGCCCAATGCCCTCCATATATATCTGCACAGACTGTACTGCACTGTGACCCCTTGATAACCTGCCTCCTCCACCCACCACGACCCACTCACCTCCCGTCTACACACATACCCCCCGGTGGCAGTGGCTTGAGCGCCCGCCGTGGCCTCGATTGGTGGGCACCGCCACACATGGGCGATAAATGAGGTTCCAACGACGGTATAGTGTAATTGGCATTGTGTGTGACTCGCCTCCTTTACAGATGGCGCTGTGGCATGAAACGCCGCATGCCACGTGAGCGTATCTCAAACGCTGCGCAGACTCACAGTCGTCAGGCTAATCAGAACCCTCACCGAAACGTACTTCTTGCCCCCCTAAACCACCCCTTCCCCACCTCCACAGTCCCTTCCTACCCCTGCCCGGTAAAATCCACCTCAATGTAGTTTGGCTCTGTACTTACTGGATAAAGACCCCCCTCCGACCTGATTCCCCATCTCGTCCTCCCATCGGTAAAGATAGACTTAAAGAATCGGTTCCCATTACTCCCCCACTGGTAGGCTCTCGCACATAGGTCTTTCCAGGCAAATTTTCAGCAAATAGGGGCTAGAAAATTATCTAAGTAACTTACGTAGGTTCGAATATATACTATCTAGTGTGACTGTTATGGAAATAAATGCAATATCTGATGCATAAATATCATTTATCGCTGTTCGCACTGGGTGTTTATCTGTATTTAGGAGCCAGAACCCGGAAGAGCATAAATTGTCGGGTGCCAACAAAGAGACGCGCCATAAAAGTGACTTCCGGCGGCGCACTTTATTATTTTCCAGAGTAGGGGGTGCGGCGATCGTTGGGTGCGTTCTAATTGGCGTGTTAAGGAATTGTTTATTTGGGTACGGGTTACTTCGTAATGAACGAACTAATTGATGAAGTCACGCACGCTGCGATTGTTTGGAAGTGTTGATGTAATTTCCATCGACCCGGGGGCCATCCATTGCGCGGGGCTTCCACGGTTATGGTGTAAGCTAATAATTCCCAGACCTTTCTTTCTACCCTCCGGACCATGGATCCTCCTCTACGACCGTGGGGCCGCTGGCTGTGTGGGGTTGGGTCCATATTGAGCTAAATAACAGACAATCCCGCTTTATTCCTGCAGCACAACGCTGGCGTCGGATCATGACTCGAGCCATTGAAGCGCGGCCGCGGGTGCGTCCCTAGGCTGGCGTGCGGATGTGGCTAAGCCGCTGGTAAATTGGCGAATGATACGGTTAGAGCTGCCTGTTGCTGGATGAGATGGGAGTATTTCGAAGCCGGCTAACAATGAATGTTACATCGATCAGACTTGTCGACAGATGAAGTAATTATCGGGCGGGAGAGGCTAGGAAAGTTTGTACCCTGGCTTCAATGAAAGGCCAAACACACCGCCCACAACTTAATTATACAGATTCCTGGAGATCTATCCTGAAAGCACGACCCGTGGTTGAATGCAATAGGTCGCCAAGGGCCTCCAAATGTTCCTAGCAAAGTTTGATCTGAGTTTTAATTCATGGTGAAATCTGGATTTACACCATGTTAAGGGAACTGCATGCCATATGTATATCGAGGATTTTCAAAAGGAATAGCAGTTGCAATATCTATAATCAGGTGTTTGTAACTGAAAGTGGGAATCATAGTACCCTAATGGTGGAGAGAGTAAAGTAGAGCTCTCGAGCAAATTGTCCTCTGCTTCTTTAGGATATGAATTTAATAGATCTATTAAAATTCAAAATGAAAGGCTTCCATAACGAGGAAGAATCGTCAAGTGCCATACATACATAGTATTTTAAGAAAATGTGTATATTATGGTATGTAATACAAAACGGCAGTGTTAGAGGGGAAATATCTTAAATATTCAGTTAGATTCGTTGATAATTAAGAATTAAATGGAATTAGTTACTGAAACCCCTAAATGTTGCACTACCTGCGGTTCATCTACAGGATCCCTCAAGCCTGTCTGGCAGCCCATCTGTCCTAGCCCCGGACTGATGATGCAGGATTTCCCTCCCTACCTACGGAAAGAAAGATCTTTACTCCTAACACATGTCTTGGATTGCTGGCGTGATCCTATGAGGAATCCTTTGCTACGATTAAAACTTTTGAAATGGGGCCCCGGAAGTCACGGTGTTTTTCTTGGGTAAACTCAAGGCACTTTTTTTTGTCAAAAGGTTTACGGGCAAGACGCAGTACCCATTATGCAACCTGATCTACCACTAATGAACAAGAAGAATCTGTATCCTTAGTCAGTGTTTATAATCCCCGACTAATTTTACAATCGCTTCTTAACTAATTTGAAAAAGGTATTTACCTTTATGCACCTTAGTCCCATTTAATACTGCTGGGACGAAGCCCCTCTGATTGTCCTACCAATGATAGACTACACTGAGCTGCTCCTAAGGTCATCCAAATACAGAAGTTCAGGACATTGACAGTGGAGCCGAGTCAGTAGGCACCAGGCCCACTGTGCACACAATAGTATACCATGATTGCAGACAGGCCAAACCCCGGCCTGCCACAAGGCATGCTTTATTCATGTTTCGTCCGCAAATCCCCCATCCACAAATGTCCAGCGGCTAAGCCCGGTTCATCTGGCCGTCCGCTGGGCGCTATGGGCTGACGTCACTTATGCATGCACATGAGCGCATTCCCAAACCGTACAAAAACAAGGCTGGTGAGTTGAGTGGGGTGCAGCGCAGGTAGACCAATAACAAGGCTTGTAAGAGAGCCAATGTGTTTTGAATAGTACACCCGCCAAGTCATAGCTCAGAGGAAGTTCTACTTACAAGTTGTTTTCAAGTGGGATTTCGAAGTAGAGTATGTATATGTGGTTTAGGAAGACTAGATAATTACCCGAGGTACTTACCTAAGTACTGAAGGGGAATTGATGTTCCTACGAGCCTAGGGCACCTTTCGAAAGGAGCCCTAGGTAAACAGGAAGATGGAACTATGTGAGAAGTCAGTAATTTGAGCAAGAGCACCGCTGTAGATAAAACAAATTTTATGGGAAAGCAAAAGAGAAAGTTGAGACCTTAATGTATCGTTGGAGGCTGATGTGTATATGGGGATGGAAGGTGGGTCCCTGTTTACCTAGGGCTCCTTTCGAAAGGTGCCCTAGGCTCGTAGGAACATCAATTCCCCTTCAGTACTTAGGTAAGTACCTCGGGTAATTATCTATTCCTACTCACTACGGGAACTACTTTCTCAGTCGCTCTAGGATACAGGGAGATATTTAAAGTTGTAAAATTTGTTTTGTCTCTTACTTTCCCATGATAGTAAAAACCATTTAATGAAGTCACATTTTTGTCAAAATCAATGTTTTATTCATGATTTTTGTAAAACATGTAAAATCGTTACATATAATTACAAATAGTATTGTAATTATATTCTGTAATGTAAAGTACAAAGAGTTTACGGACTTGTGTGTCCTGTAACCGTTGGTTTATATCAACTTTGAAGATAAATGAATTTCTCTTTGAGAAGTTCTACGGAATATAAAATATATATACCCTTGTATCTTCGTACATCTTATTTTAGATATATGGATAATATAAATCACATTTATTGGTTTTTACTATCTAATAAATCACTCACAGGTATCTTGACCTATTAATCTTTTTGTAATCACAGAGTATGCATCAGGCACCATGTAATACAATTTTGTATTGTATATCTTCCATGTTAATAGTCCTTTAGTAAGGATATAAGTTGTGAATCACATAATTGGTACATATTAAAATCACAGGTAATGCATTTGGCACCATGTAATACTTAAACAGTATATCGTCCATGTAAGTTTGAAACAAGATGTAAATTTCATGTTTCATAAATTTTTAGCACCTTTATAGTAGCATAGGTAGTATCTTTATAGTAACTATCTAATTTTTTCTACATGTTATCTTGTTGGATTGCTTCTGCCACAGACAGTTCTTGTTTGTTTGTTTCTACTTTTTTCTTGTAGTGTCGCGCCATAGTGCGCTCGCACTTCCAAGAACCATATGACAGTAGTGCGTTGGCTTGTACACCAAGTTTCGCACCTGCAGAGGTGCCTGCACCTCTGGTGCTGTGGGCGGAGTATTTGTTTGTGTCAATTCCGCTCAGTTTCAAGGTGTGAAGCACATAGCGTGAGACTGTGTCCCTATGTATCGGCTTGTGGGGCTTTCTATAGGAAAGCACCAGTTGGGGTTCATTTCTAATTTCTTCGGTTGCCAAAAGGTAGTCTTTTATAGTTTGAACTATACAAATTAATTCACATTTGTTGAATGGTTTCAAAACTATTGTTTTCAAGGGTTCTCCGGTTTTTGCTGTTTTCATTATCGCGGTTAAGATAAAAGAATAACTGCCATCTTCTAAAGTAGACATATTGTCAATGGACAGTGCCGTAACGGCTTGTCCCCTTTGTCCTGATATCAAGAGAAAAAGGACAACAACCTTTTTTGTTAGCCTTTCCAAGGATAGTGTAGAATTTTTACCCCAGTCCTTGAACAATTGGAAAACTAAGGAGACGTCCCAAAATTGGTTATATTTTGGTTTTGGAGGGTTTTTCAGGTATGATGTTCGTATTGCCCTCTTTACCCAAAAAGAGTTTCCAATTGTTAAGCCGTTTTCTAAGGTTGGTAAGAGAAAAGAGAGAGCACAGCGAGCTGTGTTGATCGAACCGTATGAAAAACCTTTATCGGAGAGGTCTTTTAAGAAATCACAGACCTGAAAAATTTCTGGTTTGAATTTGTTAATTTTTTGTGTTTCACAAAACGTATCCCATTTTGAAAGGTAGTTGTTATACGACTTTTGGGTGTTCGGCTGCCACGAATCTAATAGAAATTTTGCTGTTTCTTCGTTGCAGTTATTGTTTTTTACCAAATTTTGTTTTACAGAATCGAAAAAATTAGGGGTATGCCCCTTCTGAAATTTTCTATTTGTGTTTCCGGAATTATGAGGTTCGATTTCTTCTTCCCTATTCTTCTGATTGATTTTGCCCGTTTCATGAGGGGGGTGTACCACACCGCTGATGGCCAATCTGGTGTTATCAAAACCATCCATGTTGGTTTTTCGGTGTTCAGTTTTTTCAGCACCTTCAGGATGAGGCTGAAAGGTGGAAATGCGTAGGCTTTAATATTTCTCCAGGAGAGAGAAAAGGCGTCGAAATATGTTGCTTCTGGGTCTGGTTTCCAGGAGCAATATATTTCACATTTTTTGTTTCTGAATGAAGCAAAAAGGTCGATTTCCGGAGTTCCTACCCAATTTTCGATTTTTTCGAAAAGTTTTGGTGAAAGTTCAAATTCCAAATTGTCTTTAAATTCCCTTGAAGCCTTATCTGCTAAGGTATTAAGGTGACCCGGTAAATGGGAAATAATTACCCAATTAGAGGTTTTTTCTGCCCAATCCCAGATTAGTTTGGTGACAGAATCGCAGGAAATCGATCTTACTCCGCCTTGTTTTTGTACATAAGTCATTGCGGTTGTATTATCTGTTAAGATATGGATCAATTTGTTTTGATCTCTACAAAAGCTTTTTAATGCCAGTTCAATAGCTTTGAGTTCAAGTACATTTATGTGCTGCATTTCATCTGTTTCCCATCTACCTCCGATGGAAACCCCTTCAAAATGTGCACCCCAACCGGCCAAGCTCGCATCAGTTGAAATTTCTATGTCTGGTGTGAGTGATCTTATTTTTCGATTCGAAAATTGTATGTGTTTGCACCACCATTTTATGTCTCTTAAACCTTCTGGTGTGATTTTCATCAGTCTCTCAAAATTGCCTGAATTTTTCGCCAATGCATCGTTTTTGTCCCTCTCGAGGGATTTGACGTGCGCCAAACCATAATCTATAGCTGGTGAATAGGCTATCATAAGGCCTATGACTTTTGCTGATTCCCTTATTGTTACGAAATCTTTTTTGAGAATTTCTACTGCGGTATCTTTGAACTTTTTCACCTTTTCTTGTGTTAAAGTTACTGTGAGGTTATGAGAATCGATAATAAATCCTAAAAATTGCAGTTTTTCATTTGGTGTGCAAACCGACTTTTCTGGATGGATTACAAAACCCAAGGAATCCATGGTTTTTGCCAGAATTTTGACTGTTTTAGAACATTCTTCTTTCGTGTCTGCGATGACGAAAGAGTCGTCAATATATCCAAAGCAATTTCCACCATTCTTTCTGATGTGAGTGAAGACAGGATTTAACAATTTGGTGAAAATGCGTGGTGCACACGCCAAACCGTTTGGTAACACAGTGAATTGGAAAAACCTGTTTTTCCAACGGAATCTCAGGTATTTTCTATCTTCCCTCCGGATGCTTATTGAGTAATATGCATCCTTCAGGTCGATTGAAGCCATGTAATGGTCTTTTTCAATTAGATCAATTGCCGTGTTAAAAGTTGACATTTTAAAATGGCTATATTCGATGAATTTGTTTAACTGAGTTAAATCTAATATTATCCTTATGTTGTTATTTGGCTTCGGCCTGGTAAAAATGTTAGAAATCCATTCTCCAGGTGAATGGTCTGTTTCTTCTATTATACCTTTATCTAACATCTTAGATATTTCAACATCAACTTTTGATCTTTCATCAACATTCAAATGATACTCTTTCGGAGGGTTATCTTGGAGTGGGGTAGAAATGAAATCGAGTTTTACCCCTTTTACCTGGTTCAGAACCCAATTGTCTTTGGTGATTTTTCTCCAATTGTTGACATAATGGCGTGTCTGGCCTGCTTTGAATGTCATTGGTGTGTTTTTTAAACCTAGATTTGAAAAAACCTTATCGCCATCACATACCTCTATTTCTTTTTGGTTTGTTGGTTCTGATGTTGGTTGTTCTGTTGGTTTTTCTGGTAGTAAGGTCTCGGGTTTTGTTGATTTTGGTAGCCGTTTTGTCCGTGCTGCTGATTGTTGTAGTTGTTGTTGTTGTATCCGTAATTGTTGTTTCTTTGTCCCTGGTAGCGGGGCTGGGAGTTTTGGTTCGGATTCCGAAACCCCATGTGCTGGTTGTACCTGCGTTGATTCTTGTAGTGTGGTTTCTGACTTGGCTTGTTTCGTTCTTGTTTTTGTGGGGATTTTGCCAGGAGTTTCTTGGCCATTTTTTCCCCTTTCTCAACGTCCTTCACTGAGGTGTTAATAACATCGCCGAAAAGTGAGGAACTGCTTACAGGTGCGTTAATCGTTGCCTCTGCCAGGTCCTTCGCTAATTTTGGTCTGAACGCCTCCCTTCGTCTCTTTACTATGGATGCGTTCGCTAGGAATAGTAGCTTGATACTGTCGTTTGCTGATTCCGAGGCTTTATTCAATTCCTCGTCGTCGTTTCCCCTTTTGAACGCGAGTTCAAAAAATGGCAGGATTGCGGTAAACGAAGCCATCATTGCTTGACTCGCGTTAACTAGTTGTTGATCTAGTTTTTTGAATGTGGTGTCTATCTCCTTAGAGTTTTTGAAACCATCTTCCATTAGGGGTACGGCCATATTCTTCACGTTTAATGGCGCCGGGTACTTATCCACAAGTGTCTTGGTTTCTTTGTAGTCCAGATTCGTGTTCAAGTATGAATCTATAAGGTTCGCCACTGCTTCTTGAATGGGTGGGGAGGCTTTCGGTTTGTTAATGTCTGCAAACCGGGAGATGCCTGCCGAGGTAATTGCTCCCGGCTTAGCATTTGCAAAATGGTCCTTTGTTTCCTCTTTGTCTTTCTTAGGGTCGTCTTCCGACGGCTTGGCGTCCCTCTCAGCGGGGGTTTGTTTGGGTACGGGGTTCACCCGCGTACCCTGCACGGGTTCCTTGTCACATTTTCCTTTGTCTGGGGTATTATCCCTGGAATTATCACAATTATCCTCATCCTCGTGAGAATGATCGTCTTTCCTTTGTTCCGGCACCTTTAACGTCCAATTTAGATTTGGTTGAAGTACAGTCTGGTTTAGGAATTGCTGGAACAGTTGCATTCCTAATCCCTCCGGGAGGGTGGGTGAGGATAATGGCGGCTTTGTTGTCTTACACCTCTGGGCGGGTGTTAGACTGTTGCGAGAGTAACTGTCGCTCTCACAGTGTGAAAGCCTAGAGGAGGTTTCGCTTCCTGAAGGGGATGCTAATACCTTTCTTGACCTCTTATAAAGCACTTTCCGTTTCTTGTTAGGAATAGGCTGATCGTCGTCCGAAGAGTCGGGGTCAGATATAGGGTGACGCTTGGTCCCCACCTTCAACAGTTCCTTAGACGCCATATTGGATTCTTTGGAAGTTGAGGCAATAGGCGATAATGAAAGTTCGTTAGATTTTTCATTCGCTTTCTTAAGTAAGTCCGCTTGTTTCCTTAAGTCGGACATATTGAACAAGAATAAAACTTTTCACTCCATGTAATTGTGAAAAGTTTTTTCAAGCACTTCTTAACTAACGGGCGATGAAGACCTGCCTCGAGTCGTCCCGTGCAGAATTAACTGCAAAAGAAAACAAACCAAGTAAGGTAAGTTTCTTCAATAGACCAATGTCTATAACAACAACACACGAAGTAATCATGAGTTGTTTCAATATTATCAATTGAAAATTAAAAATTGCGGTGAAAAAACATGAATTTAATCAATCTTACATACCTTGCTCTTTGTTACGTCTGTTACCTCTCGGTGTTCGCGCGTTACTGACTTCTCACATAGTTCCATCTCCCTGTATCCTAGAGCGACTGAGAAAGTAGTTCCCGTAGTGAGTAGGAACCTGTAATATATCGGGACTGCAGTACCAATTGCAGCTATCAGCTGCCTATGTGTTTAGTTGTATGACGGTGTCTTGCCTCAAGAGAGCTCGTCGGCCAGCCCTCTAGTGAAATACAGGGTGACTGCTAACTTTGTCTTCACGTACCAGTAATTTTCTGCAATATTTTCCTTGCGCATTATATGTGTTACCCTTTCCTTATGTCTCCACCTCCCATCATGACCATCAGTAAGGGTCTATTTCTGAATCCTAATTAATGAAGAAAACCATAATAAACACCCTGAAATTCAATTCCAAATGGTTCAAAGGAGCTCACAATTAGTTTATAGAACGATACCCTGCATGGATTTTGTGATGTCATCACTGCACATGTCCACTAGAGGAAATATCTCATGGAAACATCTCAAGGTGACGGAATTGTGTAACATATGTAGCAGTATTGATAGGAAGGTCTACTCAACGTAAACCAGGACAAACACAGTCCAACCATTATGTACTGCACTTGCATCATTAGGAAGACAACGTAACAGAATATTCAAAATCTCAGTATTGTTACAAATATTCGTTCATATATGGGCGTTACTGAGCCATCTGTACATGTACTAAATGGCGACATGGATGACTTAAATGAGTAACATTCTCCATTTATCTATCTATCTCTTATACACATTCTCAAATTTCCGTAATATCTTTACCCATACCAAAATTAAGCCTGGGGCCTTAGGCAGTAATTATCAACCTCTACATTTCAGGGACAAACCCCCTCACACTCTGGGTCTTGGCAATATGTTTAGTAGTTATTAGTAGCTTCATTTAAAAAAAACAGCATTCAGCACTAAATTATGGATATTTCCCCTGATGAATTCTAGTTGTTCATTTCAATGATTAAACACCACATAATTTGCATAGACATTGCGGTTCAGTTACAGGACATTAACTTACCTGGTGTTTAGACTAGACGACTAAAACCTTAATTGACGACTCTAAATCGTCTATGGAAAAAGTGTGGGGTGGTGCTCCCTAAGAATATTCGACCCAAGAAGTGCTTCAAATGTTTACAATAGACGATTTATAATCGTCCAAATAAGTTCAATAACTAGTGGCACTGGTTTGCTCTTGCTGTTCGTCTTAGGTGGTGCCACATATATAACCGTATGAGGGTTAACCTTGCCTAAACTACAGCTAAATGTATGTATTCTCCATTAGAAAATCACATGTGATAAAGGTTAAGTAAAAATTCAAGAGCGTTGATAATGAAAACACACGTTTATAGCCAAAATGTGAGGCACTTTATGACTAAGCATCTACACGATGGTCGCATCTCTTTAACATGATTTCAAGCTTCTTTTGAAATAGTCATCGTTTAAATGTCGACGTATAAATTGTCGCCATAATCGTCAGTTGGTGTCAGATATCTTTTAATGTGATGACTATGATCGTCACCCATTTTCTAAATTTAAGAGTTTACACAGAACGATTTTCAGCCGTCGACGACGCACAATTGTCAGGTGGTGTTTAATTCAATTATCTTCACGCATAAACGTCTAGTGTAAACGCATGGCTAGTCTTAAAAAACAATTCAATCGTTCCTTCTATTGACAAAGTATCATGCTAAGCGGGCTTAGATCTTATAACAGAGTGCAAATACCACTAATTTGGTAGGCATGATATTAGTAGAGGGCACCCTGAGAGATGTTTGTCTTCACTGATTGTTCCTAAATAATATTAACAATGAAATATAATCTAACCACGTTGTTTACATAATATTTGAAAGGTAAGGTACTTAGCTTCTTAGTGCCCTTCGTTGTGACTCCTCTGTCAAAGGTTGTCATTCCACGAGAGAATTACTTATGAATTTTCGCCCCGTGTTTCCTCCGTCCAATTAAAAATGATAATGATCCGAAGCATGCTGCAATCGATAACAACTGACGTTCCTAATAATGGGGACAGATCCCAAACTGAAAATCCAATTCATAAAGCTTTCATTCTAAAATGCTGATTCGGAGGAATCCCTTTCATAACTAATAGCGGAATATAAACATAACAATTTGTCCCGTTATGGCGTGTTCACGCTGCGTGCTCCTCAACCACTTTGTGTGCCTTCCGTGGATTCCCAAAGGTTAATGCCCATTACCTTGCATTCTATTTTGAAGATTTCAACCATACTGATTAAACATTGACATTCTAATTGAATGCATAGTTTGATATTCGGGATCTGTAGAATGTCTAGTTAGACTTTGAAAGAGACATGCTAATCTCTTTCAAATATTGCTCATTGTAGCATACACACAAACATCTTTCATTTTCCTCTAAACGGCCGCTGGAATACTACGGTCACCAAATGTACAGCGATTTGTGTCGATGGTGAAAGAAAAAACTAAATAAGAAACCCCCATCACATGGACATGCTATGTTCAGTCAATACTATAACATAGCATTATATAATCAACACCAGGCATAAAACAAGGGTTCGTGGAGTTAGTTATAGGGTCGATAAAGTTGTTCGGAGCCGTGATATATTTCTCCATTAGAAGCCCAGTAACCTAGAGGCTCTTTCCTTTTGTGTGCTTGAATACTTTTGTTGAACAGTAGTTATCAGCGCTTGAAGGAAACACTTAATAGAAGGCTGATTCAGCTAATATGCATTGGTGGGGTCTGTATGGGCCAATGGCCGACTTGGTCTGCGGTCTGACCTCATCAAACCACCATTTTATTGCCAATAATTAGGATTAATTATTGACATGCAGTTTATTCGGCTACTCAGTGGTGGGACCGACTAATAAATGAAGCAAGTGTAACGTGAGCACCGCACTAACGCCTCAATGAGGGAGGGGAGGGGGCGCAGACTTGCTCAACCTATACCATATTTACACTTGGTAGAAAGAATGGTACGAATCTCCGGGGACCATCAGGAAGGGTACGGGGCAGACCGCTGGAGGCGCTTGAGACAGTCAGCCAGCCGGGCTCAAGTTGCAGTGAAGCCGTGTTTGTCGACCAGGCTAAAAACACACCTCCTTTTTACCAATGAATTGCTTTAAAAATGGAAAACATTGTTTGTTACCGATCATCACAAGTTCGTCTGACCTATTTCATTTAAAATCGTTTTCAATTAATAAACTCTGCTTAAGTCGATAAACAGTGCCAATTTTGATTCGCGGTAGAATCTGAGGGATATAATAATTTCCAGTTGGTAAAACAACACAGAGAGACTCTGAAATAAATGGCAGCAAATCACATTAATTTGAAATGTAGTTTTTGTACCACAATTCTGTTAAATGATATTTCCCTCCTCTTTTTCCATATATGAAAATGTGAAATACATCTTAATGTTTTCTTCCCTCAGGTTTACTGCGAAAATAAAATAAAGTGTTTAATTCCAAGTATACCTCATAAACTTCAACCTCAAAGAGAGGCATTCATGATCATTAGTTTTTCCTATGATTACCTTCTTTTAATAACCATCCATTTCAGCGTTTCGGCTTTTTAAACCTAAATTTTCATGTTTTTTATCGTACGTTCTATGCAAGCACTAAGTTATGCAACAGGAATCATGTTCTATTTATTGGGTCGACCAGGATGTTGGATAAATAGCACCTTTAGTTAGACACAATGAGATCATAAATCAAAATTCGTTTAGTCAGATTTATTTTTTTAGAACTCACGCGATGCTGGTATTTCAGAGAGAAGCACGCACTTAAACCGACTTTTAACGTGGTGGGAACGTTATGAAAGTCGATAGTGTTAATATGTAGGATTGATGCTAATGTAATACCGATAAAGATTTCATGGATAGAGCCTAGCGTAGAGCCAACAGATGAGTACCTACCAGTACTTTTAATGAAGGTCAAGCTAAAGCTCAAGAGAACAACATCACCAAATCCAGAATATTCTCTTACATGAAGCTCTGTCGATGAGCATCAAATCACAATTTCGTAGAATAAATCAGAGGTTCGCCTTAAAGGGGGGCGTCCACCAACCACGACAAGGCTACGACAATGGCTTTCCAACAAGGTCCACGACAGCTCTATGATTGGAAGCCTTGTCGTAGACTTGTTGTGGTTGGTGGACCCCAGTTCCCGACAAGAGGCTACAACAAGGCCATGACAGGCTGCGACATGAAGCTTGTCAGGGGCCTGTCGGGGGCCTTCCGACAAGGCTATGACAATATCGAACATGTTCGATTTTTGCTACGACTGGACCTTTATCGTTGAGTGTTGTGGTTTCCTCGATATCACTGTCATAGTGTGTTGGAACCATGAGCGCCTTTTTTACGGCAACCAGCAACGTCTATGACACGCCCCGACACCGCTGTCCTAACACTGCTCTTCTCACGACAAGGCTGCGACAAGGCTGCGATTGGAACTTTCATGTCGGCACTTGTCGTAGCCTTGTCGTGGTTGGTGGACGCCCCCCTTTAGACATTTTCCAATCTTAGAACTATTGGGAGGGGTCTGTCAGAGTGTGTTGCAGTGTGCTGCAGTGTGTCAGATCGGATTTAGCGGAAATAAAAAGAAGACCACGGTACCGACACACACTACGATTCGAGGGATGTACCAATGAAAATCTCAGGCAAACAACCAATAATATTTGTTAAAGATTCTTTCTGAAATTATATAAATCATTTACTTAAATCTAAAATTGAAATAATTTCAATATGTCAGGCATTTCTTGTAGATCAGTTCCTGAATATGTAGAAAAGACCATCGGAAATATCAGAAATAAACGAGATTTAACAAATAATAACTATCGTAGTGTATCGGAAGCCGAAATCATGATAGTGGGTGCCTAGCTATAAGTCGTACACGAAGAAGACTAACTTCAACTTCTGTTTCGGTATCCAAGTCCTAATTTGAAACAACCATGTTGTAGATCTTTCAAATAGAATTCGGAGCAATTGTGAAGACTCGAGAAAATTGAGGGCTCGTGAGCAACTCAAGATCAGTTCATGGTATTACTCAGGAGTTCCGAAGAGAATACACCCGTATCTTATCATGTTGGAATTTATATTTCCTTTGTAATATTTTTTTTTTGCGTTTAAACCATCTTAAATAGGTCATTCCAGACGCCTGCAGCGCGGGAAAGGTCGACTGTTACGGCCCCAAGCGGGCACAATACTCACTACTGTCATTGGTAACCCATGGCCGTTGGTCAGGGGTGGTCATTGCTCCCCCTGACACGCCCCCTCGCGCACCCTGCGCACTCCCCCCTGGTGTCGGTCACGTGAACCCCGCGGTCACGTGGCCCACCGCGTCTCTGACCTCCGCCTCATTCTGCTCCTGTACTCCACTACGTTCACACGTATTTTCTTTTCCCTCACTTTTGGCCTACTCTCCACGCCGTCTTCGATACTCCCCGAGTATCTGACCGTGCAGAGACAGTGTCTGAATACGGGTAAAGTTCACGTGAATTACAGGAAAGCTAGGATGGCACCACCAACGACACGCGCTCAAGCGAGCGCCTCCACGACCACGGACCAGGCCTCGGAGTCAACCGTGAGGGAGAGCGACCACGTGGACTCCGCGTCTCAGGCCGGAAGCCTCCGGTCGGCCCGCCTCGTGGCCGTAGAGACCGGACTCTCGGACATGAGTAGGAAACTCGACGCTTTAATTCAGCTGCAGACCCAACGGTCGACGGGACAAGCATCGGCACCTACGGTTCGCTCAGTCGCCGAAGTAAGGACTCGGGACTGGGCCGAGGATCAAGCCGGCCGCGCCATGCCTCCACCCCGCCAGCTACGAGACCGCTACGCAGGGGACCCGTATATACAACGTGAGCTCGACCGTGAGGCCATCCGCCACGACAAGACGGCTGGTAAGCTGCAGTCAGATATTCATGTTACCCGTTTAATAAGTAAACCGTACATGTTTGTGGATAGGGAGGGGGTTTACACGTTGTCCCAGAAGCTGGAACTGAGGGGAACCCTGGGCCCCCTCGAGTATCTGAGTGCCTTTATTGGCTTGCTCGGGGACGACCGTGCGGTCGACCCCGTGGACCGCGAGGCCATGTTCCGGCACTTACACCAAGTGTCAATCGACGCCCAGAGCCGGCCGTGGGCCGGAGTCAGGAGATGGTCTAACCACGTGTTCGACCAGATCGAGGCCGGGAGGCTCTCGTGGTGCGACTATTCGAGGATCCAGGAGGAGCGAGTCCGACTCGCGATGACGACCGGGACCCTCACCAGCGGCGCCGACACCGGGAAGGCCCGAGGACGGGAGTTGCCATGCCGGCAATATAATTCGGAGAGGGGGTGCCGCCATAGGAGCGGTCACGATGACGGGCCCGTGAGATGGCTGCACGTGTGCTCGTATTGCGACTCCGTGGGGAGACAATGCGGGCACTCGTTACACGCGTGCAACCGGAAACTCGGTTACACAATGGGCTATGATAACGGCCAGGCTGCACCCACACCGGCTCCCCGGCGAGCACCCCAGGCCGGACACGCACCCCAGGCCGGACACACGCCCCGGGCGGTCGACCCCAGAGCGGATGTGCTCCCCCAACACGGACACGGGGCAAAAAACGGCTACGGTGCGCCCCGCGAGTGAGCGGAGCGCACCCCCACACAGTCACAACACGTGCCTCCGCCCCCGGGCCCGGGGTCGTGGGGTGCAACCCACGTGATGCAACACCAGCGGGCCCTGTGATCTCGACCACCCCCAACAGGATTTCCGGTGACCGGACGTGGGCGGGGGTCGTAAAAGGAAGCGGCCCGGTGACCACTCCGGGCCCCCACCCCCTCACGTGGAGGGGGGACCACACGGGGGGTCCACGTGACCACAACACGAAGGCCGCCGGCCCACGTGGCTGGGCTCCGAACATAAACAACAACAACGAAGGGGGCGGGACCCGCCACGTGGAGGACAGGTTCACCGCGCGGCCACCGCCAACCCACAGCGGTAGCAGGAGTGTTAGTGTTACCGCGCCGGCTGAGGATCCAACTAACACTCCGGATTTCGGCGGACTAAAGGAAGTCTGCCGGACCGGAATTCCGTCGCCCGGACTCCGGACGGACCCGGAGGCCTTCATGGAGCACAGGCGGGCCGAGTGGCCCCGCTTCACCGAGGCCGGCCCCCCGGCGCACGGTCACATCTACGAGGCGGTCCGGGCCTCGGGCCTGCCCAACGCCCTGTGCACAAAGATCACACTGCCGACGGACCTCAAACTACGGGCGTGGGAGCGGTACCTGACGGGAATGGAGGGCAAGGGGGAACTCCTCGGTTTCATAAGATACGGGTTCCCCCTCGGCTACCTCGGGCCGGCCAGCGACACTCGGGACGTCCCCAACCATCCGAGCGCCACCGGATTCCCGAAGCAAGTCGGGGATTTTATCAGAAAGGAGAGTGGATTCTCAAACCTGATGGGGCCGTTCACGGAGGCTCCCTTCGAGCCGTGGTGCCACGTTTCGCCGTTGATGTCCCGGGAGAAGCGCGGGTCCGAGGCCCGCCGCGTCATAACGGATATGACCTTCCCCCGGGACCGTAGCGTCAACGCGTACGTAATGAAGAACGCGGTCTACGGAGAAGAGCGTGAGCACAGCCTCCCTACGGTCGACGGTTTCGTCACCCGCCTGGTGGCCTCGGGGCCAGGGAGCTACATGGCGACCATCGACATCTCGCGCGCCTATAAGAACTTTAGGTGCGACCCCCTCGACTGGCCTCTGCTGTGCTTCATGTGGGACGGCGGGTATTATTGTGATACGGCCATGCCGTTCGGCGCCCGCGCGTCCTCGTATCACATGCAGTGTGTGGCCGAGGCCATCGTGGGGATACTCGCCGGTAAGGGTGTCGAGGCCGCCATGTATCTGGACGACCTCATCATACTGTCGCCCTCACGGGAGAAAGCTGCCTCGGACTTTGCCATAGCCCGAGACCTATTCGCCGAGCTCGGCCTCCCCGAGGCCCGGGAAAAGGCGCAGGCCCCTAGTCAGACCGTGCGCTGGCTGGGCATCGACATCAATGCCGCCGAGATGTCCCTCACCATCCCCCGGGACAAGTTGGAGGACGTGCGGGAGCACGTCGGGGCGGTCGCCAGGAAGCGGTCGCTGACCAAGCGACAGCTTCAATCCGTCCTCGGCAAAATCCTGCACGTCGCGAAATGCATCCGCCCGGCGAGGCCGTTCGTCAGCAAACTACTGGAGGCCCTACGGTCGATGGACGGGTTCTACGTCAACGTGAGCTCGGACATGCGGCAGGACCTCCAGTGGTTCCTACGGTTTGCCGTCGGGTGGAATGGACACGCCCTCATCCCTCGAGGGCCGGCGACAAAGTGCATCACGGTCGACGCCTGCCTCTCGGGCGTGGGGGGCACAGACGGCCGTGCGGCCTACGCGTGCCAGGTTTGCCCCATCAATGACCCCGTGGACTGCATTTCTGAGCTCGAGGCCCTGAACACAATATATGCTCTCCACACGTTCCTCGGGGACCGTGATCGTGGGACCAGGATCGAAGTCTTCTGTGACAACATGGGGACCGTCCAGGCACTCACGTCGGGGCGGGCACGCAACCGCGTCCTCGCCGAGTGTGCCCGACAGGCCTGGATGGTCCAGGCCAAGTTGCAAGTCGACCTGGTCTACACACACGTCCCCGGGGTCCTCAACACGGTCGCCGACGCACTCAGTAGGGCCCACCTGTCCTCGAGGGATTTTAACAATTCTGCATGCCTGATGACATATCATGATCTGTGGTCCGTGGTGCCTTGTACTCATGCTTCATTCGTGCCTGTGCTTCGCCTGTCCTGCAGATCCGGCGCTACGCTCTCTCCAACGGAAGGCATCTGCGCGGCAGGCCGAGGCACGTGCCCCAGGCACGGTCGCGAACCAGAAGAGCGCCGTGTCCACCTACCTCGCCTTCTGCCGACGGACGAGGACCGACCCGCAGGCACCGTCCGTGAGTTTCATCACGGCCTTCCTCGAGTACCTCGCGGACCACGCCCCCTCGCCGGCGACCGTGGCCAACCAGCTCTCGCACGTGAGGACACACCTACGGCTCTCGGGCGGAGACGTAACGGCCACAGAGGACGTGAGGGTCAGGAGGGCCCTCGACGCCATGAGGAGGAACAAGGCATACACACCAAACGTCAAGCCTCCGATCCCCATGGCCGCCCTCCAGGGGATCCTCGAGCTACTGTCGGACACGCCCCTCGACCTGACCCTACGGGCCGCGTTCCTCCTCCTGTACTACGCCGCACTGCGGCAGAGCGAGGTCGCCCCCCCTACGGCCAGGGCATTCGACCCGGTGCGACACCTCTCACGTGGGGACGTGGTCCTCACGGGAAATCACGTGGAGGTGCGCATCAAGGCCGCCAAGAACCTCCAGTGCGTGGGGGAGGAAAAACACGTGAGGCTCCAATCCTCCCCGGACCCGAGGTCGTGCCCGGTGACGGCCGTGAGGAATATGATCGCCGCGGTCCCCACGCTGACACCAACGGATCCGTTCCTGCTCAACGCTGACAGGTCGCTAATAACGACGCGGTCGCTGTCAAAGGAGTGGGAGCGGCTCAACACCACAGCAGGCCACCCCCCTAAGACCTACACCCTACACAGCCTGAGAAAGGCCGCCGCCACTCAGGCCTTCCAGGCCGGGGTCGCTGAACTCTCCATTCAACGATACGGGGGGTGGCGTTCTAATGCACACAGGGGATACATTAGGGACTCCAACTCACAAGAGGTGAATGCGTCCCTCATACAGTCCCTCAACCAGTGACTCTCATCCCTCACAAACTTTTCTCCCTCCCACCTCGCCTCATTTTTATGGTCTTGGCGTTTTTTATACATCATATTGTATAACCATTATACCTCATATTGTATAACCATACTATCTGTTATACAACCATATACATAATTGACATACCATTATACATGTCAATTACAACTATGTATATTATACGTAATTGACCTCTTTATACCTCTGTCAATTACTTTATCTACCTTATGTCATATTCATATTTACATATTAATATTCATGTCGGTATAGGTATATAAAATTAAAATAAATTTTATTATTCCCAACTATCGACTCCTTCTTTGTGTTCAGGGATAGGGGTAATGGGTAACCCATGGCCGTTGGTCAGGGGTGGTCATTGCTCCCCCTGACACGCCCCCTCGCGCACCCTGCGCACTCCCCCCTGGTGTCGGTCACGTGAACCCCGCGGTCACGTGGCCCACCGCGTCTCTGACCTCCGCCTCATTCTGCTCCTGTACTCCACTACGTTCACACGTATTTTCTTTTCCCACCCACCCTCACCTCTTTCTTATCTCCTACTCCGTAGGGCGTTTTTTATACATCATATTGTATAACCATTATACCTCATATTGTATAACCATACTATCTGTTATACAACCATATACATAATTGACATACCATTATACATGTCAATTACAACTATGTATATTATACGTAATTGACCTCTTTATACCTCTGTCAATTACTTTATCTACCTTATGTCATATTCATATTTACATATTAATATTCATGTCGGTATAGGTATATAAAATTAAAATAAATTTTATTATTCCCAACTATCGACTCCTTCTTTGTGTTCAGGGATAGGGGTAATGGTGCAAACGTTCTGCGCAAGGGCGGCGATATCGATGGCGCTAGGCCGGCGAACGGTATATGTTTTAAAGCTCTCTCGCTGTGAATATAAACGATAGGTATAGGTTTCTGCTAGTGACGGTGCTGCTGGGTTCTGTTCAATAGATTCATCAGATCGTAATAAGCGAGTGTACACAACAAAATGTTAAACGTCAAGCATCAAAGCAAAACATTATTTGACAAAATCCGATGTAAATCGATATTAGTTGAAATTCCTCTAGAATGCAGTATACAGAAACGGAGTACTCTGGGTCGCGAACATTTACATGTTGATTCTACCTGCGCCAACTCTATGAAGTTATATTTCGTATGGATCTTGCTACTATACAATGAAAATAGTTGTTTATCAAATGCGTTTTAGTGAGCCAGTATTATGGCATTCGAGGAAGAAGCCGGTCAGTTCAATATCAGCAACTTAGCCTCGCATTGTTCTAGGCAACAAACAGTTTAGATATAATGAACGTATATAAAAATCGGATACTGATCCAATCTGTAAAAACCGTAGCATATCATTTCTACCCAAGTCATAATGGAAGACCATCATGTATAGAGATGGATTATAACTATTAAAAATAGATCTCTCTCATTGGATTAATAATCAATCTCAATAATCAGTATCTAAACACGACAGACAGTCATAATCGGCAGGGGCAAACACACAATATTAGTCCTACAATTATCTCGGACTGGAACTGCAGATTCACAGTTGTATGAAAATATTAGATGGTGCATCTGAACAACCAGAGCATATGTATTTTTCTTCAATAAGAAATATGAGGACGTTGTAAAATTACTTTCATACAGAGGCATTTCTTACTTGACATGTCCTGACTGGATGCAATCAAAGACAGTGCTGGGTATCCGTTATTACAATTTTGGTATATTACATTTATTTGAATTTGAACAATGAGGCAATAAGGTTCATGAGCTGGTCTTTTGACTCTGCTCGATGTGAGTGTCCTGAACCTCTATCTTGTTATCATTCACCATAGACTAGTAATTTATCATTCATACCTATTAATAAGATTACTCAACAAGAGGGACATAAACGTAAGACATAATATATATTACGGTACAATGAGACAATATCAGAGGTCAATAAAATGACAGTACAACGACACCTTACAGTTGTCCTTATACAACATCACAGTCCACATACTATACTACAATATCAAATTTCAAAGATAAGTTTATAAATATCATAAATAACCTTTGATTTGTGCAGGTCTTCAGACGCAGCATTTTATATGCTAAATACTAAATACAATAATATCTCCTGAGCAGTTGTTATCCTTTCCTCATACTTCATCATGGGGTTCCCACCCCCATCCAGCCTTAGCTCTCTCTTTCCTGCCACCCACCCAGCTTCCCACCCACATCATCTTCGTACGCCAGGTATTGATGAATGACCAAGGCATAGCGGGTGGATGTACGTAATGCACGTTTCTGTGCAGCCCTGACCCGGGCTGATAGTTCCATATCCCCCGTGCTAAAGCAGCCGGTCGCTGCGGGGAACTGCCAATTCCTCTGGATCGTGTGAGTGTTGCTCCAACGGCTGCGGCTATGACAGGAAAATGGGTAATAATCTGTTATATATGTCGGTGTCTCGACCCGCCAAGGCACTACCGACTCTGTCAATGGTGCGACCGACACAAAAAGAGTGATGTTTCAAAAGCCGAGATGACTGCTTATGGGAGCAGCACGTCTTAACCCCAGCCCCGATTTCTATGAGGTACATTCAGCACGGGCTCGACAATCCAAGCCCGGTCTGTTAGCCTCTGTTTGCGCACAAGAATTACCAGGTTAGTGGTGCGCCTACACCTTTCATATCACTTGTCTGATGTTTCCAATTTACGCAACCAACTCCATTTCGTTCTGGTAAGCATTGTTGCTATGGCCAGAGGAGTTATTGTGTGTATCTATAGAGAGTCCCATTGTGTTTCATAACTTTAAAAAGGGTAGAAAAGGAAAACTAAAAGTGCGATAAAAAACATTGGTTTTAATTTACAGGTCATTTTGTACACTGTATGGTATCATTATTAGGTTGCTATAACAAACAACAGCTAAACATTAGCATTATTTTCTATTTCGTGTCGATGCAGACACTGCGGTCAGACTACTGCAACTAACACTTCAAAATAACGTATAACTTCAACAACAAACTCTATCACCAGATCCAGGGAACAGCCACAGGCACAAAGATCGCGCCTACGTACACCAATATGTTTCTCATGCGCTTTTAATAAATCGAGTCTAACAAAGCACACAATTTGGAAATGTTATATAAACAACATTTTTGCACTTTACAACTGCTCAACAGAAGAACTGAAAACAGAAATGATACATTTAAACCAACTACATGACTGCATGAAATTTACCTACGACTACAGCAAAGAAGAAGCTATTTACCTCGACAAACTTTTAGTTTAGTTACCAATTACCAACACATATAGAATCATCCACTGTTACCCTTTTATATTTTAATATGAATTATTATAGATATATCAATCTAACCGTTGTGATCATAATTAATTGAAATGTCGAAAACCAATGAGTGTACTGCACAATGTAATTCAATTCTGCTGCCTAGATGCATCATCGCTAGACAACTGCATCCTAGCGACACCTGCAACATCAACAAAGACAATCCAAAAATAGTACTTTTAACAGAAGAAACCATGGTAAAAATACTGATGCCTGATGAAGTCTGATAAAATCAGAGAAAACGTTGCAACCATTCCTACACTGCCATCCCCATATCGATGTATAATTATCCCCCATAAATCATTTCAATAAAGAATCAGCGTGTCTGGTTTCCTGTGGATCTTTCAGTAAACTGAATTTCTTAAAACAAGATGAATGCTGATTGTTGATTAAAGCTGTATTTGAACTTTTCTAAAAGCTGTTATGTGTGGCATCCATAAGCTAGTACCAAAGGCATTTCACATTCTGCTGTCATTGAGGGACACTGAAACCTGGCTGATCCTCAAAACTAGAGAAAATCATATTTGAAATGGCAGTTTTTCTTTGGCGGATGAAATTACATTACACTGTTGTAACAGAACGTATCGTCTATGTGAATAAAAAGGGTGTTATCCAGACTAGCTCAATGTACTGACAGACCAAGGGCCCTACACCTATCAGAGAGGAAAACTGTCCTTGCATACACAGTCTGTAACCTCAGAGAGAGACAGAGAGTGGAGAGAGAGGGCGCGCTGAGTGGAGCAGACGCTCCCACACCCTTTGATCCCGTCGTCGGTATGATCCTAAATGCCAATTAGCGGGCAAAGCACTTCTCCTGCTGGCACGCGGCGATCCCACGTCCGCTACTCTAACTGGTTCCGATTATCGCCCGGGTTCGTTCATAAATTTATCGAGTGAGCTATTTGGGTGTGCCAGGGAAGGAATGATTTTAACGTTTAAGGTCCAGGGTAGCTGGAGGGAAGCCTCTTTGGAAGACAATTTCAATTTACCAAGTAGCATGCACATAGTTTGCCCTGCAAGATATCAAATGTCTCTTTCGGTCTCTATATCTAAGGAATTACCAGCTTGAATATTAAATGCTGAACAATGGCGAATTTTGTGAGGAAATAACCATATATACTTTCGTTCATTAACGCTTGATATACCATAAAATCGACTTATATAGCCTCTTTGCATAGCAATGCCTTGGCTCTTACGCCACACACATCTAATTAACGGCCCTTATTAGATGCTGTGTGGGTGCTATTTGACAAAGATAATTGCCACTGTGCATCAAAGTATTTTTCCTGCCTTCCTGAAAGTAAGTCAGAAGGGAGTGTCGGTAAGACGTGTGTCATGAATTTTCCGTGGACAAAAAAGGTCAGAGTCTCGGGTTAATTGCTTGTTTAGCGAACGCTACCCGCCAGAGGGACTGGGGGTGGCTCTAGGGATGACAAGCTCTTGCTCGTTAGGCCGGTGCGCAGGAGGTGCTCCCTGTGATGTGAAGCCAAAAGGCTGAGCTGCTCGAGCGGCCGTGAGTGCCAGCATTGAGTATATACCTCACCCGCGCAGGCACTAACGGCCAGCGGCGCGTGCATTGCTCGTGCCCACCCACCCCCCACCGCAGCCTTTACAAGCGCGAAAGATCCTAGGTTTGATCGACGGGCAAACATGTCCTACCGACTGGGAGCACTTGGCAACGCCGGAAGGTGATCTCTGCCAAGACCTACTACTCAGAGATGCGCGTCTCATGAAGATGTGGCCGTCAGGTACAGCTTCAGGACGATCATCGCGTCTCCGTCTTCTGAGGGTTCGGTGTGTAACAGTCGTCCTTGTTGTAGGTTTCCTAGTGCTGTCAACAGTGTGAGACAACACCAAGCCTATAACTAACACTGTGGGCGCTGCCAAAGCAGATTGATCGTGTTTAACAATGATCTTATTGCGCAGAAGGCAGTGGTGGCGCACTTGTTGTTGAAACGATTTGGACGTTTTTATGAAGCACAGTTTGAAGATGATGTAGTAGTGTTCTAAATACGAAATGATCAATCTAGTACGGTCAGCAGCAGTGGTGAAACTCACTATGATAGTTTCTATTATTTTCATCCAATTCGGTGTAATTAAATAATTATTCATTTTGACAGGCAAAACATACAACTCTGCAATGCCTGATACAGCATTCACTATCAGCGCCAATCCCCAATCATACATCATATTACATCCAATTCTAATCGCATTGATTACCCTTACGTAAGAGAGAAATAGGTTAGATATGATTTTCTTTCATTATTGAACGCACAAAGAGGGAATGCCAGGGTAGATTGAAAGGTGTGACAAGGCCCGAAAATGACAGCAGGTGTTGTCCAGGGTTGTATGACAGAACACACAACACCTCATATTGATAATTCATATTTCTTTTGCACAGTTCTTTTGCACGGGTTAAGAAGCATTACTACTTTAGTGAGGAGAGGTTTCTACTAGGCCCTTACCCATTTATGAGAAAAAAATATATATCCAGACTGTTTATCTTAGGGGCGAGGTTCCACTGAACTCCCATTGCAATATGATAGGCCCTACAGTGGACTTCCCGATATAAAATCGATACCGCGTTGTGAAATCAGCTTGCTTCTTAATTGTAGATCAGATATTTACGACGTAGCCTACGATGTACACCAATGAAATAAAATACGCTCCCGACGTTGTACAATGAACGCTGATGCTCTATAACACCATGTTCGGTGGTCATAGAGAATTGCTGTGCGTGGTAGTGGATCAGTGCATTATCGTAGGGTGCTACGATACAAATTCGGTGGTGTGGGCTTCAGGACCGACCCACTATGATGCATGAAATTTGGATTGTAGTACTTTTGAATGCCTTACTTTTGCTGCATAGTAGGTGGACAACACCCTAAATTAGCCAGCAGCCAAATATCCACCTGTATCAGAAAGAAAAGTGCTGCAATATGACCATAAGTATGTCCTGGCTTGCTTAATCTACCATCTACCAGAGTATTTAGAAACCACAAGATGGATTCCTTTATTTACTATCCACCGAGTACAAAGTGTCCATAATAGATCTGGTGCATACGGATATATATATATATATATATATATATATGTAAAACATATAACTTCAGGTATATGTGTATATAAAGGAACGTAGGCGCCACCTGTAGTCTACTTCCCCAATCAATACACTACCACTAGCGCCTGCGAGCGCAAGTACGGGATACACTATTACTCACCTGTCACCCGAACCTGAAAGACGTATACTGCACTACTACCAGCCCTTGCTAAACTTTTCCATGTGGCGTTTGTTCGGTTTACTTTTGATCATGGTGGTCTGTGAATTATGTGGGACTTCTTACGATGGCCGAAGAAGGACTTGCCCTACTTGTGAAGGCCCTGGAAGTTCGGATCTAGAAAAAGCAGCTATCGATACAACTTCAGGTGAGCCGAGAGCAATGCACCAGCCGGTGCAGTGTCAAGCGCACCTACCATCCAGACTACAGGTGAAGTCGTAGATCAAGACGAGTTCTCTAGACTAAAGAAAGAAAATACCTTCTTTAAGTCTGAGATATTGAATATGCGTTCTGAAATGTCGACATTGATGTCTATGATGGCGGAACTCAAGATGTCTGTAGTTTCCACAAAAGGAAACCAAGATGGCGTCCCAAAACGGCGGGAAACCCGGGATGGTGATCCCCAACGACAAGCACCGCTTTTGAGCACGACCGCTCCAAGCGATCAATTACCTCCAGGGGCAATTGCTCAAGAATCCCAGAACACCGCCTTTCCTCCACCTTCAAGGGCTCCAGACGCGATTTTCACACCGGGAGGATCCACACGATCCAAGATGGCGTCCGTACCCTCTTCATGGACTACAGGAGCATCTAACCACACCGGAGGACAAGCGTCTATCTCTCCAAAACCCATTCTTCCAGTCTACGCTAGTTCTTCTCCAGGTTGGTCAGCGGCTACAGGCATTCCCACAGATCACACACACCATTCATGCTCCGGAAAAACAGAACGCCGCCGTAAGTGTTGTATTTATAATTTGGAGAACCACATGCCTTGCGATGTTAGTAAACCAAATATAGACAATGTGATATCAGCTAGCATGTCTATGCTCAGGTCTATGTTAGGTCAAGGCATAGACGCCACCAGATATGCTGACCATATCGCCTTCTTGTCCGACCGACGCGCTTACATCACCAGTCAGGCACTAGTAGACTATGACTTAGCTTGCAGGGAGAAAGCTGAACTCCTCGGTTCCTCCTGTTTTGGGTACGGAGACCCATTCTTATGCACTAAATACTTGAACGTTGAAAAGACCTTGGCCTTCGCTAAGGCCACTGAAAAACCGAAGCAAAAAGGACGCAAGTTTCGTGAAGGAAAACCACTAGGAACTTGCTGGAAGTTTAACGAAACTGAAGGTTGTGGCCTAAGTGCTTGTCGCTATAAACATCAATGTTCAGACTGTGAAGGCATCCACCCCGCCTTCAAATGCCCCCGGAAAACCAACAAACCAGATAAATGACTTTCCGATAATGTGAGTGTTGCTAACTCTATTGATCATGTTCATTTAGACACAAATACTGTGTTATCCAGTGATAAACTCTCCCCTACTGCTTGTGCTACAAGCAATATTGACATTCCTCGAGTTAATGACCCCTGCAATGTTCAAGGAGGTCTAGGAGGTCAAGGAGGTTTAGGTTCGGCCGTTGTTAATGGCCCTCTTTTGAGTGGTACTCAACTGAATGTAGACGAAGTCACTAGGTCTATAGGTCAAGACCCAGGTATTGATGTATGTCAGTTTGATTCAATTTTCCCGGAATGCCCCTGTTTTTCCGGTTGCGACTTATCTAGTCATTGTATAGGAGGAGTCCGTAACCCTCTTAATCCCTGTGTTTTTTGGGATTATTGTTTTGGTAAGGAAAATGTTGATATTAATGCCAATTTTATTTTTGATGGTATTAATAATGGGTTTAAAATTGTTGACCAAGACTTTGCTGGTTATTATGATGCCCAAAACTACACCAGTATTTACGATAAAGCCTTCAAAGACGAATTTGATTCTATCGTAACATGAGAGATTGCTCAGGAAAAATTATCGATAGTCAAAAATCGCCCTCAATGTATTCATGCCATTGGCGCGGTAAAAAAGAAATCAGGCGGTTTACGCCCCATCACTGATTGTAAGCGTCCAATCAACAAGAGTATCAATATTTTAATGGACGATACCTGTGATACATTTTCTTATCTGAAACTGGAAGAAGTCACAGATAACATGACGCACAATTGTTTTTTCAGCGTTATCCATATCAAGGACGCCTATCGTTCTATTCCTGTTTTTCCGGACCACCGCGTATTTCAAGGCTTCCGTTGGGAAATCGACGGTGTTACCGAATTTATTCAATCTAATTGTTTGGTTTTTGGGCTTAAATGCGCCCCGTTTATTTTTACTCAAATCACTGAATTTGTAGTTAGATGTATGGCCAGAAAAGGTTTTTTCCGGGTATTCGGATACCTAGACGATTTTATCGTCCTGGGTGATACCCTGGAAGAATGCATGAATGGACAACTAGAACTGATTTCCCTACTCAGAGAATTGGGATTTTCTATCTCTTGGAAAAAGATTATCAGTCCTTCATCAAAGGTAACCTTTTTAGGTATTGATATTGACAGTATTTCAATGACTTTGAGTCTTCCTCCGGAAAAATTATACCGCTTATCACAAGCCCTATCTGAATTCCAAGAGAAAACTACTGTTGTATATAAAGATGTACAAAAGTTGTGCGGGTTTCTAGCCCATTGCAGTTGTGTAGTCCGGGGAGGCCGGACTTTTTCACATCGCTTAATCAACTTTGGCACTTATATTCGTGACTGTAAATATCTTCAACCTATTCCAGATTGGATTTTTTTAGATTTATCTTGGTGGAAAAAATTAGTTTCCGTTTTTAACGGAACTTCTGCCATTATTTCTCCGGTGGAATTGGAGATCCCCACGGACTCTTCAATGTCCGGTTTTGGGGCGTGTTTCAACTCAGACTGGTTGTTAGGCGCTTGGGAATTCGATCAAATAACCCCTACTTGGCAAAATAGCCACCATTTAGTCTCTGGCCCATCCAACGACACTGATGTTCTAGATATAAATGTGTTAGAGCTATGGCCTATAATTGCCGCTGCCTATAGGTGGGGTCAATGCTGGAAAGGCAGAAAAATTCGTGTCTACTCAGACAACACCCAAGTTGTCATAGGTGTAAATACGGGCCGCAGTCGCTCACCCAAGGCCATGTATTGGTTTTTGTTGTTTCTAGTGACGGAATTGAAAGAACGAGTGGACTATTATGAATCCTCCTGGCTTTCATCAAATACAGCCAGAACCCGGAAATGTCAATGGGGACATTACTATAGATTTTGTTCAACACTAAATCTACCTGCGGTTCCGGCCACCGAGGATCTTATTTGTATGTATATATCACACATGGCAGATGAATTTAAATATTCATCAATTATTAATTACATCTCAGCAGTTAAAGTTCTACACGAACTACAAGACACTAAATTTCCAGAATCTCATAAAATAAAACGAGTTCTGTTGGGTGTTAAACGCATCTTAGGCGACACCCAATCACAAGTAAGACCAATGACAGTACTAGATCTGAGATCTATTTTTTCAACATTAAATATTTCCCAAAATGAAGATTTAGCATTTTGGGTAGGTTGTCTCTTAGGTTTTAGAGGTCTCCTCAGAAAGTCTAATTTTCTAGAACAAGAATTTTCAATTAAATTGTCTGATGTAAAAATTTTCCCTAATTATGTTCTAATAACGATTACAAAATCAAAAGCGATTCAGTTTAGAGAATGCGGATTCTTATTACCTTTTTCCCCGGTTCCGGGGTCCATATTTTGTGTTTTTACTTATATTTCGAGACTTATATCAACGACTAATTATCCTGAAATGTTATCACAACTAATCTCTTATAACAAAGGTGGGAGTTTCTTCCGAGGCTCTTATCAATGGTTTCAAAAGAAACTGAAATTTCATTGTTTGTTATCCAATACACCACCATCTTCGTCTCATTCCCTCCAGAGAGGTGGCGCGACTTGTTTATATGAAAAAGGTTTTTCTCTTCTAGATATCAAGGCTAGAGGCGACTGGAAAAGCCTTTGTGTCCTTCTTTATCTAGAAAGATCACTCACTTCACAAATCCAACTAGACAAACAAATTGTCTCTTCTATCTTTGTGTAACCATGTAATTTTTTTTCTTTCTTGTTTGTTTTTTTCTTTTTCTTTGTTTTGGCTAGGTTTTGGCAGTTTTTGTTCTGTCGAAATAAATTTACCTAGCCCAAACACTAATCACTATCTTGTCTTATTCATTATATTCATTGTATTTCAGCCACAGTGGCATTTATGTAAAACATATAACTTCAGGTATATGTGTATATAAAGGAACGTAGGCACCACCTGTAGTCTACTTCCCCAATCAACACACTACCACTAGCGCCTGCGAGCGCAAGTACGGGATACACCATTACTCATCTGTCACCCGAACCTGAACATTTTTTTTTATTATCGGCAGTTTTTGTTCTGTCGAAATAAATTTACCCAGCCCAAACACTAATCACTATCTTGTCTTATTCATTATATTCATTGTATTTCAGCCACAGTGGCATTTATATATATATATATATATATATATATATATATATATATATATATATATATATGTTGTATGCCTGGTTGCAATAAACGCACATACGAAAACGCTGTGCCTACGGAAAAATAATGCGCTACTGAAGTGAACTAATATAGGCATGCCACTTAGGTAGATAATATTACTATGTGTATGTATACAGTGCACCTTAGCTAGGTAAGATGTTTTTGTAAATGAGCTTAGCTCTGTTATTTTCAGAATATGTATACTTAGGATATTCGTTTACATGATTATATTCTCATCCATATCCAAAGTGGTGTTTGGCTGTATCGAAAGAAATACATCAACATGATAAAAAAGCAAGGCATAATTTTCATATAATGAAAGTTGCTACGGACAATAGAGATCAGAAGCTGACAAGAAGAACCTCTTTAAAAGTACTATTATCCAAGGAAGGCGCATAGCTTTATATATTACATGCATTATGAATAAGTCATTAATCGTGAATTGACCGACCACTCAAATTGCGGAGGCTCAATTACGATTCCGACTGCATAGTGTCCATGTTGAAATTGAGTTAGAGCAGCCATGAGAGTAAATCATGTGAACTTCCTTGCTGATTGCAAAATGTGCAACATCGGTAAACTATATGAGCAGATGTATATTGGCTATTCAAGGCCAGTGGTATTGAAAATGGCGAAGAGGAAGTGATTAGTCATACTCTAAATAACAATATGGATCATAATGAGGGAAGCTACGGATACATCCTGCATATCACTTTATTTAAAGCAATCATAGTACAGTATAGTATAGAGGAGGATTTAATGAGGAAAAACTGGCAGTGAGATGTGTGGGTGAGCCTCTGGTGGTGTGACTAACAGGTGGAGGGTGAGGAGGGTGCTGATTGTCCGTGTGTCACAAGACCCGGCTCCATATCCTCCAGACTTGCCTGGGTCTATACCCTGCACCGTGCCGCGGGAGGGGTGACACCCAATACCCCACCTCCAGGGCGGCTGGGCACTGCATAGCGCCAGCCAATAGTCCCTGGACGGTCAGAGCCACAGTCCGGGACACGCCCCGTCACCGGAGCCGGTGCCGTGCCCCCGGCTCCCGCCGCCACCCCAGAGAAATCGTGACCGCTAATTTACGTCTGCCCTGAGGGGAGAATTAGGCGTGAAAAAATTCAATATGGACCACTGGGTGTATCGTGGGAAGCGAGGTACTCAAGGTGGGGTGAGAGAGGGCGGACAGGGTCAGCTCACCCTAAGCTGGAGGAGGGCGGGTGGAGGTGCGGTGGGAATGACAGCAGTAGCAGGGATTGTGGAGTATGGGATGACGGGTGGGTGTAGTGTATACACATATTGTCTTGTGCATGTTTGGTTTATAAAAAAAACATCGTCATGATACGAAAGCGAAGATTACCATTAGAAAATATATTTTCTGAGGTTATGATTATCAATCCCACAATTGTGACTAGGATATAGATTCAAGAAAAGAATGCCTATCCAAAATGAAGATTATAGGCTTTATTGGTTGCTCAGAAATGTTAAGATACCATATCAGCAACAGGTAGATGCATAATTCCAAGAATTAGGATGGATGTGAAGATGTGGAAAGTTGAGAGTGAAGGATTTACCATCAGATTTATTATAAGCAGTGAATGTACTCAGAGAAAGAATGGTTGCGTGTATCGTATTTATGTGTACCGTGGTAAATCAGACATTATGAATTTCAATTTAAGTAATGATACACCTGACTATGTAAGGTGATATCTATGGACAGTACTTCCCATGCACTGATAAAGAGTATTGTTAGAAACGATAGATTAGAATTAAATTGGATAGTATGGTTAAGGAAATAAGTCAGCTCGAAAAACGAAAAACATGAGACAAACAAACGAGAAAGGCAGAAACAATGAGACAAACGATACGGCTGACATGTTGTCAGAAAAGAATAGAAAGAGAGGGAGAGATGAAAGACAGGAGAGAAAGAGAGAAGAGGAGAGGAGGAAGAAAGAGAACACAGGAGAGGGGTAGATACAGGAACTAAGAGCAAGAAAGATATAGAAAAGAAGAGAAATATAGACACAGAGAAAGGTGATCTTGTTATAGGAATCCTCAGATATGCTTACATCGAACACCACGTCCGATTCAGATGTCACTTATTCCAGCAGGGCCCATACGATACACGACATCCTTCAGGAGGTGGGCTTGAGCGGCAGATAAAGACCTCCCGACGTCGATTTATGAATGCATTACGACTGCGTAACGAGTGGCGCGAATAATGTACGGCACGTGCCCGCCACCAATGATGGCGGCGTGGAAATGTCGTCTGCTGACAGAAATCACCGGTTTCCTTTTGATCGGGTGCCGCGGGCCATCGAACCAACCCCTCTCAACCCCCATCTCCCACCCTCTTCCTCCACGCATCACCTTTCCATCTTTTTTTCTACCACTATTTTTATAGGGCGATTCACAACAACCCTGCTGATCTATCTCTTCTCACATCTCGTCTTTGAAGTCAGTAAGACGATAAAAATGGCATTCATAGCTCTCCGGATATGATGCGTACCGGGTTGAGTTGATCTTCAGGAGTGGTTGGTTGACAGGCGGCGCCCGGCGCCCGGACGGCGGGTTGTGTGCTGCTAGCCAAGAGGCCAGATTCTCCCGCCACGACCGCCGAATAGATTTGACGGCGTGTTGACATTTATCGTCCACGGGAGAGCCCTTGTCCGGCAACCGTCGCCCCAGCAACGACACGTGGAACCTCGAGATAAGCCGTGAGCCCGCGAGATGTCAGATACTACTGTAATGGTGGAACGGTAAAAGGGGTGCGGAGCCAACCCCAAATGTCTCAAGGGACCCTTTTCTGGAAGAAAAGAAATAAAGCGATGGAAATCCAGAAGGCAGGGTGTGGGCACAGGGTTGATTTCTTCGCTAGAATTTATCTATGACATCCAGGTGTGAGTAAATGGGTCTGGGAGATGGATGTAAAGCATTAGCCTCCTTCCCTCCTTCCTGGGCTAGAGGTAAAAGATGCCTCTCTCCCAATGGACCACCAGTCAGCATGGCGATATTTCACCGAAAGCCATTCATCTTAACTCTGGTAATTTGTGTTACGAGGTCACCAAGTCTTCTTCCTTCCCCTCTGCTTCAAATGCATTTCCCCCCGGAATCTGGAAACTGTTTGGCTGATTGCTGCATCATGCATCAGTGATACGCTATAATTGGTAAACGGAAAATAGCTGCTTTTCCAATGGATGCCTATCTAGCATCACACTCTAGCCAGTGTTTTCTTCTGTGCTACCAATAGTGAGTCATCAGAGTGAAACTGTCCTTGGGGCATCCTCTGGGTAAGCGTGCTCAATAATGCATATTTATTCCCCAATCTGTTGAGAATACACCATTCGGGCGGGCGGCTGCTAGTCTCAGTTGTCAGCAAACACGCGCGGCGTGGCATCTCAATATTGGGAGATCGTCGAGGGATGGCACGTCAATCGTAGGCCTCGATCCCATTCGTGTGCCTCAGATTTAACACATGAACATCATCTGTCTCCGGGGTAGGAGATGGAGATGGGTTGGAGGGTGGGGACAGAGGAGCAGAAAGAGTGCAGTGGGGAGAGGAATAGGAAAGCTAACAGATCAATCAAATTGAATCGCTCTATTCAATTTTGATCATTCCATAAAAAATAACTATCAGACAAACTTAGGTTTCGGAGTTTAAACCTATTCATTAGCTGTTTATTTACACCCATTGGTGGAAGGGCCGCCTCGAGAACCTTGTAAGGGAGAAATGAAGATGGATATACTACAGAAATCACACGTTATTCATTCACCTATATCTATTAACTATACGGGTCGGATACCGACCTAGAATTCGAACACTGACATGAACAGTCGAATCTACAGTGATCATGAACAAATATTTAGTGAAATATTTATCAATGGTTTCTATCAAGCGGTAGGACGTCAATGGAACTTCAGGAGTAAATATAAAAATCTGTTATGTACTTGAATAATCCGCCGAATGCAAGAACTTTAATGCAGATAACCTTGATATGGGTGTAACATGGAGTACTCTTTCTCAATATCATTTACGTATTTCAGAAAAAAGGTAAGATTTTGGAGCTGCTGTTCAAATGGCATGCATGGTGAATGGATGTCGTTAGAAGAAGCATTTACTTTGGTTTGTCCACCTTTGAGGTTCCTGCTTTGTGAATGTAGATTTACGCCTGTTTGGTCATGCCTAATTTATCCCTCACTACAAACACATGTAGCCACGTGACTAGACTCGTGATGTAGTCTCATCTGGACTACATTTTACTCTTTGGGTCAGAGTGTGTCACAGGCGACATGTAGTGGGGAATTTAGATGCTGGGGGTCTCTCCATGTCTTATTTCTTGGCCTATGGGGATTTCATTTGTGGCTTAAAACTTATCTTCCATGAAATATTTTTGTTCACCTCAAATCCTGTCTGGTAAGTCTGAACTGTGTCTTATCCTAAGTTTGACACTGAGTCTGTTTCAAACTATTAAGGTCTTGAACGTATCTTGAATGTGCCTAGTTACTAATTTTGTTTTTACTGGATTCAAGGTATTAAATTCATGCTTGGCTTGTGCGTCTCAAATACTTTGTCATGGACTTCGATTCCATTAGTACCACCAGGTTAAGAGTTACGATTGGTCAATGATGGTAGAAGACGAGAAAGCATATCATTATGTAACGATTCTGATTTCTCTTTTTATATTTCAAAGTAGTTTATTATCACTTTATATTACATTGAATTATCCTCGTATCCATTAATAAAATTGACAAAACCTCATCAGCATGCTATCTGGAATAGCTAGCGAGAAGGTAGAATCCGTATACATATCAGCTTTGTTCACTCTTTTCTAGATGGAAATTACTTTCATAAGGCTTTTCTCAAAACAGACTTAATATTCTCTCATACCAAATTATGGGCGATAGTTTAATGAAGGCCATAAGTTGACCTTTATAAGAAACGATTGATAATTGATATCTCCCTTCTGATGTAACATTAAGGAAGAGTCTATTAACGTTTTGGACGTTCTATTGCATCATAGAACAAGTTAATGTTGACCAATTACGGCCTGACCTAAGGGGCCTAACACCAAGAGTTATGTTACACAAGCAATTACAGCCTAGTCCCTAGGGCTTATTATTATATAGGCAACAACACAAGATTACATAATCAAGGTTGACACAATGACGTGGATAACACTGATACAACATTCGAAATTTAATAGACAAAGTTCAACTTTATGGTCGAACATTTCTTTAAAGTGCAAATGTCAAATTTGCTTTATATATTTCTTGAATTAACCTATTGACAGCATTGAATCCCCTGAGCTATTCCAAAGTAACATTGCTCTCTAATTGGACTTTACTTTAAATGATCTCGCCTAATCTGTTTTTGATGCCTACTACGCATGTTGGTATTGTCAACCAAGCAATATATGCCCGCCGCCCGGGCAAACTAGAAGAGTGGAAGTTGGGTGAATTGAGATCTAGTAAGGCAATTTAGAGTTGTTATGTAGGTTGAATTGCATCGCCGAATCTAATTACAGATACGTTATACGTTATGTATGATACGATGATATTTGAGGAATTCAAGTTGTAAACTCTATTGCGAAAACTCACATAAAAGGCAGGCCCTTCTTGCAGGCTAAAACATCCAGGATTTTCCTTAAATCAAAATCTATCGAGCATGTATGAACAAATATTAGTACTGATTGATTTCGACTGCTCGGCGAGTGTTGATATCTATTGATTTCGCATATCTAAGCTGCATCATGTGAATACCCCACGTTAGATACCTCGATATCTGGTTAATATGCACGATAACTTGTTCCGGGATGTTTGTCAGACGTTTCGGAACTCGCGAAGTGATGGGGTTCGCCACTTTTGAATTTTCCGCTCAGACTAGTGCTGCCGGAATCTCAGCCAATCAGAATGTGTTATATCATCAAAGCACACAATATGTATGTCAAAGCACGCAATATGCATCTGGGTACAAAGATATATGGATTATCACGCAATATGTACAGAATTACTATATCCCTAGGATCGTTATGTATTTACACTGAGTTTGTGCATAGGTATATAGTGACTACGAGACCGAGCTGCGGACGGAAAGTTTATCAAATTTCTCAAACGTGAAAAACATGTTATGAGGTAAACAACGGTATACAGTATACATGGTATATCAATCAATACAGTGAGAATTCATGAAGGGTGAAACCCTGAAAAATCTTTTGTGGGGTGGGAGGAAGGTAAAAGGATGTTTGAACAATTCAAACTACAGAAGCGAATTTGGTCACATGGTCAGACACGTCAGAGTCCCTGTCGCTTAGTTCTCCTTATTCCCGGTAGATGTCTCTGAAAGCACTGCAGCGCTTGGGGTGACAGCCGGCTTAGCCATTAGATCTTCACATGTTCGTTATAATGATATGTTATATAATGATAGGTATATAATGATATTTATGTTCATTGGGCAGATGTCAGTAAGTATAAGAACATTGTGTACAGGTGTATTACATAGAAGGAAGGGGGAGAGGGATTATGTGCTAAAAAAAGTTTGGGGTTCATGATGAAGGTTCGGGTCGTCTGTAAGGGATGTAGTTGTAGTTATAGTGGTTGCTGCTAGGAGAGCAGTAACAAAGAAATATACTTAAATGAATTTTAGATATCCTGAATAACCTATGATTAATTTGATCCGTAGGACATGAAATACTGTGCTTCCAACTTGAAACTACCTTTACCTCTAGATAGGTATAATTTGAACAAACAGGAAACACATTGGCATTGATTCAACCCTAATTACCTCATATCGAACTTGTAGTGTTAGATATATGGACCCATAGATACATGTATTTCAGAAGTCTTCTCATAAGTCTTTTTTTTTTTACACTTTTATTCGGGTACTAATTTTTACAAACTTCTTGGCTTGCTGTGCCGTTTTTCCGCCAGGTCCCGCTGGCTTTTTATACAACATACATTTCCTTTATACAGTGACATGGTATTGGCAACATTTAAGAACAATTAAAGAGCAGAGGCCCCCAAAACTTCCATTGGGAACTCCGGAGGCCACAGCTAATAGTTCTGACAAGATACGGTTTATATACAGGTCTACATATACAAAGATAAGTGTTGCATTGTCCCTTGCATCTTATTTGGGCGCATCTCATGTTGATACCAGCTGTTCTGACAGTGAGATTGACAGAACTGACAATGAGACAATACAGGACCTCCAGTTGGACTGACAATCTTGACAGATAGACAGATGACATCCATGGGACTGAGACAGATATGAGAGACATTTGGGGTTGATACTAGATCTGATAGTGGGATTGACGACAGGGCTGATAGTAGGACTGATAATTGGACTGACAAAGACAAGGCTTGCAGCGGAGATAATGACGGGGCTGACAGTTTGCAGGGCCCCACGACTGACCCGGTGCTGATAGATGACGGCTGACAGTCAACCTGAATGGGCTGACAGTGGAACTGATGACATGACTGACATTGGGGCTGACAACATGGCTGACAGTGTCATAGACTGGGCGGTACCGGTGATGCCGCCTCTCAGGACTATCCCATCAAGGGGACCGCCCCATAAATATCAGAGCACCTGGCTGCATTTGATGTCGCCTCTTGGGACAGGTTGCGCGCTCTATCCACCCTGACTTACATATGCAGCAGAGCTCTCAGTGGTCCATCTCACCGCTCGTTTCTCATAGTCCTACCCCACTCCTCATACCCCTCCCTGAACTGCACCCTCTGCCTTAGGCACCCACCCCTCCCTCCTGTTTTCCCTCTCACATTCCGTATACGGTAAGCACCAGGAAGTTGACAACGCACGCGCATACCTACTCCCTATGCCCTGAAGCCTGGAACCCTCTGGGGTGACCTGGCACGAAATATACATCAGGTATGGTTGTGGGTAGTGGGGCCGGTCGCATCCATTAGTTTGACGCCGTTGGGGCCTGCGCGGGAAAGTTCAGCCCCTGGAGGAGTTGTGTAGGGGGATGGGTTGCGCATGGGAAGGGCGGTGGAGTGTTCAGGAGCATAAGGTAAAACAGGACGAGGCTTGTATATACTGACGTATGGTATTCAGTGTGCAGGGGGATCTGCTCAAGGGATATGCATAGGGTGAGGTGTGGGTACAGGGTGCAAGATGTAGAGCAGGGTCTATAGACCTGATTATCTGCTGTCGGGCACCTGCAAAGACAGCTGGAGTGCAGCATACTATGAAGATGAGGTGCCCACGTGGACATAGACTGGCTCCAGGCCCTGCATCCTATGGCTAGCCTTCTTGCTGGGCCAGTCAGAGAAGGATACATACTATAATGAACTTTATTCTGATTTTGATTAATCATTTAATGAATGTTCATAACCAAAGACTTGAGCAAGTCTAACGTGGACACTGCACACCCACCAGTTAGGGTCGGCACCAAAAATCCAGAAATTCAGTTATCAGAAGAAAACTACGTCCGAATCTCTCGTCAACCTGAAATGCGCATGTATATCTGTACATATATTTTTCATCTAATTTGCGTCTTTCTGGCACTCTCAGCAGATTGCATGCTATTTAAAAAGGTAGCAAGTGTTTTTCCTTACTTTTTGGAGAAAACATCGAATTGGTATATTCACTTATACTCGTGTGATTTGGTGTGATGAAATTCATATCCATAACATCCTGCAGTATCAGGTGAAAGTGAGATAATCATAATTATTGTTTAAAATAATTTTCCTCTCAAGATGATTGACTTACAGGGCCTGCAAGGTCCAGTAAGTCATTTTAAATAATCATAATTAGTTATTTATGCTCGTTGCACCGGTTTCGCACCTGAATTATGATAAAACTAAATCGATAGAGGGACATGTTTAAGGATATTCATGTATTCTTATCCTGAGACAAGAGCCATGTACAGAACATGGATGCTGACAGCAAAAGCAACTTTGTTGTTTGACAATGAGGATGTATGTATACTTGTCCAAAAGCAGATGTCTTTCTGAATATTTCGCATATTCTTAAAGAAGATAAATACCAACGAAAGCGACGCTAAATATAGTGCTTCAGGACCATGATATTCATCCAATCTGGGATTATCCAATGCCATCATATGCATTGCAATTGATAAAAAAAAGACTTCCGCAAACTCTGGATGCAATATCACGCCACACGGACAACAGTTTATCTTGGTTATCTCGCACGATGCGCTAACCTGACAAAATCCAGTCGGACATCGAGCTACGTATTCATAGGCTCCGACTACATGCCTCACTCTTCATGCAGATCCTTCGCCAATACCACCCCTGCGTACCGACCCTCAGACCTTTCGCTCTGCCAACTGACCCTTGCGCTACGAGTGGTGTCACCTTCACCGGACTTTGCTGGTGTTGCAGGTCAGCACCCAATTCTACTACAATCACATCCGATTCCTGATACCTCCAGGGGCAACATATAACTCCCAAGACCAGTATTATGATCCTTTTTCTATCATTCGATTCTCAGGCTCCAGGTTTTGTTGGAACTACAGTGATAGATATGTTGCTTGGAAATTACCCCACCTTGGAAAAATATTGCAACCTAATTTTCATATTGGTATGTGACTATCCCACTTGAGGTAGATGGTTCCTTTAAGTACATGTATTATAAACAATGTGAAGGTAATTCAGATATTGATTCCAGCAGCAAAAAAAGGATGAAGCAATTACGCAGTCTGCAGAAAACGACAAGCCTGAATTTAGAAAGCGTATTTTACCAAATATCATATTAAAAGAATTACTCAATTGTACCTATATTTTAGAAGTGAAAAACAATACTGTTCGACTTGGCAGTGTACAAAGCTCTATTCGCCTGATAAATTTCTACGTTTCAGGTCAACGTCCTTTGTCTGTCATTGAGAAGGTAGATGAAGGGATTGTTGACGGAGCATATTCCTACAACTGATATCAGAGAGATAATGTTCGGAATACCAGGCTCACACCATGAAGGGAGAATGAAAATTGTATTCCTCTGTATTTTAAACTTTATCTTAAGAGACAAATATTTCATATCAAATATGTCTGGAAAAAGCTTTTTTGCTGTAAACAATAAAACTAATGAACAAGGGAAGAAGCTTGGGGTTATCGTTACTGTACCTATACATTACAGCATTTTCCTCCGTTGGTATACAAATGAGATTAGAAGAAATTTGGTTAATTCAAAATTGCTATCGTAGCGAAATCGTAGCACGTTTCTGCGTTTCCGGTCTCCATCTCTCCTCCTCATTCTCCATTCAGCTTCCACACAACTAACACCTTTTTTTTTTCACCCACCCACCCACACCTCTTCAACTTCACTTACCTTCATAGGCCTTTTCTATTATATTTTATTCTATCACATTTTCATAATTGACTCAATTCTCAATTAGTCAGTTATTAATACACATATTATTAATTATTTATATCTAATTAATAATCAATAATGACAACTAAAATCCTTATCGTCTCATGAAATTCAAGACAATTTTATTTGCTCAACTACGGCCTCTTCTCTTTTTATCCAGGGATAATAGGTAATGGATTACTAATTCCTGAAAATGTAAAAGTTGTGTGTCATGCCAGTGAGGGAGAGGGGCCAATGATTGGAATCGGTAGCTGCAACTCTGGATTTTCCCTAATTGGTATACGAGAAGCGTGGTTGATCAATTCATCCTTGACTGTACCTCAAATCAGAAGTGAAATAAAGATATATGGATCAATAATAGAGAATCGATGTTATTCTAACAACTTTGAGTTATGCTTATCTCAATGTTTTGTAGGACACAGACTCACTGAGCAATACAGAACAGTATTCCTTATGAAAGATAGTCACTTGCGCCATTAAAGAGCCACTCATGATAACTAACGTACTAATCAATATTGTTTACATTCACGTAACTGAGCGACTTCATGTGTGTCCAGAAGCCATCGTCTCCAAAATTATTAATAATGAAGCCGGGAGTGGAAACAACCTCTTTAAATGGTCTTCTGGGAATGTCGATCCTTCTTTTAATTTTAGTAATTGAGGTTAATGAGTTTTACCGGCGTAAAACTTCCACTCAGCAGGAATATGGCACTCAGGGCGAGAATTACTGAGCTTCCCATCATGGAGTTCCAGGACGTTATCTCAAGGGCAAACATAGTCGAATTTTGGCGCAAATTGGTCTTTCTTTACGGCCTGTCAACGATGTTATAGAAATTTGATTAATTTAAAAAGAAGTAATCTTAAAGGCATATATTATTTTTTCACTCCCTTTGATGATATCAAATTGAAAATACCACTTTTGTAACCCAATCTAAAGTGAGAGATTTATCATCTATTTTTAAAAGACGATATAAGAGATGGATTATTCGGCATTATATCTAGTTTCCCAAGGGCCCCACTCTAGTGTCAGCATAAAAGGCTTAGCCATTTTGGTTCCTGCTTTCCTCTAATTAGCAATTCAATTATTTTCAGAACCTTTAACTCCTCCCTTCTATACTAAATGTCAAGGAAAATAACACTTGTCAACCTAACAAAGGTCAGTGATATATCCAAAGTCTGGGTCCAACCAGTAACAGCTCCGTATGGGAACTCTTACGCTATAACATCTAATGGCGACAGAGTATGAAGCGTAAAGGCAGTCATTATGGTCCTATTTCTATAATGCATGCTAGAAATCTGTTTTCAAATACAAGATACACTCTTGCTGTGTAATGTATCGTCTTGAAATGGCTAGCAGTATTAGATGGAAAGCCGTGACCTGCTTCCTAACTGTTGTGAAATATTGTAGTCGAGCTACAAGGATTTCGTTTAGATTTCTGTAAAACCTGATTGTATGTCAGTTATGATTATGAATGTAAGTTAGATCCAATACATATCTATGTGTTTCCTTAGTTCAGTCTTACAGCACTCAAGGAATATGACCATGTTAGCATTCCGAAATAAACCTCTCATGAAACATTGCTCCCAAACTTTGTTCAAAGTCATGTATTTCCAACGTTAGCATAGAGGGTTGATTGAGGGTCCTCTTGTAGATGTTTTAACATCGTGCAGTATTGTTCATCTACTGTCAATACGTTTCATGAGTAAACTGGGACAAGCACTTCATCACATATGATTGTCATTTAACTAACTATTGTTCGATTTTGTTAGGAGCAAATCAGTATATTTGAAGTAACACAGTGGAATATTTAATCACCGATTCCTCGAGGCGCCGATGATTACCTCACTACAGGGTCAAGAGATATGTATTATGTCACCCATCCTTCCAATTATATTCTGATGTAGGAGAAATTATTACGGTATTCGCAATGCATATGCACATGTGAGATGATTTCTAAATGATGATATGAAAGAAGCTGGACAAAGTGTTATTGAGCGCAGGACTCGTCCTAATACCGTGCATAGCGTAGGCAGAGGTTAAAGCATTTTCGCTGTTTTATCTCACCCCTGGTATTTTTTCTCCATAGACTTAACATTGGGAACTCGTATCTAACGCCCATTAGATATTTAGGAAAAATATCCAATGGGGGATAATGTCACAAATGATAGCCCATTAGTCAATGTGATGGGTGAGATAAACTCAGAAGCCCATTCAAGTTTAGTGTCAGAGCTCAATCCCATCTTGTTTGAATCACTAGGTAATTCGCGCGGCTTCGCCTTGTGAATTCCTACGTGATTCAAACTCGATGGGATACGAGCTCAGACCTTAAACTTTCATAGGTTTCCTCTATAGTACACACTCACTGCAGTTCCACCCTGAGGAATACTCAGCTCCACCAATTGTCTTCCAAAAATTATGGAAAACCTTTGCAGTCTGTCTGTTTTGCGCTAACCACAGTGCTACCTCTCTGATATTACCTGTTCTGTACATCAAGGCTAATCAGGAGGTTGGCGGTAATGCGGAAGAGAAGAATAGTCTGTAACCAAGGACTCATCGGTCATGTGGTTGCACCGGTCACGTGGCCGCACTGTCATTGAACCGACCTCCCTATCCTCGACCACTCCCTGCCAGACCACCAACAAACTCGGATACCACCCACCCACCCCCCCCCCCCCCTACAAAAACTTTCAATATTGCGTACTCTACTCTGTAGGACTATTTCGATTGCTCGTGACCAATTATTCATGAACTCATAATTGTTCCTAAATTTCTCTCTTTATTTCCTGTAGTAAAATGTACCTCATTATTAAACTTATGCATATTAAAACTCTTCTGTGTAATTTGTCATTATAAATTGTTATATCATTCCTAACTTTATTGTTTTGGAACAGTGCACCGGCACAAAAAGCACTTGGGAATAGAGCTTATCTCATATAAATGTGATAGCACCTCAAGCATCCTGTATTCAAGTTGATATTGGCTTACTTTTGGAATACCATGCTCCTGCATCAAATATGAAGATTACATCGGTTCCTAGTGATAGAAAACAAAAGAGTGGTCAGACATTTGTTATAACAAGAACGGACCATACGAAATGTTAAAAGTAATTGATAGGCAAAAGAGATGAGGCATTAATCAGACTGTGTGATGCCTGCGGAAAAGTTGAATCATAGCTTATGGACTGCCTGTTGCAGATAAAAGAAGAACAACGACACGGCCATTACATGAAGTATGCTGCCTTAACATACGGAAAACATCTGCCAGATTACAGAGCAACATGCTAACGTATTGCCTTATGCTGCTATTTGTCACGAGGTTCAAAAGCTGCAAGGACAGGTAAACCATTACATTGATATGGGTACAGGCTGCGTTCAAAATCTAGAGAGACCGAGTCTGCAAACTTAACGTTATTTCGTACCTTCATTTACTAGAAACCAATCTTCGTATAGAATTGCTGATACAGAAATAAGGATCGATGTGACAAAATAGCACAGCAATAGTATAATGATTAGTGAAAGAATTTATGCAACCTATGAAAACATTCTAATCTTCTGGTGAGACTTATTCTAGAAAGACCTCTGTGGTAGTCAAACTGAATATAATTTGCATTAAGTTCCACTTACACTGAAACATTGGTGGTGGAAGCATGGGGCTGAATTTGAGAAGGTGGTGAGAGTTGAGGGGTGATCGGATCGAGCGAGTGGTGGCGGTGGGGGTGGCTGCATGGGTAGCTGCATGGGTGGCTGATAATGAAAAGATGGCAGGTCAGCCTCCTCCAACGAGGTTAGGCAGGGCCTAGTTTGAGGTCGGATAATGTACAAGCAGACCAGGCCAGGTAATGGGCACAACCGGGCGCAGATAAGTGGGATTGATGGCTGCTCGGCCAGCGGTGTGAGGAAGGGGGAGCGGGCGGGGAGCTTTTAACGTGAGATATACGGTCATTGAGGGCGACCGCTGCAACGAGCAGTTGTATTCACACCACAACACCCACGGCCCCACGCCATCCAGCCCCGCTCTCCCTGGAGCAAGGCCTAATCCCACCATGGAGAATACCTCTTGGGTGCTGGGCGTGGAGGGGAGGGAGGAGCCTGAGGGCGGCAGGCAAGGAGGCAAACTCTCCCCCACGTTCATGCACTCAGACATTCTTTCGTGAAGTCTCTTGGGCCTTGTGGCGTCTTTTGTGTTGCGTGCTGGGGGCCGTAATTACGGTGACCTTTCGCCAGGAACAGGGCCACCGATACCGCGCGGGACTGGAGGGAACAGTAGTGTTACTGATGGCGTGTATGATTTAATGGGGTAATGGTAGAGCTAAACAAAGTGAATACCCACAAGTATCCGTGAGAGCAACGTATTTATATACTGGTTATTGCCATCGTTAATGAATGAGAAAAGTTCGGCAGAAAAGTTTCTTAAGGCGTTATAGACTGAACTGAACCGGATTATTATGAAGCTATTCAAAGTTTCTTTCATTCTAAAACAAAAATGGAAAACATTTTACCTTTATTTTGGTAAGGGCAATTCGGTAGAACAATCTAGGTTTTCTATAAGTCACCGTCACCATATGTACGTCTATGCTTTGTGAAATGGAATTAGAAAAATGGCACTTTGAGGAATTGAAAATGAGAAACTTTATGTTAGGCAAAGAATACATCATTATGTACCTGTGGGCGAATATTTCCCTTTTACAGGCCAGTAGAACAAATCTCCGAGTGACTGAAAGTTTAACCTTACGTCCCTCCGTACCACATGACCAGTGTCAGTATCATACCAAAATATCTTTGAACAGATTCCATTCAGTTATACAAACCATGTCTCTATATCTATTATTATGATGTGGAATGTACTGATTCACTGACAGTGGTATTAAATAGAACATATATGAACTCAAGATTATTATATACCTATCGGCGAATGTCCCACTTTTACTGACCGATAGTACAGATTTCGTAAATCACTGAGTGACGAAATAATATCCATACGTCCATCCGTATCACGTGACCACTGTCAAATGGCGTATTTGATCATTCTTTAGGTATATAATGATCAGGAGAGATAGTAGGTGTGTCTGAATTACATCTGTTCCTTGTTGTTTTTGGTCGGAATTATTCACCTTGTTCTGCGGACTTAGTAAATATTTCCGACCAAAACAACTCAGGCACACTAAAAATGTCTCTCTATATAGTAATGAAGAAGATACCAGTTTATTCCTATCCTATATTTTTCTGCATATTAATGTAAAAGGCAGTTTGGCCTTTCATTTTAATATAAAGATATTTCGTGTCGTTAATTCTGGGTTTGAATAAGCTTCTATCTAAAAAAAAGTACCACTAGATAAATTTCTAAACTCCCTCAACTTTTCTCATGCCGTAACATACTTGAGACGATGCCTACAATGCATATTTGTATGTATATGCAATGGGAAAGCATCACATATTCATGAAGGTATGTTCCATTTTACCCATGAATGTCATGGACGACCATAGGCCGTGTCAACCCCTACTCACCCAAGCACTTTGATTGAGGCAATGGACGTCATCCTAACGTACCCTGATCGTAACTTGTCCCTTATGCTATTGGGTCCGGCCCGGCCCGCTTTAGGCACATGACCACTAGGTGGTAAGTGTCACCGCCTTACGTTTCATACACGTATAAGGCATGGGGTAAGCCGCCCTGCCTCTTAAAGCGCCCACCTCTTAGACATTACGTCCACTCCTGGGGGAAGATAAATCCCCCGTCTTATCATATATTCATCTTATGCGCAGCATATTAATAGATTCCATAAAGCTCCCCTAAGGGGGCGGCCGTTTCGTGGTTTATATGTAGCGTTTACTGCACCACCTAGCCATTAAGGCCGGGAAACCCCAACCTGAAGTGACGGCACCAATATGGCCTGGTCAATAGCAATCTGCGGGATATTCCAGTCAGCTGTGAGGCAGTACGTTGCTAACAGATTGCTTCTGACAGTCAATCTGTGGGTCTTGCATCGGCAGGTAGCACCTGTTGTCTTAGGGATAGGCTCGGAGGTGGGCTGGCGGGCCGCCTGCAATATGACAGATGTTATTTCTCTATTCCTGCCATGAGATTGCCTCTGTCGTATCGGACAAGTTTTGGCGGCCTTGCTTTCGCAGTGCAAAATTGATTTGGTGCCGAGCTCCGCCGATGTCGCCTCCAAGGGATAGACGGTGATATTGTAAGCTACAGAGTATTCAAATGTGATCTCAGTCATTACTTTATTACGTTAGCATATGTCAATTTGCCTCTCCTATATTCAGTGGTGACATCTATATATAGTAATCGTGTGAGAATTTACCCATTATAATACCTGCATGAGCGAAAGGAAATATTTATAGGTAGCTCTAGCTCCGAGCACGGTAGGCAGAAGTGGCGTTACCTTAGCAACCTGCATTGGTTTAAATACAGAGAGTTGCTGGAGCCATGCAGTCTGGTTTGGTACCATGCCTTTGTACACTCCTTTTCTTCAGGAGACAATGTCTCCAATGAGCAGAAGAACAGGGATTCTGGACCACACAGTGGGCGTCTGTACCCTGAGGGTCTGCGCAAATCAACCGTCCTCGCCGACCAAACACCCAAACACCGTCTTCCCATCTTGGTGTCTGCGGCTGGCAGGCTGCCAACGGCGGGAAAACGAGACGCGACGCAGCGTAGTAAGTGCCTGTCGTCTGCTCCCCAAATCCCCCTCCCTCCGACTACACAGTGTGTGTCTGCTCCCGTGTCGGCGCGTCGGGGTTTTATTGTCTGTACTTAATGCAGAAACACGCAGTTGTCCATACCCGACAACGATTAATCAAACACAATTAAGGGCCCTACCCGCGATCCTTTTACATTTACCAATCGACGTTGTCCCGTCTTTCTTTTTGCCGTCCTTGCCTGACGCTAAATCCCCCGAGATGAGCGAGGTATTTTTCTCCCATAAGGGCAGACCACGACTCTGGCGTCACGACAGACACGCCGACTTAAATAAATCAAAGTCTAGACCAAAGTCGTCAATATTCCAAACAATTGGCCCGGAAAAGGGGCTTTAAACTCTCTCCCTCTCCCTCTTTCTCTCTGGCTCGCGCCATCTCGCTCTCTCTCCATCTCCCTTTGTCCTTAACAATAGAGGCCTTCTCTATTTAAACACACTACACAAGAGTACATCGCTATAGCGGAAATGACGTCAACATAGGAACGCGTTGCGCATGGTTTCTGGGAGCAATCAATGCATGCTGAACCTGTGATGCTGTGGTGTTCGCTCCACTCTAGACGGACTTCTTCGTCCATTAACTATGAGGCGTTTTAACAATCTACACCCACCTACACACATCTACAGCTACTCTCATACACCGACACAAACCATTATCCATCACGAGTGGAGGGGAAACAGAAGGCACTGATGCACATAAGGGCTCCTTAGACTACAAAAAGGGCCATGGAGGGCCGCAACTGATAGTACGTGCGTATTCATAAGCATGAGTGGTGCGACCGGGGGCAAATGGAAATCCGCCCTAACACATGCAAATGAGATGAGTATTGTTTGTCCGTTAGTATTCGTCCCGCCCTCGTGTTTACTTTCCCCAGGAGTTGATTTGTTCGCGGAAGACGGTTGACAACAAAGGATAACATTCTTTTATGGGGCGCGTGCGAGCAGCTTCCGGGCGCCATGGGACGCCTGTCGTATGTAGACTGTGCCCGATAGCCAAATGTCGTCTGTTTCTACTGAATACCATTTGTTCTCTGAGAATGGCCAACTTTACTGAATGTCATCCATACCTACAAACTGACTCCGTCTATAAAGGAGTACCTGGGTTCACTAAATAGCCATTTGATCCGAGTAACATAGCATCTATAGGTACGAGATAATGACATCAACCTGTTGCAATGGCAACATCGGATCTAGTATGATTAGACGTACTCTATTATCATCCTAAATAAAGATATAGTAATACGTGCATGTATTCAATAATGAATATTCATACTTGTACATAGAATGGTGTACTCAGCAAAAAGAACCCAACGAAATCAATAACCTTTTTTACAAACAAACATGCTAACCAAAAAGCCCGAAAATGAATTCTAGATAATATTGAACTTGATTAGCTCTAATCATTTAATTAACTGGGGATTATTTTAAATGAAAATTTGACTTATGAACCCCGCAAAAAAGTAATTAACAAGATAACTCAGCCAAAAACTCAAGCAATGCTCCTTTAAAAAACAAAAATTTTGCCTTATTCCAAATGTGGCCGCCTTGAAAACTGAGCCTGTTCCAACAAAATATTCTTTTCAAATGTGCATCACTCTAGAATGAAATGCCGTTTCAATATCGATAAATAGATACCTAGCCGAAATTCAAGTATAAAGACAAAACAGTACGTAAAAATAATTATCTACACTTTACTTAGATTAAAGCATTCTAACTTAGCCCATAGCCCCATTTACCCACATATTGATAGAAACATCAATATATGTAGATGCAGCTAGTAATATAGAATTACTATCAATCAATCAACAATGACAAAATAAAGTTTTTTATATTGAAAGTACATTTTGTTCTCATTTGTATGATGATATCATGATTGTGAAGCAACTGGTAAGATGAATCATTATATTTATCTTCTTAGTCAGGTCACCTAGTTAGTTAGGTTAAACGCCATATTGACAAATAATATTGAAAATACTACGATGCTGGTTTCAGGTTGTAAACAGGCAGATACTGCCTTATCTCATCCAGGAAAATGAAATATATGAAAAATAAAGAAGCTGTTCTCGTTCCTAAAGGAAACACGGAAATATAAGGATCACAGTTGCACTCCGACGCATGTAGCTTCCAGGCATCATTCCATTTTGGTTATGGCAGACCTAGCCAGTTAAATGACACATATCAGTTATGAATGGAAACAGCTATTATACGGAAACTGGCTTACTGTCTTCGTACGTCAAAAATACACGGTGAAATTATTGGTCCCATACATCCCGATGCCGTAGGAAGAGGGATGTATGGGATCAATGATTTTACCAAGTATTTTGATGTACGAAGACAGTCAGCCTGTTTTCGTATCATTATATACCTAAAATTGGCGAAAGGTTACCTAGTCACGTGATCACATACCCCGTACGTCACAGTGTGCCGTACGGATATGAATACGCCATGGGTAGGAGCGGGCAGTATACGTAGTTGATACAGCCATAGGTATATAATAATACATGTGTCCTGCTTTTCGAACGACACTTAACATTTTTAGCAAACGTGTATCTTAAGTTTTGACAAAACAAGAACTTTAAACTGAAGCTGCAAAGAAATGTGGTTTGTAACACATAGGCAACTCATGCAAAATTATCGCAAGATCTCTCTGGATGATTTTCCATGTCCTTATTTAGTTCAGTTTGTTGATAGGTATGCATGTTCATGTATAACTATTAAATGTCAAAATCATCCCCTTTTATCAAGTTTCATTCACTAAAAAACACACAATCAGCCGATTCAATCTAAAATCTCCCTGCACTATGAAAATATCTTTACTCCGACTGAGTAAGCCTTACTTTTACTGATAATTACCTGCCTCGAGAGAATATGGCCGTTTCTGCCAAGTGTCGCCTGCATCGTTAGAAAATTGCCGGAAAACTCATTTCTCTTGGTGGGCTAGAATGCGTTTCTGACTGACAGGCTGGTAACGATCGTCGCGCCCCCTGTCCTTCATGCGATCACGTGATCCTCGCTCATCTTCCTCTCAGGCACGCTGCCTAGACACACCTTAACCTTTCAATCACATAATGAAGCCACTGGCACTCACTGCGCAAATAGCATGTTAATTTTCCTATTCTGCATCTACAACTTATTTGCGGGGAATTTCATTATCGTTCAGATATATCACATTACCTGCCTGGGGAAATTAAACATGCGATGGGAGTTCTGTTTTCTTTGATTTCATAATGCAAGTTCTTATTCCATCAGGGCAGCTCTTAGTTGTAATCAACGTTTACATCTACGGTTCGGTATTAAGACCACGATATAGTGTGGATAAAAGAAATCCAATATCCGCCGACACACATTTTACCAATTAACGGGTAGGCATTAATGTATCCGTGAAAGGGGGGGCCAGAGGCAAAGCCTGCACGATGTGCTATATCTCCTTTTTATCCGTATTCCAGCGGCTACTATATTGATGAGGCACTACTAGAGTTGGCAAGACTCTCTCCAACACAATAATTCCGACTAGTATTTGTCTGTCCATGGGCAGCCCTTATGGACACTATTAAAGGTGCATTCTATGCTGACAGCATACACTTTTTAATGATTATGTGTCCTGTTTATAGAGAGAGGTAATAAGAGAAAAAGTCCGAAGTTTTCTGTATTATACAAAGTAGGTCCAAAATACGTCCAAAAGTCCGAGTACGACATCCCTATATCTCAGTCACTACGATTTCTGATTAATATATACATTGTAACTAATGAGAACCTTACCAATACAACACTCCTAACATGCAGGGGGTAGTATTTCATAACACATAAGCAGAGCAGGATCTGATTGGCTGCTGAGTGTCTTCTATTTAACATTATCCACCAGTTCATCCAATCCGGTGATGGCGTAGTAAGGGACGAAGCCGATTTTCTATATGCGTATATGATTCTTAATAATGAGAGTGACTCCAAAGACGAAACTTTTGTAGTTTATGCACAGAGAGCACCCTTATGTACCCGACCAAATGAAGTAAGATCGATGCCTTGATAACTATTATAGTGACTTGCTGAATATGTAAAGGGACCTTTAGAATATGATAATGAGGATTAAAAAAATCCACAGAGACCGGGGCACGTCTAGTGTGGAACGTGCTGTCAGTGGAAGAGTTATGATCGTCAGAGATGCAGATCTAAAGACGCGGCAGGCGCTCGACCATAGAAATGAATATTTGATAGGTGGGTAGATGGAACCGGCGGAGCCGTAAGCTCTGCTGTCACATTAATATGGCCAATTAGCACACCCCGATATTCTAGCAGACCCACGAATACATACAGTGGTAGACAGGGAAAGGGATGTGGTTAAGGTGGCAGTGCAACACCAAGGTTGATTAAATTGGTTGTTTTCAGAAATCTTGAATGATGAATGCTTGGTGAGAAGTGCAATACGAATAGTGAGAAGTTCCAGAGCTGACACTCTAATTTCAGGCCCGGTGAGTTATCAAAAGGATGTTTGTGGCTGTTCTAGTGCCCCACATGTAGGCGACCTTAAACCAGATCAATCTTAAATCTAGGTGTATTCACTACGTGGATTCTCATTTCTGAGATGCATATTCAAAGGCGATGTTTGACTCAAGATAGGAAAAACGCTAACGGATGACGTCTTATAGTTTTCCTGAAATACCAATAGCATTTTTTATGGTTTCAATGGAGGACCACTATAATCATTAGTATAGGAAAAGGTTCGATCAGCTGGATTGACTGCTGGTATGTCACTATGATAATGACTATAGATGTCACCACAAAGAAAGGATAATTACCTGAATACCAAAGCTGTTTGATAATCATCACATTGTCCAAAAATGTTGAATAAACGTTATTTACGATTTACTTGTTAATTTAATAGAATGCGACCTGACAGCTCCATATCAAATCTTTATGAAACTTGATATAGATTGAATACAACTTTCGTTCTCAGTAAACCACATAAGACGGTGACTTAATTATATTTCGGCAATTTTCTAGGTACGGTGCTTTCAGTAGTGACAGATAATGTATTGGGAACAATATTTGAGAACGAACGTAGTGGAATTCACACGTTCCTTTACAATCTATCATTTTTTATTGAATTCATGAGTACTGAATAAATTATTGAGTATGAATGATTACTCCCAGCTGGTAGCTGGTAGATGAGATGGCGATTAATAACATGTGCAAAGATGCACATTAGATTCGGACTCCAACATCCTTGTGTAAAACCATTTATAACCTGACAAATGCTCCATCTCAGATCTAAGAGGTATCTCTGTATAAACCTAGTTTCCATTAGCATGAACCGCAAATTCACATTCATAGTCGTAAATGATAATCTTACATCAAAGGATGGATATGAGATATCCATATCAACATATCTCACATCCCTTTGACCACTTTAAATGTTGTTCTGTAATTTTATGTAACTATATGAATATAGCTGAAGATCATTATCACTTATTGCATGTCATTTTCAAATATGATATTGATAATTAGAGAATATGCCTAATTGATAACAATGATAGCGAGAATATTAATCAAGTTGATACCTGGGAAACACGTTAACATCTCGGTGCTTGTCGCTTCGTTATTTTCCCAGAGAATCTCCAAATCCTATGTAATCAAACTGAACTAAAAATTCTCAAATGGCGACAGACCAAAGACTCACCAAACGAATTCCAAAATGAGCAGTCAAAGCACAGACGACGAGACCACCAGCGTGTGGTCACCTGAGAATACTAAACAGGAGCCGTCATCGTTTTCTTGTGGAAGAAATTCACAACCGCAGTTCACATGCGGCCTGTGGTATCTCTAAAATTACTGATTACGTTTAGATTGCATATCAAGAAAGGTTCTCGTGGGCGTCTAACGTTACTGATTAGGTTCGTGTTGGATAAAGAGAATGAGTCTGATGAACCTCTAAGATTACTCATAAGGTATTATTGCCATAGCTGACATTTAATCCAAGTACTTCTTTGTTTTGTAATGTTTTGCAACCGGCTTGACTTCAACGGATTATTTAATCAACAAGAACATAGTAACGCTTAATGCTAACCGGAGCCTGCTGTTTGTGGATGCTGCGATACCGCACCACTAAATATAGCGCTGTATATATAGTTGGTGTTGGTTTTTTTCTGTTGCAGCGGCAGTGAGCGTACTACCTCGCTCTGCCGAAGGGCGGCGCTCATAGTGGTGGCTGGGGTCAGGTGGCACCGTGGTGGCCGTGTGAGGGCGTGCGGTATGAGGCTTGTTACGTCTGACAACACGTCCCCAGCTGTGATCCCATTGTAATGGTGCTATGAACAGCAATCTGCGGGCCAGAGCTGTCCTCTGGGGCCCCGCCCGGGTCAATGCCCTGGAGTGACGGGTTATCACAAGGGGGCTGGTCGGGGGCTCAGCCTGTCCGCCGCTGGCCGCTCCCACCCCCTCCCCCTGTACGCGAGCTGGCCTCTGGGAGGTGGCCTGTGGTCACTATGCCAATGCTGCAAGCAAACCACAGTGCTGGCAATTGCCTCTGGCCAATACCGAGCTGCTCCAAACCGCCACACGCTGACCTCTCTATACCTATCAAAGCTCTTGTCTCCAGGGCCCAATGAGTAAGTTCAGCACGCTCGATATTACCCAGCTTAATGCTAACTCCACCAGAGCTTAGCCCCTACTCCGACAACCCTCCCCTCCCCCCATCCAACCCAACTCACCTGTGTAACCCGAGCTATCGCCCAATACCCCCCAACTCCCACCCACAACTCTCCCGGCAATGTCAAAGTACCAACACACACACACACACACACACACACACACACACCTCCAACACCCACCCTGGAGAAGGCGGCCAGGCAATGCGCCACCGGGGTCGCCGGGGAGTCATCGCGAGGCTGGCGGGGTTGAAAGTAGGAGGATGGCAGGCCTGGAGGCGCCGCTCTCAAGGGTCCAGCCCTCTGACGGCCGGTGGCGGCATTAACAGGTGGTCGCTGATGGCTGCCTTCCGCCGCCGGCCGACAGGCGTTCACCGCCCCAGGCCACAAGCCTCGGGCCGGACGTGCTCCGGACGCCGATCAGGCAGAGCCCGGGAGGTCGGCCTCCGGGGCCGGGGCCGAGCAACAGGTTCAGTGGTGGGTTTGACTGTAGTCAGACACAGGACGATGCATGTCTAAATCTGGGAGACATTTGTCGGAAAATACTTTTAAAAACCAGTATTGTGTACGTTTTATTATCTAATATTGCATGTCTGACATTGGCTCTTTATTCCAGCACGTTTGCATTCGAAATTATAAGCTTTCATTAGGCCTTTTGCAAAGTGTCAAATCAGTTGTAGCCTATATTATGTATACCATAGGTATGTGCAATAACTCTATATGTGTAACTATGATAATGTTTCTGAACATTATAGTCAGTTACCCATACAGATCAATAGACTTTAATCAATCAGAGAGCTTAGACACGAAGCAAATCCCTTTACGTTGTGATGCTTTGAATAAAAACCTGGGACAGGCCTAAAACAATAGTACTAATGCCTGAGCCTCCGCCCGACCTTTGCCATCCCGGCTAGATGGCTCTGTCCCAGTTTCTGCCCTCCCTATGATACTCCCCGGGTGACTGCAATAGAGAATCCCCTTTCCACGGCAAGCAATGGAACAATACAAGAATGGTCATATTGATGGAGTGGTATCTGTTCGCACTGAAAGAGACTATGGTATACCTTCCACATGCCGTGTAATGTATTGTGATATACCTTCTGTTCTCTTTAATGAATCAAATTATAGACTTATGCCACGATTTTCTTTTTCATGAATCAAAGTATAAAATTACGTCACTTTGGTCTGCCTGTTTTCAGCTATTAGCAGGTTTTTATCTGGAGTTTCTATGTCCATTGTGGACAGGGAGTCTGTCTGCCACGTGCGGCCTGTCACATAAGCGGAAAATGGCACAAAATAAACAAAGAAAACGTTGTAGATGTGTACGGTTGTGTCATCCTATGGAACTATTCCCCATCATAGTTCTCATCAGGTATACAGGAAGGTGTAACAATGAATCTGTTAGGAGAGTAGCAACATCTGATGAACAGGATAATGCAGGAGAAGTTGGCATTATATATAGTAAAACTCAAACTTTTACCTTACTTTTCAAGGGAATTGCAGATTTGCCGTTTTAGCTCACTGTACACGTTCACACTATTTCCGTATGCATCAGAATGTTTTTAATAAAGTACCTTTCCTTGGATTTTCATCTGATACAATTCCAACCGATCTCTACTGAGACGTGAAGACCTGTACACTTGCTAGCCTCAAGTCTCTAAGACCCTCCCCAAAGTCCATCCATTGTCTTACATTTGGGATAATCCCTGCCAGGCTAGGCGGAGAAAGCATGGTGTTCAGGATGTACCAACATATAAGCCTCCCCTCATGCATCATTCATGTCAGCTCGTAGATGCATTCCATAAAGGCCAAAGGCAAAATGAAGGTAAGAGAGTTTTAGTGTGAGTGGATGCGTTTCAAAGTTTCTGGGCATGCTGTTAGAGCCCATCTGTCGTGCAGAGGCCTTCTCTTGTAAACCAGCATGTAAAGTTAATGGTCTCTGAGGGTGCAGGGACGTGAGGATCATAGGAAGGAGATGCCAGCAATCACCAAAGACTTAAACCTCGCGTTGGGTATCTGGTGAGAAATAACACGTCCAATGTTGTGGCCGCCACATCATACATAAGTCATGGTCCGCCTTTAAGTGAGATCCAGAGAAACCAGCAACTAGTTGTAGTGAAATGATATTCCCAGATTGATCCCCAAGGTATGGGGACCTTAGGAAATATGGTTAATATATCTCAGGATCAATGATTAATTATGTGCCTGGATTCCATCAATGTATACAGTTTTACATGTGCAAATATATATGTAAGCACATCTAAGAGAAAGGCTCGGCTTGTACATGAAGATCCCTTTCTCGACGCCAAGGAGACCCGGGGACGATGTGGTTCAAATTTATTCAACACTTATGGATGATTTCATGGACGGTTGAGGCTGTCTTAGCAAACGAACGATTTCTATGTTAACCCTACGTACAGAAGCTTCAAGTCCTATACTTATTGAACAATCCAACATCAGTTGGAAACGGAGTGTGGTTTTTAGTATCAATGATTATTCGCATGTATGAATTCTCAAAGAGGACCACTGACCGGATTTTGTATAGGGTGCCCATGATCGGTGGGTTCTTAGTCGGCAGGTGGAAAGGCTACATAAATGTCCCCTGATTAGGTGGTCACCGTAAAATCAGTTGTTAATGTAGGGGTTAGGTTAGTTGGGCAGTGGTTAGTTGGGTTTTCGCCAGAGGTCGCGGGTGGCGATCCATTTTAAGCTGTGGTCCCGGAGAGCCTGTGCGTGCAAATGCTTCGGGTTCGCCCGGATTACGTAACTCAGTCCGCAACAGGTTGTCAGGTCACTTGTGCATTCCTACACATTGAGCGAACACCTTGGAGCCTCACAGATTAATAAGGTTTCTCCAGAACCTTTCAGTGGATGAGTGAGGAAACTCACTCACCTGGTAGTACTTAACACATCCCGTGTTAAGTAACTGTGTATGAAACAAGAGGTATAGTAAAGATCGTATACCTAAGAGCTCAGAGTCTGGTTTTGTGTCAGTAGGCTTGTGCATTGCAGATATTGCATCTCTTTAGACTTACCAAAGACATTCCAAACAAACCTACTTGGTAAAGCATGTAGGGTAGCACTGTCTCACTCCACTGGAACAAACTAGTGTAGTTCTCGGGGATTGCCGAGCAAGATAGAGAACCGGTGGACTGCTACATTACCATTTGAGATTTAATCTTAGTGCATAATCGTCGACCCCAGAACACTTTTCACCAGAGCGGTTTTACCTGAGGACTGGAAGAAGGGCACCAATATCTGCAGTAGAGCTCGCTATTGTGTGTGTTTCATAGCAATAATGCATATTGTAATAGAATCGTCCACCGGCCACTGATTAATTGTAGCCAGTAAGAATTCATGGGTGAGTCGAATAGTTGTCAGGTGGTGCTGAATTGCAAAATGTGTGGTAGAGAAAATTGCTGACCTGAAATTTGTATCCCCGTTTCCACCTGATGATTATATAAATCATACGTCCTAAAAGTGTCAAAAAGTCGGCATGTGGTGCTAAAAGCCATAATCGGCTTTTACTGCTTAATATTTTCCTTGACAACGTTTTTCCCTTCGAAATATGAAAGTACGACGGCAAGCTTCAGGAGGAGGTATGCTTTGTCATGATCGATTGCATTATGATGAATGGAGCAGGGTGGATGTTTTTATTGGCTTTGGCCTGAAAGGTTTAATGATCATATACCGAGATAATTCTTTTAGAAATTTGAGATTGTTGTGTTCAACTTCGATGTAGCTCGAAATAAACCACAGAACACCAAGCAGTTTTCCTAATTAAATAGAACGAATAATTAACGACATGTATTGACGCGATTTTAATGAGAACACAATTTGATTCGAAGAAGCCCAGATTCCACGGTCATCACAGGAATCCACATGCCAAAAGAATATTAATTATTTAAATCATGAAACCTCATTTTCAGCTGTTGGCCAATGAGGTGTAACATCACCGTCAAGTGGCTTTTACTGCTTAATATTTTCCTTGACAACGTTTTTCCCTTCGAAATATGAAAGTACAACGGCAAGCTTCAGGAGGAGGTATGCTTTGTCATGATCGATTGCATTATGATGAATGGAGCAGGGTGGATGTTTTTATTGGCTTTGGCCTGAAAGGTTTAATGATCATATACCGAGATAATTCTTTTAGAAATTTGAGATTTTCTTTTCTTAGTTTGTATCTCTTTCTTTTGATCTCTCATAACCTATGGTACTATTACATTGAATTTAGGATTATTTGTCATACTTTTGTGTCTTTCCATTTCATAAAACGTAATTTGTTGTGTTCAACTTCGATGTAGCTCGAAATAAACCACAGAAAACCAAGCGGTTTTCCTAATTAAATAGAACGAATAATTAACGACATGTATTGACGCGATTTTAATGAGAACACAATTTGATTCGAAGAAGCCCAGATTCCACGGTCATCACAGGAATCCACATGCCAAAAGAATATTAATTATTTAAATCATGAAACCTCATTTTCAGCTGTTGGCCAATGAGGTGTAACATCACCGTCAAGTGATATCAATTCACTGCTGAAACCTGTGTGAGAGGCGGAGCAAACTGCCAGAAACGATTGCGGGCTTCGTACTTCCGGCAGATAATTACGCAGGCATGCGCACTGCCGCTGCTTCACTACCTGATTGCAACACGTGGTAAGAGGGTATAAAAAAGAACCCCCTACTCAAGTCATCCCGAGGTGAGAAAAACCTGTCTGCTTTTGTATCAACGGCTTGCAGTTCAAACACGATGGTAACATTCAGAAACAAGCAGGTTTTATTTGCTGACAAAGTCGTCTTTTACAAGCTACTCAGTAAACATTACAACTCCTAGCTAAGAAACACCAATAAGGGGAGGTTTAATGATTCTTTTTATAAGCCTTTGCTTCATTAAAGATGTCGTTCCCCAAATTTTTCCTATGTAAGTACCTGTATTACATGTCAGTCTTGCATCACACGTCTAATGATTGTTAAAAAGATAAAACGTTGTGGCGAACAATCCTTCTCTATCAACTAAAGAATACATATTTCTGAATGATATCTGTAGATACGATTTTTCATATCTCAGGTCGGAACAATTTATAGCATCATCTCACGGTGATATATAATTTTGAGAACAAGGGTAAGAGAATTCAGAGTTTAGTAAGTACAATGACCTGGCTACCCATGGGCCATAGCTGAGGTACAGAAAATCCATTGTTTAAGATGTATGCGTTGTATAAACCATCGCGCTCAATTGCGTTGTATCAACGATTGGGACACGTTTATTGTCGTTAAACCGAACCTGATTGGTTATGAAAATGAAATCACACGGATGTCTATCAGGACTATCGAGAAATTATCGAAGAATAACTGCAACTTGCATTGAATAGGATATATTCTCTTTGTGGAAGAGATGATTTATAGACATATATTTACTGATCAGTAAATTTCCAAAGGTTATAAATCTTATCAAATCAGCTTTGTTGTAGAAGTGATACTATATTCAGAAAGCAGTGAGTTACAGGGAAATGCTTGGGGACAAAATATCTATTCTTTGCATGGGCCTAAGGAAGGTAGAAAGTAGTCTATGAGACGGTCTAGACATCCATATGATTGTCACCAGGCCACAGCCCGGCCCGGACAGAAATAATTGAAATTAGCGACCAGTCTGAGCGTTATGGCTCCTACTTGCCACGAGAAAGCGACATTTAGACATCCCCCTCTTTGAATGATAATCAATGGCTGACAGCTGTCAGGAAATACTAGAGATTGTGGTGAAAGGATAAACCACCCAACGACCGGAGGTTCAAGGACCTTCTTCGAGATTGTCACAGCGAGGGAAAGTTTAATCTATATCAGGCGCGTACCCAGGCAATTGCTGCCTGTGGGTCGTTGAGATGATTTAGTGAAGGCGACTGTGCGAGTTATCTGTAAGTAGTACGTGGAATTTCAAATGGGGCTTTGTGTCAGGTAAAGCATAATATGGTTGAGACGATTAATGTGTAATACATATTCCACTATCTTATATACGCTAACAACTTCAGCAGTGAAATTATTCAAATCAATAAAGTTGAGAGCCAAAGATATAGTAATCATTTATGACTAGATTATCACTTTTGTGTTTAAGAATAATACGTTTTGATCCATATTGATTTGTGATGATAACGCATAAGGCTGTTACTGAACTCCAACCCTAGCCTTTGACGAATCTTCCTTAGATTGCGTGTACATCATTGATAAACAGAACATATTCAGAAAGGAATATCAGTTCAAACGATACGTGCCAGTCGCCTTGCCTTTTCTGAACTAAACAGATAAGGAAACCTCCCGTGTCGTCTCCAAATCCCTCCTCTAAAGCTGACCATAAAAAAAATGCCCGGGAATACTCCGACAACATAACCCAACTAGCAACCACGTACACAAGCCTCAGACAAAATACATCAGCGATTGTGGCCACGTCCAATATGACAAGACTTGCTTGGCATGTGATCAGATGTTTCCGCTGGGATCTGTCCTTATCTCTGTCCTCTGGAGTGTGTGCCCGGGACGCCTCCAGTGTCTATACTATGGCTCCATCCGGTGTAATCCCCTGGAGGACCGCCCCTTGTCCCACACCCAATCACCCCGCGCCGTGGAGTGGAGACTGGGTGTTGGGCGTACGCGGGGAGGGCGGAAGGAGGGAGGGTGTTGGGGTATACAGGATCAGGCACGGGGAGGAGGATTGGTTGTGTGAGTCTCGGATCTTCACAGGTGGGATCTGGGGAGAAGTGGGATTGCTGATACCAACACAGAAACAAACAAGCCCCGCAGGGTGGGGTGAGGCTTGTCTTGTAGTTCTCAAGTATGTCTGTTTATAGTACGCAGGGGATGGGGTGTGTGGGCTTGGTAATGAGAAAAAGCTTAGACGCAGCTTACTTTTAATACTATGCTCTAGATATGATTTAAGAAAGTGTATGAAGTAAGGTATTGGTTGATCACAATATTGTAAAACATATTTACGTAAATAAACATATATTGAATAGAAAATATACCATGCAAGTAAGACCAACGGATTTACATATAGTGACAATACATGCACACATTGCTTAATAACTCTACTTATGGTATATAATGGGACCCCGAACTCATTGTGTTAATACACATACACATGATTTACAAGTTAAAGGAGATTTCCGAACGTTGCCAATCTGAAGTTAGGTTAAGAACCTGACGCTAACCCTTTATTGTCGTACCATGGATGTAGGTGAGGGAAAGCAGGGTTGGCTCTCACTACCGTCACCAAGACGCGTGCCCTTGGAATGATACGCCCATAACCTCCACTTTGGTCCCGGATTACACCCGATTATCGGCGTCGTCCGCGGCCTACAGAGACAGCGGATTAGTGAGGTAGAGACCTGTCAAAGCGCGGCGACGTGCCTGCCACACCAGCCGCACCCCCACAACGCGCCCACTGCGTCTAATGCAATTATAATCTGGATGTGAGTCTCGAGATTGGGAGCCGCCAATCTAGGCGCCCGGATGGCGGACAGGGGCCTTTGAAGTCGACGCCCAATATGAATAGTAATGACCCTGGTCTCTGTGCCTCCGCCTGTGTCGGCACGCTCCCCGACAACAAGCTGCTAAGGCAAGCAGAGGTATAGAGGAAGAACCACCCGCTGATAGAAGAAGTCCCCCGGGGTCAGGACTCCTTCAGCTCTATAGCCCACGCCTTCTCACCGACTTCTCCGCTTCATCCTCTTTGAGCAGACCGCCTTCAGAATATCCTCACCAGAATACCATCCCTGTCGTCCGTATGTAAAACTACCGAAAAAGTATTTGTGGCAATGATAAGATTCTTTAAGTCATATGACAAGGGCAGTTTTAGTGAATGCCCTAAGGCTCGCCCCCAGCGACAAACTGTGCAGGGGCATCTCCGGCCCTGCAGCCGTAATCGGTATGTATCTTACACCATCTTGATCAGGACGTGAAAGCCAGCGTAGATCTAAATCCGCCGTCCGATATCTTCAATGGTCTCGTAGATATTGGAATCCATATCACTTTCCATGGAGAAGTAATGGAACTTAGCTGAATGGTATCCCAACCAATAGGCGAGCGATGCTAGCGACACCTAGTGTTGTGTTTGTAAAAGGTTAAACACTTTATACCATACATGGATTCATCTCCATTCGTTTGCATATATCCTAGATACCTATAACATAACGTTAATGAAGTATAAACTTAGGTATACGCCATATATCTCAATGAGAAAAAATATACATAGCAGAGTCGTGAGTTGGTCAGTCGATTGGTTCAGGTCGCTAACATAGATTTTTTCTTTTATCCAGCCGCCGGCCAATTACACTCCATCAGGCGGGCTCTTGATCTGCCTGCAGTCGGACGGTCCTCCCGGCGCCGGGTCGACCCTCCCGGCGGGACCTGGAGGTACCTCCGCAGAGTCGACCACAGAAGGAATATGTCCAAAAGCGAACAAATAGTAATCACGAGGTTTCTCCCTAGAGGGCTCCGCAATCAGCCGGGCCAGCGCAGCGCTCATTGCCGAGAAATATAGCCGCGAAATTAGCCGGAATGACAAGTGTCGGAGACGAGGGTATATCCGTCACCGTACCAACGTGATCGCGGACAGCTCGTTAGGACGAGGATAGGGAGAAGGATGTTTTCTATTCTCGTTCCAGACCCGCAATTGGTCACTCTCTGAGTTAATTCACTGGTTCTATTACCAAAGTCTGCGGCAAACATGCTTATGCTTAAATAGGCTTGTTATCAACAAATGTTTTGCAGGAGTTACTACCGTGTTGATTTTAAGACGCTAATGGGAACAATTCTTTTTCAATTTTCCGACAAATGAGAAGATCATGACAGAGGCTGAATCGCAAATATCTTGCCAGAAAAAATGCGCTCCTCCACCGAAAATGCAAACAAATCGATCTAGATTCAAACAGATTTAACTAGTTCAAGTGTTAAAGCGTGGCGCCCTCTATGATGTATAATATGAACTTGATTTCAATCAAAATTTTCCACTCGTTATCGCTTACATAAGTCGGCTTTCATTTTACGTTGATATTACTACTAACATACCATTTCTATAGACAAACTGGTTTCAATCATAAATTCTTTTTAGGAAATACTATTATTGAAATCAAATAGTTACGAAACATCAGCCTACAGGTAGGCGAGATGAGCTGTATTCTGGCATGTGATGCTTCCACGCTCGATTTGAAGATCGAGCTGTGCAGTAGGGTAGGTTGTTACAAAGGAAAACAATAGTGGAATGTGAAAAAAAGGTTTTTCAAAATACTTTTTGAATAAAGATAGTTGTTGATACCGATTCGATTCACATGCAAGATGTCGGTTAGAGTTTGGCGGGAGTGTTTAAAATCTAAACCTTTAGCTGAAGGAACCGTAAGGAATCCTACCATGGGAAGATGCAAGTATACAAAATCCATCAAAAGTCGAAAGAAAACATAGCCCCTAAACCCCTCTTCAATCAGTCAAAATAAGTCAACGATTTGTTCCGACATGGCCAGTTGACCCTGGTGTGTACACACGAACCAGCACGTTCTGCACCAATCTAACCAAACACATAGTTTGAGGTGCTCCTCCACCAAAAAAAATATGTTTCGATAAATATTAATGATTTTTCACAATCTCTTCAACATCCTATTTCAGGTTCCTGCGGATTAAATCTGAATTTAGCGCTTTAAGCCAGTTTAGTTGAGGCGGTTGAAGTTACTGTTTTCTTCCTCGAGGCAGGCCACCTAGGTCTGTGATCCAGTTTTGATGACCGTGTGCCACGGGCCATCAAGGAAGCATAATCATATCCTTACAGATAGAGATAACGATATTTGTATAGAATGGTCTAAACCCTAGTGGAAATACCTGGGGAATAACAAGTTTTTCCTACTTCCATGTAATAAGAGTTGGATATAAATACACGAAGTAATCCCATTAACAATGGCACATTCTTCTATACTACTTACCACTTCTATAGGCCGTGCAACCATATTGGGGACTGAAAACTAGTTATTTCTTATTTGATATACAATATTTTGTATAACCTTGGCTGTAAAAAATATACAGATTTGCAAAAGGTACCATATTAAACCAGAGATTATGGGCTTTATTGTCATATATATATTTTTTTAAAGTTATTTAGATAATTTGTCTGATTTAATTTTTGACATATTTTCTCAAAAATCGTGTTAAACGTTAGGCAAAGTATTTGACTTCAAGAATATGAGTGAAGATTCCATAAAATTCCATATGGAAACGAAATCAAAACCCAGTTTAATTAAGTAGGGATTCCCTTTACAATCACTTGGCTAACTTATCTATTGTTTTACTCATAGTAACAGATAAAATCGACTGTTTTGTCATCAAAATAGAAAAGTAGCAAAAAGCCCCTTTTTGGAATATCTGCCATATGTCAAAGCATTGCCGTGATAGGCAGAAAAAAGAGCAGAAAGGCTTGCTTGAAAATGATGCAATTATTTTATATTGTAATTTCAGAGAATGCTTTTCCTTTAGTTCTCATTTCCAAACAAATGCTTACTTAAACTAATTAGATATGCAGCACAAGTCAAAATTTCAGATTTTTTAAGGGAACCACCATTTGAATCCGGATCCCACCATAGTCCCTGATATGCCTTCTTGACCTATAGACTACATGTACTTACCTCATGTGGCTCTAGGGACCAACAATTTTCAGTCGTCCATTTTCTTGTTCTTCTGGGTCTCGCCTATTTAAGATAGAAAACTATGATGGAATAAGTATTCTTTAATAAAATGGTCCAATGGGTGCGGTTCTATTCGTACGGATTACATCGCAATAGTGGTATTCTATTCTGCCAACGGCTCAACCCACGCACGTATAAAAACTATGTAGATTTCCTTAGGCAATTTGCATAGACTTCCTCTCAAGGAAATTGCTATTCATGCATAGTTAATGATTTGAATATCTACGTCATTTATCCTATACGATAAGCAAATATCCAAGTGTATTGGCCTACTTGGGTTATAATTCTTTTTTTCGCTTCAACGATTCATCTGTTTTGTATATTATATTTCATGTTAATCTGAAGGCAATCGCATTGGTGAAAAACTGCTCCCATGTCAGTGACATTGTACATTGCTGTCAGGAACGGGGGAAGTGGTGTCAAGAACAACGACACTCGAGAACGCCCGCTGTCCCCCGTACTCACATATAGTGTAGATGTGACAACCCTGGATGCAGCCTACATCAGACAGGGGGATATAGGCCGGGAGGAGGGAAAGGGCTGTAGCTAGGTCATTAGAAGGGGGTTCCACCAGGAAATGCTGGCAATTTCCCGGACGGCGACATATGGGACACAACGTCAGGAGAAGCGCCGGCGCCAATGTTCCCACCGTGTGAAGTTCAACAGGCTTCCTCCGGCGTCTATACAATATGCAGGAGCGTCGGGTCTCCCGGGCGTGCCCGGAGGCCGGCTGCATTTTAATAAGCCCCGGAACAGGGCGTGGGGGTCGTGGGCTGACAATGGCGGTGCAGGCGGTGGTGTTGGTGTTGGCGTAGACATCGGCGCATAGCGGGTATAGAGTGGAGGAGGGTGTTGTAGTACGGAGCTTATATCTACGTCTTACCAAATTGAATAGCTGTAACTACCTCTTGATCTCTCCTTACTCATTGTGTGCCTTTATTCCCTATGCACCCTATCCATTCGATGATATCCCATAACGTATCGCATATTCACTCCATGTCTCTGCTATTACATTATATATACATGATTCTTTAGTTGGAAACTTTAATACTGACAGTTCCCTTTCCTGACTACGTATTGTTTTCTTCCAACTACTGCTATCTTGTTCTGTTTGTCAGTCTTCCTTGTTTTCTTTATTGGTACCCTTCCGTTAGTTCCATTCCTTTACAGATACATCACAGCTTTCGTTTTTCTAAACGTCCCCATTCTTGTTTCTTCAATCAGTCAGAAATTCCATTTTCCCGTCCTTTAGTCCTTTCAGTTATCATCTCCATGGATTCTCCTGCCTTATCAGTGTCTTTCCATCCACCTCCACCACCCTCTCAATTTGATTTCCGGATATAGCATTCCAGTGTGCCCTCTGCGATAATCATGCTTCCTTCAGCACCACCACAGTGCCACTACTCCTTCTGTGACCCCTCTCATTCTTCAACTCTACATAAATGCCTACCTATACCAAGCAGCCGTTCCTGTTATAGCAAACGGCCTTTTCCTCTGTGGCTGCGGTGCCCTCTGCGGCCCTCCCCCGCACACCACCTCTCCTCATGCTGACATACCTTGCTAACAGAGTGCTCCATTCTCAGTGTTGACTGATGGTCTTGGGCGGCCGTCGCCCCTGCTGCTCCCGCCTGACGCCCTCCTCAAACCCCATTTTATATTCATTCAGCAAGGCGCTGAGGTTTTCACTGCTGCAATGTATTTCCGCTTTGACAGCCTAGAGGGAATAACTCAGCACTGCTCAGAATCTGCTCACAACAACTTTTAACGTTTGTGTCTGTTGTGTGAGGCCAGGAAAAGGTCACTTTCCTAATAGAAATGGCATCGGTATACGGTATTATGCAGGCGATTTGAAACCCGGGACCAGCAGTCACCCTCCTCCCAGCGCACCAAGTGATACTTAACTGGGACGTTAGCTTTAGACCAGCAGTGAGATGGAAGCCATATGACTGTGGATGGAGCATAAGAAAGACATTAGTCAAATTGGACCGCACCCAGTGCTATGAAAGACCTTGTCAAGGAAGTGTTTGCTTGGACAAGGCATACATGGCGACGTCTCCCACGACGAACTAAATGTGTTATGATCGTCGCCGACATGGGCGGCGGACGTTACATAAACCGACTATGAACGCTGTCTGAGGTGACATGTATTCCTGTCAGCCAGCCAGACCCGATCGAATTAACGCTAAAACTCCGAGCATTTTGTTCTCGTCCAATCCAATCAACCTTGGTTTAGAATAAAAACGAGAAAGGCAACAAGCGTTTTAATCGCGGCCCGACTCTTCTTCCCGCCCACGCACCCACCCACATCAGAACCCCCTCCCCCTGCTGCTTCTTTGCGAACGAAATTACCCGAGTAGAAACTCAGTTAAGATTGAAGAAACGACTAGGTGGATGCACAATGAGGGTGTGAGAGGACTGGACATTGTTGGTGAGAGCCTGTGTGTTTTCACTGTAAACTAATCGCCGGTTTTCCCTGCGCCCACGTTGGCGTTTCCCCCGATGAATCATGTAGGCACTGGTGGACAGGAAGCCATTGGGAAACTATGAGATTCTTTGCGGCCACCAGTGGCCATGTTTATTGTGGTGCTTGCACCTTAATGTCTTCATCATAGGGTGGAGGTGGTTTGCGTGTTGGTCTAGGAACCAGGACCAGGCTGAGTCGACAGAAGGCAGTCTGCGAACTTGAGTGATGAGGGCTTTTTACCCCGGGCCGCCTGCAAGTCGCAATATCCACCACTGTCCCCACCAGACCTGTAAGCACTAAAAACACAACGAGTAGGCGAAGGAATCAATGAAGAAAAACGCAGACGTCTTCGTTACACCCAAGCGGTCCAATCGCGATAATAGAGCCTAAGTATTTCATTATTGTAATTGCACACACTGACTCTAAAGTATAGGTCGCGAAAACGTTACAATTAATAGGCCGCAGCAGAGAAATTAGGTTGGTGGAAGGAAGTGCAGCCACAATAAATCAAGGTGAGTGTCGCTGATTGTTGGACGGTGCTTGATGAATGAGACAGGAGCCGCTAGTAGACAGCCAATGGTGGGCTTACAAGCCCCTTAGTGCGGGACTGCCTTGGCTGTTGCCGAGGAAGGGTGCTTTTAGATCGCACAAATGCATGCCTTTTCCTTCCCCGGAAAAGCAAAACTTTATCTTACTATTCCTTGCAATTTCGTTGAGCCAATTACCCAACTAATGACGACATCAATAAGGTCAACCAATCAGATGGGACCTTGCATTCTGGCGTCGGAAGTGGTGCTTAATCGCTCTCTCCACTGACGGATATTTTGATTGGAGGAAGAAGGGATGGGTGCTCGGGGGGAATTCCTTACCTCCAGTTTAAGAGAGTTCTATTTGTGCCGCTTGGATTGGTAATGTAATGAGAGTTTTCCGGACATTGACAAGTGCCTAAAGATAACCGATTACCCTGGGCCAAACCGGAATTAGTACGGATGGTTTTGCGTAATTACACCAAGGATTTGAATGCCAATAAATCAAACTGACTTTCTGGGGATGTCTTCATCGGCCACTGAACCTTGGCAGCAGGAAGGCCGCCCTCATTGGTCTGCCAACAAGCATGTACACCGTCCCTCCATCGCAGAGATCGATCAACTGCTGCATCAATCCGGGTATGATTGCTTTATATGGTATGCTCTTCTGAAACCCAGCTCAGTACTTTATCGTTGTGTGAACATGTACTTACATCCTCGAATTATTCTCAAGACTCAGTATTTTCTTTGAAATTAGAATTCTATTGAGCTGCAAATACGATTTATCATTAGTGTTGGATTTGCAACATCATTTTCTTGGGTCATTATGTCAAATGTAGCTGTTACGAAAACAATCAATATTCTGGAGTGGAATGAACGATAAGGTGATCCATCATACATTTTTTATGTCGTAATTCATCCTCTGATGAAATAATCCGTTTTTGACCTGGGTTCTGGAAGATATCATTGGTAGGTGATGCAATACTTAAAATCAGTATACAGAATTCATTAGGGACAAATTGGAAAGTGTAACAAAATAATCTTTTTCCTATTAACACAGATGTATATTTGCGGAACAGCTTGTGGACTATATGATGCAACACTCGAAAATCAGTATAAAGAAATATGAACTCTTTTGGAATAATGAGACTATTAGGCTATATGACTCTGAAGACCTATTTCAACTTGGAAAAATCGGGTATTCAATGTATAAGAGATCTGATCTTAAATGGTACAATGATGTCTCCTATTGAAGTTTGTCATGTTTACAAGATGCCATGTACTTTCCTGCATTTATTGCAAATAAGCAGATCAATCTATTGGCTGAACTAAATGTCGTAAGAGGTAGTACCAACTTTAGAGCAACCCCAGTTCATAAATGGTACTCATTCTCAAGTAATAAATATCTTCACCATCAACAATCAGAAAGTGTACAGAGTTATCAATTCTCATCATACTAAATACCCAATTTCCCAAAATAATCTGATGTAGGCCTACTAAGTATGGGCTTTCTATAGATGACAATGACTGATGGAAACTTATTTTCACTAGTGTGAACAAGGCAACTAGGAAAACCACGTTGCAGGCCCTACAATTCAGGTGTTGAGCCTTGCTGCACCAATCAGTGAATTTTTATTCAAAAGACAAAGACCTCTCCTGACGGTAAATATTGTGGTGAGAAAGATGATCTTTGAACATTTTTTCATGAATTATATGTTATGTAGAACCGTCTGGAGTTGCCTACAAAAATGGTTTGAAAACAAAATTGACCTGGACCTTGATGTATCTGATGGATATATGCTATTAGGAGCTGAGAAAATTGACCAGGAGGCTAGGATATCTGATTTTATATATACTTCTACCAATTCTTTTATATTCGGGCAACACCTCTTCCATGATTATGAACTAAGTATATATGAATGGGCACTGGAATTCAGCAACAAACTGAAAAAGGAAAAGTATGTATTGAAACAAGAGCACAAGGAATACATGTTTGTCAAGTGGGAGAGAGTACTTACATTGATATTGTGAATGGTAGTACTGTGGTCTCCACACTACTCTCTGTACTACACCTGAAGGCCAGATCAAGATCAATACTCAGTTTCTTCTCTTTTTTTAAAATTATCGGCCCTTTTCAATAGAGATTCACATTGATTAGCTCCTCAACCTTCTTCTCTTTTTGTAGGTGTTTCTTGGTATGGATATAACTTAGCCAAAATAATAACACTTATCCATGAAATATTGGTAGAGAAACAAATGTAACATGAAATTGTAATCTCTATTGTGATCTGTCATCTCTGGAAATGTTTGGTTGTTTCTAGCTGTAATGTTTACCACCGTTTTGTCCTGTGAAATTTGAGGGAAGTTACCTACACTGTGGAAAAATATCAACCTAACCCCTCATGTATCTGTTTCTTTATGGCTGCTAGAATAGTTGTGTGTATATATCCTGTACAATTTGTATCTCATTCTGAAGTTACAAGTCACATTGAAACATGATTTTCATGACTAGTTGAAAATAAAATATTCTCCACAAACAAACAAAAACTAAAGAATTCTCACTCATTGAGAGTGAACGAACTTTATCAATTATTCAACATCATCAACTTGGAACTAGGATTCATTGTGACTTTATGTAAGATTCTTGTAATTTGTGAGTTCACATTGGACTATTCATTTGTGGTGAGTCTAATTAGCTAATTGTCTCTAATTAAATGAGATTCCTTGATGAACATTATTACTGACATTATTGAAAGATCATTAACTGATTACTGATACCTGTACTATGAACTCATGATGATTTTAATGAACTTCTGAACATTTGGCAGATTGCCAACACTGTCAATCAGACTGTTATTCTTCTAAACACTTATGAGAAAAGTCAGTTACAACTGTGACTTTGGTGTCTGACTTAATAGTTGACTCATTCTGGTGTCAGATATGATTTGGCACAATGCCAGAACGTTTATGAAAGTATTAATCAATGCCATGATGCCAGGCTGAACTATTATAACATGTGTAACGTTTTGCTGTGACTTATTAAACCTTGCAAATCAAAGAAAAAAAGAATAATAATAAATAAATAAATAAATCCATATATTTGTTTGAAAAGTGCCAATGAACTGCTTTTGAATTTTTTTTATTCAAATTGCTGGTTTTCGATATATGCCGCGATTAGGGTCTCCGAAAACGTTTAATATATATATATGTACAGTGATGGAGAAAATGGCCGAAATGCGCATGCGTCGACTGCATGATGAACGCCCATGTCAGTGGGCGCCATCATTTAGCAAAGCCTCGCGTTGGCACTCCGACTACATCCTTCTTCGACTCCCACCTTTGAAGAGTTCTACAAAGGTCAAAGGTCAACCTATTGGCTGGTTGAGGAGGGAGTAGAATTTAGCCGATAACACGTCTCTGCTGTCGTTAGGACATTGTCTACACAATGACCTTGCGGGGTCGTTGTGTATAAAGAGCATTTCTCTGTCTGGAAATCTCGGATTTCCCGTTTATTTTTAGAAATATCTATGGTGAGAATGTAAAGTGTAAATTTGAAAATCCCCACCATTTGGGATGTTGTCTGTAATTACTTGTTTTTTTTGGGTTTTTTTATAATTCGAGCAGCGCTCTCTTTTATTCATAAACATAAGTCCATTACAAGGTTCGTTCTCTCTGTGTAAAGCTACTATAACCCAAACAGATTCACATGTGCTCGCTCCCACGAAGACAATAGTATATCCGTCTAGCCACATGTGCACCATCCAACATCGCACAATTACCTCTGAAAGAAAATGATAACACCTGAGTAATCTCTGTACCTTTTAATCAATTGTGAAGAACCTCATCCTTTAAAACCAGTTCTAGTTCGTCTGGCTGCTCGAAACAATTTTTGTGGGGAAAACCTGGTTCCCTTCTGCTGTATTACAGGTAGACATTAAAGTACAAGACAAAGCACTGGACGTATAACAGGACAAGAACTTAGAGCGTAAAGTATGATAAGAATTACTTGTTTTTTCTTAAAGTGAAATGAGATGAGAGTTCTTTTCCTTCTCACACTACATAGAAATGATACGAGAAGGATTGAATAATAATTTCTTAAAGCTGTTTCACTTTAATTACTTGTTTTTTCTTAAAGTGAAACAGCTTTAAGAAATTATTATTCAATCCTTCTCGTATCATTTCTATGTAGTGTGAGAAGGAAAAGAACTCGCATCTCAATAAATGTGTACGGGTTATCAGATGTGTGTAGGGCTGCTTGGGGCTTGGTGGAATGATAAGACAAGGAACAAATTTGAAGATACTTAATATCAGTTGATTGTTTCAAAATCCGATCGGGGGGGGGGGGGGTGCGTTGCATAAACCGGGAACGATAGAAAAAACCGTAAAGAAAGTATACAACGAACGTTAGCGATGCATAATATGCAATTTGACCCTTGGGAAGGTGATGAAAAGTGGCAACAACGAACGATAACCTCGGACATTATTCAAAAGAACCACCAAAAATGCTGCCTGCCTACCTGCCTACCTGCCTACCTGCCTGGGGGGTGTTGCATAAACCGGGAACGATAGATAAAACCGTAACGAAAGTGTACAACGAACGTTAGTGTTGCATAAAGAACGATTGGAAATGCAAAGTACCAACAAAGAACGTTAATTTTTAAACCCCCAAAAATCATGGTGCATAAAAAACCTTCCTTAATTTATCGTACGTTGTGGTTTCGTTGTCATCTTTCGTAATGTCGTGTTGCATAAAGACAGATTGACCCTGAAATGATTTATCGTTCGTTAATTGGGAAATTCGTAAGTCAAATTGTGTTGCATTTAAACATTTTGACCCTCTCGTAAGTGATAAAAAGTGGCAACAACGAACGATAACCTCGGACAAGTCATGAGCTGTCGTTGTTTGAACTTTTTTTTCTTTTTTTTTTTTATAATTGCAGCGTTTATTACCTACTACATTTAAAACGTTAGAATTCCGTCGAATCCGCTTGGAGAATCTCCCACACATAGAGACAGAGTGGACCTGATCTCGGTTTGATCCCGGGCCCAGTTTGATCCCGGCCCGGCCCGGGCCGGCCCAGCCGCAGCCGGATTGATCCTGACCCGGCCCGGTTTGGTCCCGGGCCCGGTTTGGTCCCGGGCCCGGTTTGGTCCCGGGCCCGGTTTGGTCCCGGGCCCGGTTTGGTCCCGGGCCCGGTTTGGTCCCGGGCACGGTTTGGTCCCGGGCACGGTTTGGTCCCGGGCACGGTTTGATCCCGGCACGGTTTGATCCGCCTACCGCCTGCCTCCTTTCCTCCCTGCCTGGCTGTCTGCTCGCCTGCCTGCCTTCCTGCCTTCCTGGCTGCCTGGCTGCCTGCCTGCCTGCTTGCCTGCCTGCCTTCCTCCCTCCCTCCCTGTCTCCATGCCTGCCTGCCTGCCTAGCTGACTGCCTGCCTGTCTCCATGCCTGCCTGCCTGCCTCCCTGGCAGACTGCCAGTCTGCCTGCCTCCCTGCCTCCACCCTTCCTTCCTGCCTCCCTGGCTGGCTGCCTGCTTGCCTGCCTCCCTGCCTGCCTCCCTGCCTGCCTCCTGGCCTGCCTCCCTGTCTCCCTGCCTGCCTGCCTACTTGCCTACCTGCCTGCATCCTTCCCTCCCTGTCTCCCTGCCTGCCTCCCTGCCTGCCTCCCGGCCTGCCTCCCTGCCTCCCTGCCTACCTGCCTACCTGCCTGCATCCTTCCCTCCCTGTCTCCCTGCCTGCCTGCCTGCCTGCCTGCTTGCCTGCCTGCCTCCCTCCCTCCTTGAATCACTGTCTGCCTGTCTGTCTCCCTGCCTCCCCTCTCCCATCCTGCCTGCCTGCCGAGGCCAGGTGCGGGCGGGTTGGGTGCGGGCGGGTTGGGTGCGGGTGGGCCGGGTGCGGGCGGGCCCTGTCTGAATCCCTGTCTGCCTGCCTGTCTGCCTGCCTCCCTGCCTCCCCCCTCCGTTCCTGCCTCCCTGGCTGCTTGCCTACTTGCCTGCCTCCCCGCCTGCCTCCCTGCCTGCCTCCTGGCCTGCCTCCCTGTCTCCCTGCCTGCCTGCCTACTTGCCTACCTGCCTGCATCCTTCCCTCCCTGTCTCCCTGCCTGCCTGCCTGCCTGCCTGCCTGCCTGCTTGCCTGCCTGCCTGCCTCCCTCCTTGAATCCCTGTCTGCCTGCATGTCTGGCTCAAACCGGGCCACGCTGGGTACGGCCGGGCCAAGGCTCAAACCGGGCCGGGCCGGGTACGGCCGGGCGGGGCCGGTTGCGGGCTGGTCGGGTGCGAGCGGGTCGGGTGCGGGCAGGCCAGGTGCCGTCAGGCGGGCTGGGGCCAGATTTTACCGGGGCCGAGGCATGCGGGCAGGCGGGCCAGGGGTCAAACCGGGCCGGGGGTCAATCCGAGCAATCGGGCCGGGTGCGGTCGGGCCGGGTGCGGCCGGGCCGGGTTCGGCCGGGCCGGGTGCGGCCGGGCCGGGTCTCAAACCGGGCCGTGCCGGGTGTGGCCGGGCCGGGGCTCAAACCGGGCCGGGCCGGGTGGGGCCGGGCCAGGGGTCAAACCGCCGGGTGCGGGCGGGCCGGGTGCGGGCAGGCGGGCCGGGTGCGGCCGGGCCGGGTGAGGACGGGCCGGGCCGGGTGCGGCCGGGCCGGGTGCGGCCGGGCCGGGTGCGGCCGGGCCGGGTGAGGACGGGCCGGGTGAGGACGGGCCGGGCCGGATGAGGACGGGCCGGGCCGGGTGCGGCCGAGCCGGGTGCGGCCGGGCCGGGTGCGGCCGGGCCAGGGCTCAAACCGGGCCGGGCTGGGTGCGGGTGGGCGGGGCCGGTTGGGGGCGGGTCGGGTGCGGGCAGGCGGGCAGGCGGGCCGGGACCAGATTTTACCGGGGCCGGGGCATGCGGCCAAGCGGGCCAGGGGTCAAACCGGGCCGGGGGTCAATCCGAGCAATCGGGCCGGGTGCGGCCCGGCCGGGGCTCAAACCGGGCAGGGGTTCAATCCGGGTCCGGCCATATTTTACACAAACTCTTTAAATATGTTTTTTACTTATTGGAAAATGCCTGAATATATCATGAATGCCTGTAGGCATTCTCGCCCCCTGTGTACATAATGCCTGTAGGCATTTTTGCCCCCATGTACATAATACCTGCAGGCATTTTCGCCCTGAATGGGTTAAAGGATCCCCATTTGATGAAATATATGACACAGGTATATCATGTCAATATATCATATATCTATCTCCAATATATCTATATTTCATGTATATATATGTCAACAGATAGGCCTAATTCTTAGCTTTCTAACGACGTTTTGTTTATGAAAATCGCCCTGTTATTAATGACACTACAGCAATTTCCCTTTTTAAAGTTAGAATTGCTAGAATGGGACATCTCATGACGTCATTGGGGGATTTTCGCGGGATTTTCCGGGATTCCCCGGGGTCAAACGGGTACCTTGCCTACTTTTCCTTTTATCGTTCGTTGTTACTTTCGTTGTATCAACAGACGAACGATAACACAACGACGTGTTTTGTGCAACACGATGAAAAAAGTTACGTTATATTTTCGTTGTACTATCGTTCTTCACCAAAATTTACATGGTTTATCGTTCCCGGTTTATGCAACACCCCCCTGCCTCCTTGCCTTCCTGCCTGCCTCCCTGCCTGCCTGCCTACCTGCCTGCCTGCCTCCCTGCCTGCGTCCTTCCCTCCCTGTCTCCCTGCCTGCCTGCCTGCCTCCATGCCTCCATGCATGCCTCCCTGCCTCGCTCCCTGCCTCCCTGTCTGCCTCCCTGCCTGCCTGCCTCCTTCCCTCCTTGTCTCCCTCCCTGCCTGCCTGCTTGCCTGCCTGCCTGCTTCCCTCCCTGAATCCCTGCCCGCTTCCCTGCCTACCTGCCTGCCTGCCTTCCTGCCTGCCTGCCTGCCTTTCTGCCTGCCTGCCTGGCTGCCTCCCTGCCTACTTGCCTACTTGCCTACTTGCCTACCTGCCTGCCTGCCTGCCTGCCTTTCTGCCTGCCTGCCTGCCTGCCTTTCTGCCTGCCTGCCTGGCTGCCTCCCTGCCTACTTGCCTACTTGCCTGCCTCCCTGCCTGTATCCTTCCCTCCCTGTCTCCCTGCCTGCCTGCCTGCCTGCCTGCCTCCTTCTCTCCCTGTCTCCCTGCCTGCCTGCCTGCTTGCCTGCCTGCCTGCCTCCCTCCCTGAATTCTTGCTGGCCTGCCTGTCTGACTGCCTCCCTGCCTCCCCCCTCCCTTCCTGCCTCCCAGCCTCCTATTTATCCAACGACTGCTAGGCCTACCGCCTAATCGACCCATTGACCAATCGTCTAATTGATTGATCGTCCCATTGACCGATCGTCCAATTGACCGATTGACCCACCGACTGACCCACCAAACGATCAATCACCTCATTGATTGATTGACCAACCATTGACCGATCATCCCACTGACCAATTAACCCACCGACTGACCCACCAAACGATCAATCGACCCACTGACTGATTTACACACCAACCAATCGACCAACCTGCCAATGGACCCACTGACCGATAGACTGATCGACTGACCAACCTTCCCAATCACCGATCAGTCCACTGACCAATCAACCCACTGACTGATTGACCCACCCACCAATCGACCCACTGACAGATTGACCCACTGACCTTCCCAATGACCAATCAATCAACTGAGCAAGCAATTGATCTTCCCATAGACTGATTGTCCCACCGACTGATTGACCAGCCGACTGATCTACCAACCGACCCACTGACTGCTCAACCAAACGACTAACTAACCGACCGATTTATCAACTCATTGACCGATTCACCAAACAACCGATTGTCCCACGAACTGATTGTACCACCTATCGATTGACCCACTGAACTATTGACCCACTGGTCAATTGGCTTACCCACTAATCAACCCACCAACAGATCGACCTACTGACCCAACCGGTTCGATCCCCCGGCCCGGTTCGATCCCCCGGCCCGGTTCGATCCCCCGGCCCGGTTCGATCCCCCGGCCCGGTTCGATCCCCCGGCCCGGTTCGATCCCCCGGCCCGGTTCGATCCCCCGGCCCGGTTCGATCCCCCGGCCCGGTTCGATCCCCCGGCCCGGTTCGATCCCCCGGCCCGGTTCGATCCCCCGGCCCGGTTCGATCCCCCGGCCCGGTTCGATCCCCCGGCCCGGTTCGATCCCCCGGCCCGGTTCGATCCCCCGGCCCGGTTCGATCCCCCGGCCCGGTTCGATCCCCCGGCCCGGTTCGATCCCCCGGCCCGGTTCGATCCCCCGGCCCGGTTCGATCCCCCGGCCCGGTTCGATCCCCCGGCCCGGTTCGATCCCCCGGCCCGGTTCGATCCCCCGGCCCGGTTCGATCCCCCGGCCCGGTTCGATCCCCCGGCCCGGTTCGATCCCCCGGCCCGGTTCGATCCCCCGGCCCGGTTCGATCCCCCGGCCCGGTTCGATCCCCCGGCCCGGTTCGATCCCCCGGCCCGGTTCGATCCCCCGGCCCGGTTCGATCCCCCGGCCCGGTTCGATCCCCCGGCCCGGTTCGATCCCCCGGCCCGGTTCGATCCCCCGGCCCGGTTCGATCCCCCGGCCCGGTTCGATCCCCCGGCCCGGTTCGATCCCCCGGCCCGGTTCGATCCCCCGAAACTCAAACTGTCCCTCTACAATACTGCCCCTCTACAATACTGCCCCTCTACAATACTGCCCCTCCACCATACTGAGCGGATTTGGTGGATCACAGGCTTAATGCTGGTTCCCCGGTCATCCCTAGGAGGACTCTGCGAAATTAGTTCCCATGAGGAGACAGAGGGAATGAGTACCTGATATATCCATATATGGTATACGTGTATGACGTCACGGGTGTCGAACTCAGTCCTCCGGGTGCCCTGCCTACTTTCACTTTTATGGTTCGTTGTTAGTTTCGTCGTCTCCACATATGAACGATAACACAGCGATGAGTTTCGTGCAACACGCCAAAAAAGTTACGTTGTACTTTTGTTGTAAAATCGTTCGTCACCTAAAATGACGATGTTTATCGTTATGCAACGACCCACAGTGTTTTTGTTTTCTCACCCCTGTGTGGGTATGGAAACCGATCCCAACTTGGTAAAAGCAGATTTGTGAGTAAACACGTCAGCCACCTTAATATCAGTTGATACACGCACGTCTGAATACAATTTCAGAAGATGGCTCGGCTCTACTTGTGCTGATGATGTGTCACGAGGCTAAGTTTGGAGATTCCTATTCCTACCGCGTTGAGACCACGAATAGAGAGAAAGGGAAAGCGGACCGCGGAGGTTACCGCGGCCTCATCTGCATACCCAGTTTCGGCTCTACTTGTGCATTCATATGAACGTGAATTTAGAACTATTTCGTTGCATGGTCATGAAATGGTCATGAAATGACAAAGATGCTGGACTTACAGGTACCCCAGCACCACAGCTGACTGTCGGCCCGCCAGAGATGACTTGATTATTCTCCAGATTAGAACAGGCAACTTCCCAGGCACCTCAAATGTGTGGCTCTCTATTGTAACTCTGTTATTTCCGGGGGGGGGGGGGTTAACAATGTGGTCGTAGGAGAGTTTTGCTTGTAAGAGAGGTCCTAGGACGGTTTGCGTTTAACGATATAGAAAATCTTAACGACGGACTTAGCCCAGGATCTTAGCCAGATTGTCCAAAAGTGTTTAATTTTTGGCCCACATCTTACCAACTGACCCAAAAGGGTCCTAGACGGGGGATACTTATATAGGTGTCTTAGATGATTCAAATTCACAAAGAACAACCTTATTTATCGATTTAACTAGAGGTATGAGTTATAAAGCTACCACGGTTTATAAGCATATAAAGAGAATGAGTTCCAGGAATCTACCCTAGGGGTCCTTCACAACGTTGGATCCAGTTACTACCAGGGGACGCTGATATCAACCCAGAGGGCGCTACCTTAGGGACCACGTCAGCGCTCAGGACCACGGATCGTTCTCACTCTTCGGGGATCTCTCACCGCCTCAACACCTCTCCTTCGGACAAATTTTCTTTGTTTTTTTCCGACTTTTGTCTGTTTATGTTTGGTCTTTTGACCTTTATTTTTTCACAATGCGCAAGTGTACAACTTGTGGCCTTCACTACGACGCAAGGTCTCATAGGGATGGATGTCCCACGTGCAAATTAGCAGAACTGAAGGAAGCAATACGGAAGATGAGTCTTTGGGCGCCATTGGTGGTTCGTTGGAGGCAGGCGGTGGGGGATCCTCAACGTGGTCGAAGCCACCCTGGGTAAATACCATTCTTTTTTAACATGAGAGTATCAAGAAAGAACTTTCTTCGTTTAAAACGGATATTCAAACATTGTGTTCAACTTTTCAGAATTTTCAGTTACAGGGTGTTAATTCGTTGGCTACAAACCAGAGTGAGACAGGTATTCCACGTGGCACGGGGGGTGCAGTTAGCACTGCGGCGGACACAGTCACCCGTGAGACAATTGGTCAAGGCTCATTGCCTCAGGGTTCACAAACACCCAGGTTGAGACCAAGTATCCAAGTCCTAAGAGTTTTCACCCTCCACATGTCCAGGGAAGTGTTCAGTCATGTTCGGGTGTTCATACATGTGGAGAAAAGACCAAACGTAAGTCAAGATTCTTTTCCCTGGTACCATTTTTGCCACCAGGCTGTGATAGTCCCACTTTTGACCAGGTTTTAAGTGCGGAAATGGGTTTGCTCAGAAGTCTGTCAGCTCAACGTTTCAAAACCGAAGGTTTGGCCGACCACATAGCGTATTTGATTGACCGCAAGCCAACCCACACAGGGAAGTCGTTAGTGGAGTATGATTTAGCGGTTCGCGAAAAGGCCGACTCATTGGGTGTTGAGGGTTTTGGGTATGGAGACTTGTTCCTGACGGAAAATTTTTTGAATCATGAAACAACATTTGTGTTTGTTAATTTGTCAAAGAAATTGAAGGAATTTCAGGATAAGGAAAAGAAATTTTCAGGTAGGAAAGCTGACGTGAAGCCGGAAGGTGTTTGTTGGAAATACAACACTCCCAAAGGTTGTTCTTTTCAAAATTGTATTTATCGGCACGAGTGTAGCCAATGTTCTTCGAATCATCCAGTTCAATCATGCAAAAAACAAACTAAAGGCCAGTCGTCTGACCGAAACAATTCTAAATAGGATCAGGTTTTTTCTTCCCGACAAATAACCAAGGGGAAGAAAAATAGTAATCTTGATGTTTATGCGTGTAGGGATAATAATGGTTGTAGTTCTCCTAACTTTTTGGTGGGCGAGGAATCTTTCTCGTGTGGACCGCCATATTTTTCCTGTGAAGGACCCCATGGGTAGATTCCTGGAACTCATTCTCTTTATATGCTTATAAACCGTGGTAGCTTTATAACTCATATAAAGTCTCATCGCTCTAGTGGAAGATAAAGGTAATCATTAATAATATGAATATATATATATATATATATATGGATAACTACGAATTTTATGTAATATAAAACGGCAGTGCCAGAGGGGAAATATCTTAAATATTCAGTTAGATCAAAAATGATAAAATTAGTTACCACAACTTCCACTATGTGGCACAACTTTGGTATCAAAGTCCGTGGCACGACTGATGTCGCTATGATAATACTTGAAACCAAATTTACTCGATAATTGGTTTTCAAACATATGCGTCCAATTGTGCTGGTGTGTGGAATATCATTGAATAATCATCTTTTGGGAGCGAGGATACTGCTTGTCATCCTTAAAACACACTTAAGTCCACCATTCCTATTCTCTTTCCATTCATCTCACCCAATGTTTTGAACGTTGTGGAAGTGCAGAACAAAAGGATATTCCAAATACTAATTTAACCCTGTAAATTACTTTGAACACGGAACGTCGCAGTATTTAGACTGCACAATGCTAGCAAATGAAACACATCAATCTCGATGGGGCACCGGGCGCTAATTATACACAGTCAATCGCTCATCAAAGTACGATCGCCAATGGTATTTTTATTTCGGAAATTATTAGAACCCTACAAACAAAGAGGGAAAAAAACGCGTGCGCTCATTTTCTAGCTTTTCAAAGGCCAGGCCGCAGAGCAAACAAACGACCGCAAACAACTGTTATTGATAGTTTGGAAATTGCCTGCGCGGCTGCTGACACCACGCTGGACGCGGGCGTGATGTCGACTAAATGACCAACACGTTACAGTGTGTGTATTTGCCGCGGACCTACACGCCTCTTCCGGCGGGAGCGCCCGGGTTTCGCCCAGCAAGGCCCGCAGCGAATACATCGTCGACACGCGATTGGTCCCCACCGAATCACAGCCAGTTTGTGCCCTCGCGTCCTGTTGGTGGCGCTACTGGTACGCCCCCTCCCAGATCTTCCACCCCTGCCCCCCCCCACTCCACCCCTACGAGGAAGGAACGAGGTGACACGTCCTCCAAACGACGATGAATGGGGATTGGAGGTGGTAGGTGGATAGAGTCAGATGGGATGTTAATGTTGGGGCGGGTGGTTTACATATAGCTTAACGAAAGGTGGGACCAAGAGAGAGATCTTCTCTACCGTCACTCTGACAAGTATACAGCTCTGGACGTGCCCGGCAGAGAAAAGTCCCAGCAGGGGGCGCGGGGCTTCCACTGGGCGGCGGCCATTTTGGCCGGTGTGACACGCTCCATATTGTGGTCGTCTCGCGGTCATCCGTCACCGAGACTTCACCAATCCCCGGAGAGTCACTCCGTGGTGAGCGGCCTGCATGCAGTTCGTCTCCATATCTCCAGGCCGGGGGTCTGCGCGGGGCACCGGCGACTCCCCGGAGTGAACATAGTTTCCTGACCGGCTCTTTCCCTGTCCATGTACTTTTCCATCCCGACCTACCTCCCTCTCCTCTTGAACGGTCCCAGTTCACTCTGCTGTCTGTCCTCAATTCAAGGACGCATTAGTAAGCACACACGAACAGCTCCTACGGGGCATTACTTAGTTGACGTGTACACATGTGTAGGGACGTGTAATGCCTGACTTGTCATTGACAATACACGGTGAGATTTTGTACGTGGACTCAAATGTATCTGATAGTTTGGAGTTTCCAAGTCTTTTTGAAAAATCATATCCGGCACGCTTATATGTAAGAGAGATCGAACCTCTAAACTGAAGGCCGCCATTGAAGAATCCTTCTGGAAAACGTGATTTCTTTTCTCAGAAATGGATCGCACGATCTATATTTTCGTAGACGGAAGACCACCTTTTACATAAGAATTTAACATATGTATTATAGTTATTAGATTAAAAACAGTGTACATAATGATGATAGGAAGGATCTCAATGTATATCCTCATGCAGCTATGAGCAGAAAAGTTGCTGGTCGTGCGTCTGTATGACTGAAGTCGAAAATGAGATGCAGTATGTTGCCATGCATTAAAGATACATCAGGTTAGTGTTAAAATGAGTCCAACTGCTCTATATGATGGCAATATTTATGGTCACAATTACGAAATATTCTCATCTAAACAACATTAATTTTTCAAAATCCCACCGAGGGTGCTTTGTTCATCATTATAAAGGAGGGACATCTTTACCAACTGATGGCACAAAAACCTACTCATATTGCCTGTAGTGGTGGTTGCTCAGGTTATCTTCATACCATTTACATGCATTTCTTCGTGCTTCAAATGTAATATTTGCAATGGTTGATTGGGATTAGTACAGTGAATATAGAAACACGTAATCTAGTCTATATTACTGCTATGGACAAGGATACTGGTGCACATATTGGAGGTCAGATAGGTATAAAGGACCACATTTCTCTTCCTGTGTTTACTTTCCCTCGGGTGGCTCCTCATAACGGATATCCGCCGAATAACGAGCAAGGTGTGAACCATGGATGCAGCCATCCACCGGAATATCGTGCTTTATTTGCTCTGTGTGGCAGCGCGATGCCATTAGGAGACTAGGAGCCGAACTGGGGGCCTAAGCCGGTGGCTAATTGATGTTATCGGCGTATTATCGGTGCGGCCCGGTGCACCACTGACGATCAAAGATCCAACGTGCCCGGGTTTATCCCGTGTAATCCCCTTATCCGTCGACGGGAGATAGCGGTGTTATCGGGCGTGGCAAGTCAGGCGGATGGTGGGCGTTGGTGCTAGGGGTGGTGGTACGTGAGGGTTGCCGGGCCACTGGGATGCGAGGCAGCGGCTGGGGCAGTAGACGTGAGAAGTTTCTGGGAGGGCTTGAGGGTGCAAAAGTACCCTGATAATCCTGCCAGTATGTCAGATTTAGGGAGGCGAGTTAGATACTGTACTTGTGGTATAATAACATCTTACAAATAAGTTCAAAATTGGCAATTGATAGTGTAACATGACTAATACTATTTGCCCACAGTTGGAAACGAGTTTTATTGCAATATTCAAAATACAATGTATTCTAAAATCAACGACATAAATATATATGATAATACAACAGTCCATTAATTGGTCTTGACCCCCGATAACGAGTTAGACAAAATCATTTGGAATTAGAGCAGGAAAAAGAACGAATCCAGAGCTGCTCAGATTAGTTCTGACTCAATCTGAGCCATTCTGATTTCTAAGCTCGGCAATGGCGACCAGGCACGGTGTTTATACGGAAACACGACCTCTGACCTTCACACGCCTTCTTCAGGCCATGCTCACTACCCTCACGACAATTTGTCTTCCCCGAGCCCTCGCCCGCTATTGTCTGCCTATTACTCCACCTTCTGTTAGTTCTCTAGCTCTGCCTTATCCCTTTAACCCAAGCCATATCTATCACCAAAAGCACTTGCATTTTCTCCTTCTACTTTTATTTAGAGTTGATCTCTACTAACAGCATTTGTAAATTCAGGTGTTGAAATGTATATACCATGGGGCGTTTATCAGTCTATGGCGTCCTCACCCTCAGTTACTTCCCATGCCTCTTCACCTGCGCCTCTTTCATCATCACTCCTCTCATTTTTATATCACTGCATTTTTTTTGTATTTTTAGTTTCACCTTGTTATGCTGTTCCAATTCCATTTATCTATTCTGAAATAAATCTATTTAGAAAACGTTCACGCTTGCAGATTTCTCCACCAGACGTCTCCCCCGTCTAAGAATTGACCATCGGACTTTTCCCTCCAAGAACGTGTCTCCCTTCGTTCTCTGAACTAAGGTTTAATGAATGGCACTTTTGTGATCTCAGAAAAATAACCTAGAGTTATAGAGTAATAGGTTTAAAGGGAAATTTCCAAAGCAGTCGTTCGGGTCAGATGTCATACATGTGAGTTGCCAAACATTTCTGAAACTCTTCACATCACATTATTGCTTTATTGCTGTTAATGTAATCACCACCTGTATCCTTTAAATTCTTCCCATCGTATCCCTTCTTCCTTCGAGCTCTCTTCCCTGCTTCATCTCCTCTCCAACACATCCAGAATATGGGTGATATCTGAATATTCCCTAGTAATCATCATCCACAATGTATATAACACAGATCACCACTGTGCGAAAGAATTGCCAACTTATATAAAATAGATGTATTTAACATGTATTCATCCTGTATGTTTACGTACAAAGAATGTAAGGTAATATTCGCAACGTTGTTGTTCCTGTGTTACCATTCGCTCCAAGAACGAAATGTTAATTTCGAAGGTGAATAAATCCTTTAAAAATAAAGAAACTAACTTTACACAACCATAATGTCTCCATGACCTCTCCTACGTCTACATCCTTTACATCCTGTCCGTGTCCCTCCTTTCTTCTAGGCACATCTCTCTGTCACCAAAATAAGCCCACGTTTCTGCGGCAGTCACGACCGTGACAGATTACGACTATCTGTCGCCTTTCCTTTGTTTCCATCGCCTAATGCCACTTCTTCCCGCAAGGTCTCACTATTGGGCGCGGTCTTTTGTTGCCGCCCCAGCGATGCGGCAAGCCATTTCTCCGCAACTGAATGAAACGAGTTAGGCCTTTTCTACCACCTTCTTTCTTCTATTTTCCCGGATTTTCTTTTGCTGCTTCATTCCCTTGTGTTTTTCACCTTCCTTCATTGAATGGCTTGTGGTGCAACTAGTTCCGCGTACACCGACGTAATTCGTGTCGGTTGGATTCATATCCGCGAATTCAGAATCGCTTGAGTGGCTCCGTAGGCGGCTTTACAACATGGCGCCGACTAAAAACACTCCAAGCTAAAACCAATCACGCCCCATAATGTGACTGTGAGCTACAGCTTCCGACCCGGCCGGATCCCCAGATCAAGTTTACTTATACTATTAGAACTGAGCGTCTGATTGCAATGACAGCAGTGCCATACGATTGATTCACTCCTCAGGGAATGGGAGAAACAACGTTCCCGATGACATAATCAATCCCTGCTTTTGTTTGTCCCCGCACTTTCCCATCATTTTAAAAACAAAATTATCGAAATGGAGACGCATACTGTAACCCGAGGATTTTATCAGGCGGTCAGATTGAGGCATTTCTTTCAATTGAAAGAATATATATACAGTGCAACCTCGCTTAAGGGGACACCTTCCGTTCCGAGCAAAGTGACCCCTTAAGCGAGCTGTCCCCTTAAGCGGGGTTAAAATAAACTAAATAACGAATTTTGTTCCACACACAGTGTCCCCTTAAGCGGGGTTGCCCCTTAAGCGAGGTGTCCCAGAAGCGGAGTTTCACTGTATATCTAATTTTGCAAGAATGATATGGTTGAAATGCATGGTCTCTGATGCCGTATAAGCCTCGTTTTCATTGATGGATAAAAACGGCTTTTTTGAGTTACCCTATAAGTCTGTCAGGGGTGGTATACCAGTATTTTCCAAATACACACAAATTTTCTGTGAGGAAATCCGTCACTTGTGGCTTTGTTACATAATCTCTTCCCAGTCAATGGGTGAGATTTCTCTGCAGGTCTCGATTACATTCACCGATCTGGAGTCAGTGTACCCAAAATATCTATCGATGGTTCCAAACTGCAGATCGGTGCAGAATAATCGGCTCATGGAAATGGGCTTTATGCGAATACGTTTTGGATGATAGATTGCCGGTTCAGAAAGCAAAGTAGCCTCGGGATTAGAAAAATACATTCAGGTTCTGTGCGAGAAAAGATTTATATGTTTGATGGAATGCAGGTACCGATCTTAAGGTACATTCTTTGATGATGTATTTAATGTTTAAGAACTGTCTTAAGACCCTTATCATTGAGATGGAAACTGAAACATTAATGGTACTCCATTTGGATTATGATGGTAATACAGAAATTTAGTTTGTGACATGAATACTCCGAATGAGTCTCAGTGGCCCTGACCTTTCCTCGTAATGTTCTGTGCTGTACTGCCGTCTTTAACTATCCCAATCATGGCGGAACACCCCGACTCCCGACTGTGTGTGTCGGTTAGGGCGGGAGGGTGTCTGTCTGTGTGTACGGGCGCCCATGAATGTTTGTCCCCTTGCGAAGTCACGACTGGATCAAAGCACGAATGTCACAACGGAAAAGACAGATTACTTCGCCACTCAAACAGCACGGGATAAAAGGCATTTCAGTAATAGAGGTCAGCCTGTAAATTGCTCGCCTGCCCGATGTGTGAGTCGCTCCCGGCGGGCTGGTCCGACTGGTACGTGGTTTTGCATTGGTCTTCTTGGCAAAATCAAATTTGAGGAGAGTGATTGCTTTGGATTTTATGGTTTCACGATGAATAAACCCACAGTTCTTCAGGATTCAGTAAGCAATGCCGATGTCGCCGGAATTGCTCAAGGTCTTGGATTTGAAAAAATAATCCTAAAAAGCGGAGTTTCTTTTCAAAGTGAGAGATAAAAGAGATTTAGGGTGATGGACCCCTGTGCGTGTAAAATTTAACTATCATGAAATATGATGAACTAAGTTTCAACACCGAAGTTTGTGAATCTTCCGTTCAGAGGAAGCCGATCATATCATCAGATTCTAGATGTATATCAGAGATTTCATAACGAACTCTAAAGTGGTACATTTGATACATACATAGTGGTTGACGTATTGTGGATCAGATAATATGTGTACAGAGAAAATGGAAAGCATCATTATCTATTTGTATTTGATATAAAGTACAAGGCACGGAATCAGCTACTTATCCATTACATCATAATTGATAACATTTCTACTCTCTTACATGTCACTTTGAAAAAGGTTGGTATGTAATGTCGTTGGCAACCTAAAGCTTCTTTATCATAGAGCTTTATTCGAATGTTTATTTAAAAAGGTTCACGCAGTTCAATGCAGTTTGTGTTGTTATGCTTGAAATCCTCAGAAGCATCAATTTGATTCATGGACCAAGAAAGAACGGTTTGCATGTTTTAAGGGTTCATTCATTTGTGTGATGCGTGTTTGGCTTTAGAAACAACTATCTTAAAAAGAACAAGAAGTGAAAGGGGAATGATATCTCTAAAGCCAACGATAGCCAAAGACACTCAAAGATGCCAGCTCAAAAACTCATAGGCCGTGCTTTAAAAGTAAATCTTACAAAAAATATTCCCTTTTAAACCATAAGGGTTTCGAATGTTCAAGTTGGATTCCTAAATCTGTATCTGTATAGATTCACACATTTATCACATACACATTTTATGAATTATTGAGACGTGTTGGAAATAGATCTTTATGTACATTCTTGCCTTATGAATTGGGGACTTGATTCATGTAGAAATTATGATCACTGCACGAAACGAACCATTTTATATATGTATACAACCGGCGTATATAGGTATGCTTTTGCGTATACAAGGTCTTCCTATTCCCCGTGTGTATACGCCTATTGGCGTATATACGTGTCCATGGTGCGGTCTTATAAACGTTATATATATATATATATATATATATATATATATATATATATATATATATATATACGCCTGGTTCTGTTGTATTTACGCCACTATTCAATAGTTCCGATCTCTGCCACTTGGGGACACTACTGGTAGCCTATTTCGTTTGCCATTAGTCATTAATCTGATGTTATATTATCTGATGTTATATTATCAATTTTGATTATAAAATTCTTCTAAAACCCTAATTATTATCTTTTCATTAAATACATATAATAAACCAAGTTTTTTTTTTTTTTTAGAAATAGATGTTACTTTCAAAACACCACACAGGTGGGGGGGAGACAGGGCTTCACTCAGAGCGGGTGCCGGGGGCAAACCTTTTTTATCTTCTATTGGTACACATATACGCCCGGCATATATATGTTGCGCAGAGGATATTTCCTTTGGTATACGCCAGGTGTGAAATACAGCCAAGACGCGTCCTTATTTAAAAGGAAACAGTCTTGTAGACGCCTCATACGCTGGCGTGAAATATAGACGTATATATATGAAAACAAGTTAATATTCAGCCGATACATGCACTTCCGCGATGGCATATATATAGCAATAAACTGGTGGTTTTCACGCAGTGGATAAGATAAGGGGATGCTAGTGACGGCGGGCGGGAGAGATCATCAAGTGTCAGCGGAGTGGTGTGGAGATGATGGAGGATTGAGACATGCTGCTGATTATATATACAGGTAGAGTTCCCACCAAAATGAATGTTGCTGGGAACTGGTTTCACTGGTTATACTGGTTGGTGCCAGTGTCCCACCAAAATAACTGTTCTGGTAGATTTTTGCTGGGAACCGGTTTTGCTGGTTGGTGCCCAGCCAACGTTCTGCATTGAATGGTCTAAAATATAGTAGACTTGTGAGTAAGTGAAATAAATGTAAAAACAACACAGTTCAATAAATTATGAAGCAATTTACAATCACTGGCTAATCAATACGGACATGTGGTGGAGATGTATATACGCACCCATGCGCACTATTTCTATGTATGCGCCACCCGGAGCATACAACATATCCGTATGCGCCGGGTATGTCCATACACACTCCCTGTGTGTTTTCTATGGACACTTTGTATCAGGTGGATAATAAACAGTCGACACGCAGCTGGTTGATGATAAGATGAGATAAGTGTCTTCTTATGGATATGTAACAAAGAAGATGCAATCAATGATTGACTCTGTGAATATTACTTTAGGCACAAATGCAAAGACAGCATCAAAATCCAACGTCCCGAGTTGTTGAAGATCCCCGACCAATACGCAGTCTGCGCTTAAAATTGATCGTCTGAGAGAGTGAAGAGTTGTGCTCTGCACCTCCGTGTGCCCTGCAGCCTCGATTGCTGTCTGGAGAAGAGCCATCAGTCGCTGGTTTTCAAACTTAAAAGTTAATATAACACTGTTGAATTATACCCGTAACACTAAGGGGCCATCTATAAAGTACGTACGTAGTAGGGGGGGGCTAACGATCTTGGAGATTTTGTGTATGCTCCTTGTTTGTTCTATTGCGTACAAAATTGAACCGGTCTGGGGTGAAAATTCTCAAAAAACTTAGGTACATACATTATGGATATCCGCTGAGAATGTGAATTAATTTGAACAAAGCCCTCTATATAAATGATTTATTTTTCATTCAGTATAGAAAATTGTGCATATCTTTAGCAATAAATGCCCTTTCAAAAATAGGTAATCCGCCTTGCGCCATTAGAGTATCATATTGTTTCTCAAAATACAATCTTATGGCTCTGCGATCGTGACACTGATGGGACTGACATAAGTAACTGTACATCACCACCTCTCAATGTGAACTCGTCGCCAGCCTTTCAGGCTCACAACATAAGTTGCTGCTGCTACCTGATAAACAATGTACCACTGGACAAATAATCTACCACGAAGGCACAGATTCAATGTCAATCCTGACTGGATCCTATCTCTAGAACTGTATGCCCTAGAAATAGAATGAACTTCGGACTACAGGTTACTGTCTGCGAGCTGAATGACAAGTTGAAAACATTTACTCCACAGCACAAACAGCAAGTACTTCCGACATCGCTGCCCACTACCAGTTGGCTCTGCTTCGCCATCTCCTACCAATAATATGTGGTTAATGCAACATTTACACTTACACTTTCCATTTATATCATCCCGATCGTCGCAGCAGCCAATTTTGCTAGGACCATAACTGGACATGGAACTAGGCCATTGATTGAGTTGAATTGGCCGCAAGTCAATGTGGTCTCGCTGTGGTCTTGCCAGCATGCCACCGTGCCTCTACCAAGCAGCAACTTATGTTGTGAGCCTGAAAGGTTGACAACGAGTTCACATTGAGAGGTGGTGATGTACAGTTACTTATGTCAGTCCCATCAGTGTCACGATCGCAGAGCCATTCACTTATGTACAGTGGACAGGTTGAATTTACGCAATCTAAGAATAGTAATAGTAGAACATGGTACTGCTTTCACACTCTGACAGCTCCACGGCAATGCACTCCACGTATAAAAAGAGATCTCTGAGGCTTCCTCACTGTTTCTGAGTGCATTCATGATTCATGGTCGATATGATGCTTGCATGTGTAGTGGGATGGGAATCCAGCAGTGTTCGTTTGTTTCACGGAAGGTGGCGCGATATGCCGATCCTTACTGTGTAGTGATTCCGGACTGCGCCGCACATGAGAGTGGCGTGGCGGAGACCGGGATTACGTAACGCTTAGTATATATACTCAGCGTTCACAGTAGGTCGACAGGCTGTCCTCGCGCGTCTCTTCTACGGAACGGACCCTTGGGCCCTCACTTTGCAGGCGGGTTCTCGTAACCTTCCTGGTGGTTAGGCGAATCTTCCGTATTAGCCTATCCAGCGTTACCTAGCACCCATGTGCTAGGGTACTGTACTTGTGGGGAAGATCTTCCAGATCTTTCCGGGAAGTAAGTGATTAATAAACATCCCTGTTTATTAAATGACTTTGTTGTGTTATGTGTGATTAGGTCTGTGCAAACTAACCGAAAACCGAACCAACCTACGTTGAGTGTGTAGGGTGGGATCCTGCCTGGAACTAGCATTCCGGATTGGGGTCATCCAACCTGCTAGACAGGCGGCGACCACCACACTGGTGCCGTGACCAGGATCCTAGGTTGCTTGCACAACCCGGGATTCTCGGTAAATGCACGGATCTGGAATAAAAAACCAGGTCCCAGGCTGAACAGGAGAGTGAAGATGGGGAGGTAACTTCTCAACAAACTCTTCCGGCCCGGAATGACGACAAGTCTCCAAAACCAGAGGGAGGGGGTGAAACCCACAAGTCCGGTAAGGAGAAATCTCGGAAGAGAACCGCCGCTCAGAATTTGAGTTCGATGGTCCTGAAGAGTTTCAGTCCGGCGGCCGACAGCCGACATGGCCCCGCAAGGGATCTGGAGGGACTCAGTAAAATTGGGTCTCAGACAGATAGTCCTGGAGAGTCTAGTACTCCCCGGAATAGGTCGGAAGATACCTTACGAGTACCTTCCGATGAAGTTCCTGCAGGCTTCCTTGGACCAGAACTCTTAGCCGAGTTTGATCGGGAAAGGGAAGCCAGAGACATGTGTCGGGAACTGAAGCTCGAAACTGAGAGATCGCCGAGGAGGTAGCCAAAAGGCACCATAACTTGGAAGAACTTTCGGTTCGCGAGATTGAGACTCTAGCGAAAATCGAGCGATTGGACCAACATATACATTACATGAAGGACCAAGTTCGACTAGCAGAGACAGAATCATCCCAACGGATGCCTATGTCACAAGCTGGCTGGAGTAATGTGAGAGATCATCTATATTCCCCACCAGGGAAAGTAGAAGATCTAGAGAAGACCCCTAACAGATTCATATCTGGAACAAAGGGTGTGAAGACTCCTTTGGTTAGCTTCCAGCTACCCTCTGAGTCAAGAATGGGTTCTCTGAGTTCCGAACGTACTAGTAAAGCCATAGCTGAACTAGGGTTCAACTTGTTCAACCAAATCAGGGAGCAAGATCGGATCTTTAACTTGTCAATGGCAAGAGCCGACAAGGTTCCGATGATGCGCCCAGAGAACGCAGCCAGAAAGAACGCTGTCATTCCAAAACCTTATGGGAAAGGAATGGAGTGGGAACACTGGTTCGCGGGATTTTGTGAGGATATACGATGTAATGGCTGGAACAAAGTCGATGCATTGCCATACCTCAAAAGAGCGTTACGAGATGGACCCGGAGAAGCTGCACTTCGCGCTTTTCGCCGTTCCGGTGGTACGGAATGGGATGAGCTAGTGGAGGTAGCCTCTTACTATTGCGGTCAGTTGGTAACGCTGAACCCCCGATCCACTTTTCTAAAGAGTATCCAGGGTAAAGAGGAGACAACTCGCGCCTATGGGCTAGCTTTGCAACAAGTGTTGTTAGAGGTTTACCCAGGGACGGGATTAGATTCTCCTGCGCTACATGAAGATCTACAAACTCAGTTTGTGAAAGGACTTCGAGATGATGACGTGAGAGCGGAAGTCATCTCTAAATGGGAGCCCGGTATGAACTTCATGCAGGTGTTGCGAATAGTAGATGCCTATGAACAACGGTGTATACTATTCGGAAAATATGCTAATCCAGGAAAAACTTCCCGGGTTAACATAGTGGGTGCTACTTGGTCACAAGTAGAAGAAGATACCTACGAGTGTCAGGAAGCAGAAATAGAGGATATACTCTCTAATGTCCGCTCGATGGTACTCGGAAGAGGAGGTCTCAATAGACGGGGACGTGGGAGAGGTCGAACCCCTAGCTTTGGAAGGAACAGTGATGTACCTTCTGTGGCAGAGGCAAAACCAATAACCACTGATCCTGAAGGGAATTCCTCAGAGGTTATGAAGTTGTTGACCAAAATCAACGAAAGACTGAATCAGGTGGAGAAAAACCAGCTGGATGTCCGACGTTGTTGGCGGTGCAACAAAATGGGACATATCTCTCCAGATTGTCCTGAAGCCCGGAACGTTACTACGGTGGAAACACCTCGTAGTCTGCCTGCGTTGATGGTTGCCTCTCAGAGTGAACCGGAAAACAAAGGAGGACTGTAGCGAGTGGCAACACTGCGGTCCGGGAAGGAAAGTGCCAGGAAACCCAAACCTGTGAGATTTATAAGAAGGAAAATATTTCCAACTTACCAGAAAAGGGGAAGATACAAAATACGGTCGCAACGATCTGTAGTAAGTATCTTTCACCCGGGCACCCCTGTCTGCAATGGCTTTGTCAACGCGGATGGGATCTTGGAACCTTGGATGGGATCTCATGGTTTATACGACAACCGTCCCCCTTAGGAGGGCGACGTTGGTATGTGCCGGCTAGAATTCAAGGAAGAAAGATAGATCTGTTATTAGATACTGGCGCTAGTCGCTCTGTGTTGAACAATGGACTCTATCAGTCTCTTGGATTTGCACAGGAATGTCATGTTCCTGGAGCTTCGGCAAAAGCTGCTAATGGCACTCACATGAGATGCTATGGTAGTGTGATTATTCCAGTCTCAATAGGTAACACTGAATTCGTATGGGGTCCCATACTCAGTGATATTGAAGAGAGTGGGATATTAGGCGTAGATTTTCTCACCCTCTATGGAGGTTCTGTAGATCTACCAGATGGCACTCTCCGACTCAAATTTCCTGAGTTAATGGAAGTGGAATGTAGTTGTCGACGGATTTCTTCTTTGATTTCTGTTCAACAAGATGTGGGCATCCCACCTCAGCAGATGGTTAATGTCCTGATAGCTGGGGAAGGAGATTTACCACGTGGAGATGCACTCTTCGAACCAGACCCGGAACTGTTTTCTAAAAAAGGAATACAGGCCTGGGATACCTTGATGGGAAGTGCCAGAGAAGGATCAATTCCTGTAAGTAATCACACCTCCTGGTTGATTAAACTGAAGAAGGGTGATACATTGGGCTGGGTAACCCTAGCTCATGTGGATGGCCTAGTGGACTCCAGTCCACAGGGAATCACACCTATTCCAGTTTTCGAAATAACCGGGGAAGATGAACAATCTGAACTGGGAAAATTGGACTTTATAGGAAATGATTATGAAGAAGTACGAGTTAGTGCTATCGATACAGGAACGGGATACCTTCCAGTTCCGAGTCCGTTGCACGAAACTCTGGAAACCTTAGTTCAGACGACAGACGCACTAAACAGTGGGGAACAACATGAACTAAGAATTCTTGTGAAGAAAATGGAGTCAATCTTTGCTCGACCCTGAGATCCTTTAGGAAGAACGGATCGAGTAGAACACACGTTTGACACTGAAGGTCATCAACCTTTCCGCCTTCCTTATCGACGGCTACCTCCGGTAAAACGGGAAGCTTTAGAAGAGGAAGTAGGGAAAATGATGGACCAGAAAGTATTCATCCCCAGTGCAAGTCCTTGGGCTAGCCCGGTGGTAATGGTTACTAAAAAGGATGATACTTGCCGATTCTGTATTGATTACAGAAAATTGAATCGTATCACCCGGAAGAATGCCAACCCAATACCCTGGATCGATGAGAGCCTCGACTCTCTGGGAGGGAACCAGTGGTTTTGTACTTTGGATCTCCAGTCTGGATATTGGCAGGTAAAGATGAACAGTGGCGATCAGCCGAAAACGGCGTTCACCACTCATCAAGGGCTTTACGAGTTTACAGTAATGCCATTTGGCCTCTGTAATGCTCCTGCGACTTTCGAATCCATGATGGATCAGATGTTGCGGGGTCTACAGTGGAAAAAGTGCTTGGTTTATCTGGATGACATAATCATCTTCGGAAAGAATTATGTCGAATGCCTAGAAAACCTAAGGGAGGTATTTGAGCGTATTCAATCTTATGGGTTGAGGCTCAAACCTCAAAAATGCAAACTGTTTCGCAGATCTGTGGAATACTTGGGACGGATAGTTTCTGGAAACGGAATCCGGGCAGATCCTTCCAAGTTGGAGGTAGTGGCTAATTGGCCACGCCCCCAAAATATAAAAGACATAAGGTCTTTCCTAGGATTTTGTTCATATTACCGCGACTTTATCCCGGGTTTTTCTGAAATTGCACACCCCATGCAACAGTATGTAGTACTAGATAAGCCAGGGAAGCAAAAAGAGATCCAATGGACTCCGGAAGCTGAACACGCTTTTCTGGGACTAAAAAGAAAGTTTATGGAGACCCCCGTGTTGAAATACCCTCTACCCCAGGGTCGGTTCATTCTTGACACTGACGCTAGTAACGAGAGTATTGGAGCGGCGTTGTCTCAGATACAGGATGGTGTGTAGGTTCCAATAGCTTTTGCCAGCAACAGCTTAAGTAAAAGCCAGCGGAACTACTGTACTACTAAGAGGGAACTCTTAGCAGTTGTGGTGTATGTAAGAAAATATTGACACTTCCTAGCAGGTGGAGATTTCATCTTACGTACCAACCATTCTTCTCTCAAGTGGCTCTTTAACTTTAAGGACGCCGAGGGAATGATTGACAGATGGCTGGCAGCTCTCTCCGAATTCGGGTTAACAAACTGTCAGATCGAGCACCGGGCTGGAAAGTCTCACATTAATGCGGATTGTCTCTCGAGGAGACCAGTGCGGAAATGTGGACGACCAGATTGCCGGGATTGTGGTGAGCATAGAGCAGTGATAGCTACTCTACGCTCCCAGAAAGTGAAGCCGCCACTAAACTATCAGTGGACACTAGAACAGATTAAGGAAAGTCAACAGGCTGACCCAGATCTGTTCCGGTTAACTAAACTGATAGCTAATGGGCTCCATAGACCTACAGGACCCGAGATCTCGCCTGAAAACCGAGAATTTCGGAATCTATGTGGTCAATGGAAAGAGCTAGAGGTCCTAGATGGAGTATTATATCGATGGAGAACCACGTTGCAACCACTTAAATGTGCTCTACAACTAGTGGTCCCTCGAGAATTACGATCCGGACTAATGACTCTATGTCATGAACATAGGAGTGCAGCTCATCTAGGATGGAAAAGGACGGTAGCCAGAATAAGGCGTCGTTACTACTGGCCTGGAATGGGTGCAGATATTCGAAGGTGGATATCTGGATGTTCCATATGTAGCAAAGTCAAACCCGGGGTAGGACTCGGAAAGATGCCGCTACAACAGGAACTGTTTGGTGTCAGGTTTGCCAGAATCGCTCTAGATATCATATCTGGTATCGACGAGTCAGAGGAAGGAAATACCTGTATGATGGTGGTGATGGATTATTACACAAAATATGTACAGATCTATCCCATGAAGAATCACAAAGCTGCCACGTGTGCGGAAGCTTTAGTGAAAAACTGGATGTTGCCTTTTGGAACTCCGAGCGTACTACATTCCGACCAGGGAAGGGAATTTGAATCCCAGATCTGGAAAGAAATGTGTAGGATACTCGAGATTAAAAAGACACATACAAATCCATATCGTCCACAATCAGATGGTATGGTGGAGAGATTCAAACGGACATTGATCCAGTATCTTCGGACCCTGGTAGATGAAAACCGGAAGAATTGGGATGAATTGGCACCATTTATAGCTCATGCGTACAATGGGACCATTCATTCAAGCACGGGGTGTTCACCTAATTTACTCGTCTTTGGCGAGGAAATAGTGATGCCCGCTGACATAGTCTATGGGGTTCCTGGAATGTCTACGGATGATCCTTGTCCCATAGGATTTGTCGAAAAGCTCAGAGAACGTTTTATAGAGGGATATTACCTCGCGAGACGGAATCTGACAAAAGCTGCCGAGTGGCAAAAGACTGGCCATGACGTCAATCTTAAACCACGTAAGTTCCGAGTAGGAGACCGGGTTGTACGATATCACACTCCGTTGGTAAATGTAAAACTCGCTCCTAACTGGGACGGACCATTCAGAATTGTTCAACTATTGTCAGAAATGACAGTAGTGATAGAAGATGAATGGTCAAGAAGGCGTTATAAATCCCATGTAGCTCGTTTACGACTATGGGAAGGAAAGCGCAAAAGTTCTGACTTTGAAGTTTCACACCCTGCTACAAAGCGGGATTTGTCACTGAACACGGGTCCTACTGGGGAACCAGAGAGGTCCCGGGTTCAAAGAGACGGGAAGCCGGGTGTCAAACCCCCGTCAACACGGCGGAGGCAGACCCCGATGGGGAAGTCCCGGTCAAAGGTTACCGGGGTTCCGAGTGGGTGCTCGTCAACACGACGAAAACCGGGACGTCCGCAGAAGGTGATTCCTACTTACGCTAACCTAAAAAGGGAAGTGTGGGTAGAGGAAAAACCTGACATGGAAAAGTCTAAATTTGTTACAAATCGAGCTGTGTATAATAAACATGGTTCGAGATGTAAAATGGAGTCTAAAATAGACTCAAAACCCCGCCGCAGCTCTCGACTGAAATCGAAGGCTGTGGTTAGCTACAAAGAGTAGTGGTGCCGGGGTTGTCGAAAACACAACGAGAAGCAATGGTACGAAATGTAGATCATTGGTAGTCAGTGGCATGTCAATTATACATGAGTGTTGATCAAACAGTTACCTTAAAATCAGTCGTTGTGTGCCGCAGCCCAGACGTTGCTCTAAGGGATCCCGTCGAGGACCCTCTAGAGGCTGCAGAATTGCCGAACGCTCTGTAAAGTCTGATCCATTTATATGAAAATTGTACAAGTCTCCCATACTATCAACGAGATACACGACGGCGATAAGAAAATCCACGCGGTGGAGAACTCGGGGTGGAGCTCAAAAAGGGGTTTCCCCGGGTTTCGGAACCTGGGCTGGGTGATTGAAGGCGTGAACGAATCAAGTCGAGCGTAACCCTGACCTTTGGTTTCTTCACGCATGCGGTGTTGAGACGCTCAAGATGAGCCAGTCTCGACACGGTTGATTGGTTCGTGACTGCGAATCTAGGTCACCTAGGAGTATATAAGACCCTGTTTTTTTTCAGTAGTCTTCACTCTGTGATCAGAGTGGTGCCTAGCACCACGGGAGTCGGGCGGTAGCAGCATGGCTGACCGTGCCCCGTCTACGGAGGGTGAGCGCGAGCTCCCCTCACCCCTGCCCGGATCCTCAGCTTCGGCTGAGCGGGGGGCAGATCTGGACGATGATGCTTTGCTCATCGGGTCAGATGATGGTGATTTTGACCTGGAAGGGGACGAGTCTGAGGACTCTGTTCTTCTTGGGGTAACCCGAGATGAACGACCCGGAATGGGAAAAAGTCACACCGGGAAGAAGTCCGAGGCGGCCCCGGCCGCTAAGGGTTCTTCCGGTGCCCGTCCGAAGACGAGCTCAGTGAAAACTGAGGCCTCTGACTCGGATGTGGTTATGGCCGAAGGTTCCGAATCGGAGCGTGATACGCCAAGGCGAGGCCGAGCCCGCCCACGTCTCCGCTCTCCGAGGAAGTCCTTCGAAGAAATGGATTCCAGGCATGAGGTTTCTACTCAGAGCCTGGAACAGATGTTGGCTGGGATCCCAGATCCCAAAACGTGCGCCATAGTACAGTCAATGTACCAAAATTGGACTCCACCTGGAGTGGAGCTGGCGGAAGCCGGGACCTTTTTGGCCCCGGGTCCGGTAGCAAAACCCGGAAGGACCGAGGCTGGTACAGAGACAGCTATGGAGACAGCTATTCGTCAGTTGGGGGCGACTCTGTAACGGGGTCGTCCAGCAAAGGTGATAAACCGGTGTCACAACCGGTTAAACCCGTGCCGGGGAAGTCTGTCAGCAACACTGAGGTGTCAAAACCTCAGGATGCTAATAAGACTGAGCCGCAGCTGTCGAAGCAGAACCGAAAGCGACTCCGTCGTGCAGCCCGGAAACGGGCTGAAGCGGAGTTGGCGAAGACTGAAGGTCAGCCGGAATCGCGTGACTCGGGGAAAGGGAAACCTCAACCCGGGAAGCACGAGGAGTCAAAGGGGGCTGAGTCGCGAAAGGCTCGGACAAACCCGCGGCGCAGGCTGGACCTAGTACGACTGACGCTACACCAAGCACCTCAACAGGTGCCACGGGTGGCGAAGATGTTAAGTGTTGGGGAACGGAGATGGACAGGGCTAAACCCCTGGCCAAATCTAACCCCGACAATGAAGACGGTGATTTCCAACCTGGCGTAAAGCGGGCTGGGAAGAGAACGGTAGCTAGACAGATACCCGCCTCTTTGCTGGGCAAGACTTATACTTGCCTAGAAGATCTCCGTCATGGGAACCGGCATTACATCCCAGATGGTGTCGGTTTAGATGGAACCTCTGACGATGAGGAATGGTTGGTTGACGAGGGTTCTCCCAACGCCTGGTTCATCGACCGGGTGAAGTACAAGGATCAGGTCAAAGACCGGATCGCGTACGCGTGGCACAAGTTTGGTAATGGCAATCATTGTGTCTTTCTGAGTTTCCATGGAAGGGACAAGAAATTGTCACCGACCTATGCGACTGAAGGTCGTTACGCTAGGCACCTCGTAGAGGTACACTTAGCTGAGCGACCATGGCTACAGTGTCTTGGTAAGAAGGGTGGTTCTTGCCAAGCCGGGTGTGCCAGTTTGAGGCGATCGTGTCTAGTCCGACACATTGCCCGGGAACACCGGACTGCTGGTGCTGCTGCTCGGGAACGGGTCATGAATCTGTGGCAGAGATTTATTGACTTAGGTTCCGATGCTCAGAAAGGCAAACCGGAACCCGAGACTTGTGTGACAGACGGTCGATTGTTTAAGATCGGATGGAAGAAGAATCCTGGCTGGTTCGGGAGTCTGATGCTATCCGCTTCAAAACATCGACAGATGTCAAAGGAGTCGAGGAAGAAACGGTCCCTTAGCCGGGAACCGTCTCAAAAGTCCTCGAAGGCTAAATGACGGGTCAAGAAGTTGTCATCGTCCTCGTCCAGCGAGAGTGACACTTCTGAGCGATCCAGTCGGAAGCCTAAGAAGAAGTTGGCTCCTAGTAAGCACACCATCGCTGACGTGGTGGAAGCTGCTTACCAGGTTGCGCCAAGATTGTCTGAGGGATTGAAACTACTCTCAGACAAGAGTGAAGGGAACGTTCCAACGGCTTCTAAAGCCCGCGGACCCGCGGAAAAACCAGCTGGGACTCGTCCTAGCTCAAGTCTCCCGGGAGTTTCCCCGCTCAACAGAGGTGCTACCCAAGCACCCGGGAAAGTTGTGGATGAAGAGGCCTTTCCGGCACTCCCTCCACCAGCCAACCCGGTTGTTGAGGTAAAGAAGAAACCAACGACACAACCACCCGTTGCGTTGAAGGTGACTTCTTCTCCCTGTGCGATGTCGGTTGAATACGTCCAATGGGCGGATCAGCTAGAATCGCATATAGGTGGCACCTTGGAGGGCCGCGTCCGAAGGGGCGCTCAGTCTCTCCATGAAGGCCTCGTTCAGGAGCTAGTTAACCTAGCCCGGTTCGAGGTGAGGGAAGCCACGAAGGGCCTGGCTAAACAGTACGCGTTGGACTTAGAAGACGCGCGTATTGCTAAAACCACGGCCCAATCAAGGTTTGCCCGGGCGGAAGCCCAGACCCATCGCCAAGATGAACGTTGTCTTCGGCACTTGGGTATGTCGCTCTATGACATCGGTGACGACCCGCAAGCCCTTGAGGAAGCGTGGTTGGCCCGACAAAGGAGCCGGGGAAGATTTCTTCAGTTCACCACGGAAGAATCAAACCCGACACGTTGGCAGCTCGCTGGCATGTTGGGATGGTCACCCGTGGAAGAAACTTCCCACCAGGACACTACATCCAGAAAGGCCCAGCCTATGGATGTCAGTGTAGACACTCCGCTGTCAGGACCCGGTCAGACCCAACAGGATCAGACTGAAGTCCTACAGTCGAGGATGCCTCCCGCCGTGACACGGGCTGAGAAATCAGCGAAGCCCTCCAAGGCTAAGTGGGGCACTGGGGGTGAATGCCAACATCATCCCGTTGGAGTCTGGAATCTTTTTAGATACCAGACCAACCTCTCTGCAGCAGTTGATGTCTCAGTTGCAGCCTACGTCTGCGCTGAGTCCACTGCGACCAGAGAGGACCGCCCCGGCAACGTCGGTTCCACCAACGGCTAGCACACCAAGCCAGTCAGAACTTCTCGACCTCAGGATATCCTCTGACGAGGATATCTAGAGGTTGACAACAACTGACTCGGCTGGTGCCTAACAGGCCGGGAAGATGCCGTCTAAACTCGGAACCGGCAGAGCCAACAACTCTCCTGGATCCGAAGTCAGACGGGTATGGGAAGTCCCGGGGAGGAAAATTATTTTTCTGACCTAGCTACTTCCAGAATGTGGCCCCCTAGCCAGAATTCTGCACTAAGCGATCCTGGGTTGGGGCTGGGGAAAGCCAGTAAAATGACTTCCCTAAGGCGCAACCCTGGTTTCAGACGGCTGAAGGTTCTCTCGATGGTCAGGCCCGTAATAGGCCCCCATCACGAAAACCTCCGGCCTGTGGTGTGGATCCTGTCCACACTAGTCCCTGGTACCGGGTAAGGAAGACTATGCCTTTCGGGTATAGGACTGACTTACCAGGTCTGTGTCGGAACTGAGTTCATCGACTCGATAATGAGATAGTAGACGTAATCCCTGTTCTGTTGGATTACGCCAGCTATTTCTACCTTGGGTCGGTGATCGTAAGTTCTGAATCTAGCTTAGAATTGGGGCCTTAATTGGTACTCGATTTGAGCCGAGAAAAAAAATATGCCAGTATAGCTGGAGCCAAATGAAAGAACACTGATACCACACACTCTTACCAGGTGGATGGAGAATTGTTTTGCCTTTTTGGCCGTTATTTCCGTATTCGGAAACTTTTCAACACAGAAGGTGTCTAGCGAGGCTGACCCTTCTCTACATATGGATGTCTTCCAAACTGAAGAACAGTGGGAAGCCCAGCACCCGCCGGTACCGGGCTGAATGTAGTAGGTCTGCTACGCCGGTGGGCCAGCTGGGCTCGATACTCCAAGATGAGAAAGAGAACGACACTTCACTCGCCGGGAGCTAACAAAGGACTTCAACAAGATCCGGAACAGCTGGAGGCAGAGTGCTCGACAGGCCGGGCTGACCACCTGTAGGTCCGTGACTGTCAAGTCTTCCCTGCCCAACGCTCAAGAAATACACTCCCCGGCTCAAGATGGGTGAATATCAAATTTATTCAAGGTGCTAGCGAGGCTAGTCCTACATTCTTCGAATGTCGTTTCTTCTTTCCTAAATGTCGTATCTTCCATATTTTTAATAATTTCTCCATCTTACAATTCCACCTTTTTCACTTATACATTGGTATCAGTGAATTCTTGTGAACACCAGGAAGCTAGAGAGTAGACCAAGAACTGCTGGATTTATTGTGTAATTTTTAATTGGGTAGTCCCTTAGCAGCAAAATGGCTGCCTTGGTTCCCCCCTTAGTAAAAACTGGGAGGGGTAATGTAGTGGGATGGGAATCCAGCAGTGTTCGTTTGTTTCACTGAAGGTGGCGCGAAATGCCGATCCTTACTGTGTAGTGATTCCGGACTGCGCCGCACACGAGAGTGGCGCGGCGGAGACCGGGATTACGTAACGCTTAGTATATATACTCAGCGTTCACAGTAGGCTGACAGGCTGTCCTTGCGCATCTCTTCTATGGAACGGACCCTTGGGCCCTCACTTTGCAGGCGGGTTCTCGTAACCTTCCGGGTGGTTAGGCGAATCTTCCGGATTAGCCTATCCAGCGTTACCTAGCACCCATGTGCTAGGGTACTGTACTTGTGGGGAAGATCTTCCAGATCTTTCCGGGAAGTAAGTGATTAATAAACATCCCTGTTTATTAAATGACGTTGTTGTGTTATGTGTGATTAGGTCTGTGCAAACTAACCGAAAACCGAACCAACCTACGTTGAGTGCATAGGGTGGGATCCTGCCTGGAACTAGCGTTCCGGATTGGGGTCATCCAACCTACTAGACAGGCGGCGACCACCACACATGTATACTGACAGCACTCATAGCCTCTGCTCTCCAACAGCAGTAGCACAGTCGTGAGCTCAGCCGGCGCCCCGCAGACTTGGCAGGGAAAGACAGCAGAGTGTTACAGAAAGAAATGCAGTATTTGGGTGCACGATGGGTTGGGTGAATCCACACGCAGATCATATGGTCCATTCTCCACATTCTCACTGACTCTGGAGCTGCGGGTTGGAGATAAAGCAAGCTTCTAGAACTACCTTGAAATGCCGCCTGAGCTCTTTGATGAGATACTGGACCATATTGATCCTGCCATCAAAAGAGTAGATACCAAATATCGTTCAGATTTGCCAGCTGGTCTCAGATTGTCTCTCACTCTTAGGCATCTGGCCACTGGTGACAAATATCCATTGCTGGCATACAATTTATGGTGCAGTAAATGATCCAGCAGTAATAGAGTGCAAAGCCAACATGGAGGCTTTTAAGGACAACATGTTTGCTGTCCCTCTGACACCTGAAGACTGGAAAGCCATTGCCAAGAACTTTGAGGAATGGTGGAATGTGCTACATGCCGTTGGTGTACTTGACAGAAACCACGTTGCCATTACAAAACCCCAGAACACTGGTTCCCTGTTTTACAACTACAAGGAATTCTTTAACATCCCCCTTCTGGCCTAGGTTGATGTACAGTATCATTTCATGTGGATTGACGTTGGTGGAATAGGGCACATGTCTGATGCCCAGACCTTCAACAACTCTGAACTGGCAGAAGTGATAGAGGAGGTAACAATAGGCATGCCACCTCCATGTCCTCTACCCAATGATGATGGCAACTAAGACGTGCCATACTTCATTCTCGGCGATGATACCTTCGCTCTCAAGAGCTGGTTGATGAAGCCATACAGGAGAAGGGTTTGTCAAAGAAACAACAGCTCTACAAATACAGCATCTCCTGTGATAGGCATGTTGTGGAGTATGCCTTTGGTATCCTTGCAAAATAGTTCTGCTGCTTCTTGGTATATTAGAGCAGAAAGCGGATACTGTGTAGAATATGATTGAGTGTATGTAAGACGTAGCGGTGGTGTTGACAGCTTAGTGTTGCAACCACGAGTGATTCCCTGCTTGGATTCGGTCTCGGATTTGGCACGAGTTCATCTGTATTCTCACACATCATTGGTTGCCGAATTCTGTAAGGTCTGTGTTCATTGGGCCTTCAGAATGCACCTTTTGGCTGCGCGTCACGCTGCCTGGCAACCCGGCCGCACTGACCTGGTTTTGTGCAGTCTCTCCTGACTGGGAGGGAAGGTGGGTCGCTGGTGGGCTATGTCCCCGGCGGGTCGGTCACGGTGTATGTGTGTCACTCGGTCTCACGTGACCGGGCTTGAAAACAGGGGCCTGTTTTAGAAAATTATACTATTTTAGTATATATTTCTTTTGGCCGTTGTTTTGCGCTGGAATGTCTCGTGGTTTCGATAGTAATTTCAATCTCATCAGGCTTTTTAGCTGTATTATTTCCAGGGTCGCCATTCATGATTTCTTTGAATGAATCAGCATTTTTTTATGGTGTCTTTTTGACACTTATTTGGTTGTTTTATCGAGTGTGGTTACTTCTACTTGTTTTGTAGTACCGAGATTATTTTATGGCAGGGAATCTTCATTGTCGGGCTGAGGAATCGGGATCAATCAAAGTTGGGAACTCCTTCTAGGAAATTGGGGCGCCGATTTCCTTAAATTGGTCCCGATTTCTTCAAATTTTCAAAGAAATCGGGGTCCGATTTAAGGAAATCGGCGCTCCGATTGCCTAGAAGGAGTTCCCAACATAGAATATGATTGAGGCTGCTGTTGTTCTCCACAACCTGGAGTGATACTACCGTAAAACTGGATGAGTTTTAATCTTGGCCACCGTATGCCATGACTGGAGTTTGGCATAGTGATTTCATGAGGCGAAGCCGAGTGAAGTCCGGAGTCAAAACTTCAGGAGTGGATTGGGTGGCCATGATTAAAACGAATCAGGTTTTGATTTTATCCTACCCTGTCTCCTCGATTTTGGAATATTATGTGATAGCAATTCTGTATGCCACTAGTGGCATATATAACTCTGTATGCCAGTCAGCGTGGCCTATGGAAACTCGATGTTAAGCCTATGGGATTTTGTATTAAAGGTAGGATAATAGCAGATCTATGATCTAACCTATTGTTATGATTGTTTTTATATATGTAAATCATTGGTATATATTATATTTTATCTGTGTGTTGTACTTATATTTCTCTGTTCTTTTTGGTGATGTTATCCAGTTTTGTTTGAAAAGTTCTGTAGTGTCTGCTTTTAATGGTACTTATTTACACTTGTGGTTCTCCTTTACACTTGCTATGTATATACACTGCGGTTTAGTCTTTTTTGGTAATGAAACTGTAATAACACTCTAAATTCCTGTGTCTGCTTTTGTAATTATTTGCCTAGTTCAGTTTACTAGAAGATAATTCAATAGTTGTTTCATAGAATATTGAGTTAAGTATTCAATTAAATTCAAAGTTTGATTCTAAGTTATTTTATTGAATTCAAAGTTTGATTCTAAGTTATCTCAAATAGAAAGAAATAGGTATTCGAGTAGTCAATAATTTTACAGTTACTTCAGTATATATTTCAAAAATAGTTCTTCTATGATAAGCTAACTTTTATGAGGGAAAACCATGAGAGTGAACTTCAGTTTCTGAATTTAAAATATCAACAAAAACATATTAGCATTAGCACCAGATTCCACAAGTTGCAAGTAGGAGATTATGAAGGCCTGTCATCTCCTGATTCTAAAATCAGGAGATTTCGGGAAAGTCCCCGAAACATCATCGGGTCCACTAGGACTATTTAAAGCCTGACGCCTATGGGGAAATCGGCGAACGTCCCAAAAGAACGAGATAACAGCAGCAGACGATATTGCGATCACATCATAATAAATTTGAACTACAGAATAGTTCAAGTCTGGTGAATTCACCTGTGGCAGTGTCTATTATCCATAATCTGTCAGAATACAGCTATCACAGTGTTCCTAACTGGTTTTTGTCCTGTTTATATGAGGATGAAATCCCTCCTCAGAAGAACAAGTAAATCCAACATGGTGCAATAATATCATACAATTGTCGATTAATCAGAAATCGAAACCAGAACTTGATAGCAAACTAACAAATTACTGTAATTTTACTAGAAACTTGAGAAATATGAAAATGATTCTGGCGATGATGTTTTAAAACAATTTCAAAAAGGGAACGTGAAGAACTACATCGTTATCAAAAGGCTACACCTGATTTACCGTCATGTGTGACAGAGCTGCCGCCTCAAGGGCAATTTAGGAAATTTATTTACATGGACGATGGAAGGCACATTGATCAAGTTTCAAATCTTTGGAAAAGGAAAAGCACCGAAATTATTAGTGTGTAAGTGTGGTTGATAAATACATTATACAATGTTTTCGGATAAAAGTGCCAATAATCTCCTCAGAGCAGACTCTACGTAATCACCTCTCTATGGCTCGGAGATTACAATGGCATTCATCCAAGAAATGTCATTCGCAGGACTTGTTCCGTAATTCTTCACCTTTCTACATCTTCCGGTGGCTTTGTTAGTGCTTTTTTCCTGCCATGTCAATTAGCATAGAAACCAGAGTGGATTGCAAGGTACCAGCCGATTTTTACAACAGCTAGGATTAATTGGCAGGATCTAGAATCTCCATCAGAGGGCTGATATAAATTCCCATTGTAATGACTTCTATTGGCTTTAATTACTTGCAATTATATGAATCACGAAAACAAAATCGACGATGAGGGAGCATTTTGTTTTCCCCAAGAAACGATCCAATATATAATAAGCTTATAAGAAAGAATGGCCTTGTATCGTGGTCTTCAGCCACGTCTCAATCAAACTTAATCATTGTGGGGCTTATTTTCTCTGCCTCTGTTGGTACGAATTCGAGAGAAGTGTGATCTAGACATCCTCAAAAGACCAGGGGCCCATTTACTAATCTAGGATCGTACATATGGACCCTTTTAAGAATGCCAGAGTAATCGTGGAGAGTCCTTACTGTTGTTGATGCCCAATTGCTTGTACTGGTTCAGCAGTATCGATCAACTTCTCCTTGCAACTGTGTTTAGCAGGTTTGAGAGAGATGTGATTTCCTAATCAACATGAGAACCTGGATATTGTTCTTCAACATGTTAGAAATTTCTAGGATTTACCAGAGTAAAATAGTGTTGAGCAGACGATTAGCACTTTCTGTTATGGTGATTTTAAATAACAGATACCATCCCTGTCAAAGTCATCCCGAGTTGTGAGCTCATCCCTAGCAAGTTCTCAGCGATCTTTTCTGTGAAAATACGTTGGAGAGGTTCTGAAGCTCTGCCTTTGGAATGCTATTGGTAGTGATCAGTATAAGTTTTCGACATTCACTGATAGCATGCAGCTTTCTCGAATGCTGTTTACTTAGATAGACAACCTATAAGGGATCTGATGCTAAATTCACCATATGAAAGGCTCTTCTTGCAGCAAGACCATCATCATGTCAGCCTTGCCTGAGATGGAACCCTCATAACCCCCCCCCCCCCCCCCCACCAACGACACTGTCTTAGGTTGCTGGAACCAATTCAGCTTCTTATACAAAACTGAAATGAGTGAAAAAATTATTTTACCAATATCGTCTTAAGTGGACTGACCCTGCAACAGGCATTTTGTTGTTTTGTTATCATTAATGAACTAAGCACCATTGAACCCCATCATCTCCTAATACTTCGACCCAAAATCAATCAAATTAAACAAAATATCGATTTTAGCACAAATAGCCTACAGAAGTACACTTCGCACCGCACCGAATAATGGGGATGAATGCTATAAAGGTTAGTTTGGGGAAGATATTAATATTGGGACAGTACATAAACGTAAATAGCGTAATGCCCATTAGTAGTTTTTATTACATCTAAGTTTAATTCGATCCCTATTTTACTTTTTTCCTAATTTCTGATATCTGATTCGACCTTTTATATGGTTTCATTATCTCACCGCTTTAAAAAAAGTGTTTCCTTTATTACAAGGCAGCTTACGGTCCATCAATATTCCTACCGTTACGATATGTCCTCGTAGGACAATGTACACATTGTATTAACCAACATCGTTTGTGTTATTGCCTTATTATCTAATAGTGTAACTATTTGTCACGATCATAATGACACTTGGTGTTATACCATGGGGGCGATCCATAAAGTACGTACGCAGAGTTTCTGAAATTTCTGACACCCCACCCCCCACCCCTGTCCTGATTTTTTATGCAACGGAACAAAGAAGGAGCATACGCAGGATTTCTGAAATGGTTGACCCCCCTGTCTCCCTCAGTGCGTACGTACTTTATGGATGGCCCCAGGTGTTCTCCGTTCTACAATCAAGCAGAATCACATCGCCGTGAAAACTAACCTGACTTGCCGAGACGTCTGCCCCAGAAGTTTAACAGATAATATTATCTTGACAATAATGACTCGCCATTTTATAAGCGGGATGGTGTCAAAATGATTTACCTCATGAATACCATTACCGAATACCTTTTCAGCTAAAATGGCCGTTCGTAGGGTTCTTCAGGATTAGGATAGCAATGGATCGCAATGCCTTCCCGGGATCCAGTTTTTATATTTTCACACACACACAAACGAAAGAAGAATTGGTTTCATGTTGTGTGCCAATCAAAAGGAAACAAAAACAACAGAAGTTCGGTTTAAGCTACGCGTCCGGAGCTGCAGTGAAGGCCCAATCCTAAAACAGTTTGGGCTTGTGAGGAACCGTCAGATAAAACAGCCTGACAATAATGGCTTTTCACTCGCCATTGCTTCAGTAAAAAAAGATCTTTGTTTCCAACTGAGTGACTGTAATTGTCCAGCAGATCGTGGAGAAAAGAATGACGACTTTTTATTTGAATTGAAGCTTTATTTTTCTCACTGATTTTAGATCCCAACCGGCAGAGGTTTGTATCGCTCTAGCCAAGAGATATTGGATTATCAGTTAAATTGGAAATTATCCTTTGCTATCCACAGCCTGCTGGACGTTCCTTGTGGTCTAAAATGTGACTCTAAGCCATTAGCCGACGAAAACCGCACCAATTAAAGTCTGTTGGTGATGCCACCGACTGCCCGTCGGTATTAAATAATTAGTGAGGGTGCTGTGAATGCCTTGTTTTTACTGCATTTTATATGTATGTCCATGCTAGACCCCTAAAACCCTGAGCCCCAATGATAAAATCAAGGCATTTAAATTCTGTCGGTCATTGACCAAGTCGGTTGGTGTTGGCGTTATTGCATAATCTCTGCACAGTCAATCGGTGAGTATTTGTTTACATCTCGTGTTTCTATTCACAGATTTGGCATTGGTATACAAAAAAATATCACTCAGTGATTCCCGACTGTTACAACTTAAGCTAAACTTATGGGAATTTAAGCTAGAGCCTACAGAAAATCGGGAAAGGCAGACCAGACTGCCAGTGATTTATAGATTGAAGTAGCAGGGATCCACATTATTATCCTCTGCACAAGAAGGCTACAAGCCATTCTGCATTGGCCGATTCGGCGTCACCAATCTGCAGTGGGAACCACTAACCTACCGTTTTATGTTCACTGAGACTAGATTAGTGAACGTAAACAACTTGGCATTTGAAATAGTCACCGATTATATGAAACCGACGTACAGTATGGCAACACCGACTGAATTTTAGAGGAACTCAATCAATCGATCCCACTTACGTCGGCCATTGGAAAATGACCTCCCCCTCGAGGCTCTTCGCCATTAGTGATGTGATCAACTACACTAGATCCTGTGCGAACTCCACCTCCGGCCGAACCTCCAATGCCAGTACCATACACAGGGCTACAAGCAATCCCCTGCACCCTGCTCTGTCTCCTGCCTTGTCAGTGGCCTCACTTCTTTCAGATGCACACTACATTGCTTACGGTGCTAGTGACACCCCCACCCCCTACCCACTGATAACATGTATGTGGACTCCGTAATAGCAGATAATCTGGGAATACGGGTACCCAGGACCATGTACTTCCACTACACCCCATCAATCTGCTAGGTGGCGCCACTGCTACCTTCAATCGGAACCCATCAAACACGCTGGAAGCCTGCGCAGAGATCTACCGCAAACGTCGATAGGGGTGACTGGAGCAGCGCAGGCTTCCAGCGTGCCCATCAGAGGCCTCCTTCCATGATTCCAAATATCACCTATATACAAAATCTGCATGGCCGCGATGCACTTCTTCTCCAAAGCCTAGGTCTCTTCTGCTGTCAGCTACTTCAATACTACGCCAACTCTCAAGAATGTCTCGGGGTGCCTACTCCTCGATGCAGTCTTGCTGGCCTTGGCTATTGTTAGACATTGTTCAACCTCTTCAACTAACTCACTTATCAGTCTTATTGTATATTTATAATGATAGAGAAAAGTTAAAGGAAAACCATTTTCTGTAATTATTTTTCTTTATTCGTGGTCGTACTGCGGGATGGTGTAGTTCATATGCCGCGTCTTTTCACACTAGAGGTAACTGTTAAATTGCCAGGGATTCCAACAAAACCTTCCAGAACCCAGATGAACTTTTCTCGTCCGCGAACCACAGGTTACTGAAGACTCTTCGTGGTCTAGACCTCCCCCCCCCCCCCCCCCACCCACACTCCAACCTACACCTAAACTCAAGAATTTCCTAGGGCAACACACACCGGCCAATGTTATACCTCTTTTGTGCACAAATAAAAATGAAACTGATAACATAGCTGAGACAAATACAATTTATTTGGTGAGATTTCCATAGAGATGTCGCCGAAAAAGGTTATAATGAGCACAATTGAAAAATGTATTGGTATCTTTAACAAAATATGAATGCGACTTTGTCACCGTTGTTTATTAACCAACTTCATAGTATGCAAATGACGGAAATATATATGACAATTTGTGTACGTGTATAAGCATTGAATTTTATTATGTTAACAAATTTTGTGACCACAATGGGCAAATAATCAGTCCATATGTACAAAATCTAATACATATCGCAGAAAGCCAGACGTTGGATTTGTTGGACAGCTGTGACTACGAGCGGTATCCGAGTCCTTGGGTTGATAAGTGTAGATCACTGTGCTTTATGTACTCAGAGTTCCTGCCCCAAGTCCATATCCGACTCCCTTTGGTCCAAAGAGTTTCCCATAGCAACCTGGAATCGAGGAATTAGATATTTAAGAAACAGGCTTTAAATCGACAATGTGGCTTACCCATTCCACTTTATCCTAGACTTAGATGCGTTAAGTTCGGTTGCGCTTGAGCCGATCTGTACCACAAATTATAATGCTATCTGAAAAGGATTCAGTACTTAGAGTATCATGAGAAACTGCTCCCAATCTATACTACGACGCATACAGTCAGGAACCCCGTGTGATACCCGCTAGTAGCAAACCCGCGAGTGGAGGCCGAAAATGCCGACAGTTTCGGTAGTTTGGGGAGAATTCTAACACCAGTGTGTGCTAAACACATTTATAACATGAATACTTATCTTTATATACCATAATTGATTGATTAACCACAATATTCAGCGGAAATCAAAGAGCAGTCAAACATCGTATCGATAAAATTAAAGATGACCACACACTGCTTCATTCAATACCCGGTTTTTGTGTTGCCTCAGCTGCATAGTGTGGGGAGGCTCATTCAACATGCCCCTGAATGGGAAACAAGCGAAGCACAATAATGCCGCCATTGTCCACTAGACGACGTTGTGGAACCATTGCCGGCACCAGTTGACCGTCTGGCTCCTCAGGAGAAGGGGTCTTTGGATACCGTGTGGGACCCGTGTGGTACTTTTGTGAGGCAGCAGTATATTTCTTCGGTTAACAACAGATATTTATCTGCTACTTGTTTTCATATTCAGATATTGATTCATTCTGTCGTACAACAGGACTTCCATGAATAGAGCAGATTCTATATCAGTTGTTTGTTAACATATGATGGCATATTGGTTGTGAACAGATTTATGATGATGGATTTTAAGCAATAGATCAATAGTCTAGCATTAATCAGGCACACTTTATTCATATTATTCACAGGCCTTGCCTTGCAAGTCCGTCGCTCACTAGTCTTTTGAATGGCTTTACTTGGCGCATTCTATGTCTCCTCATTGAGACTATTCAATAGCATAGTTCTTCGATGATCAGGGCTTTTTTGTGTATAAATACTCATCTTTAATTGATGTTCTTTTAGCCTGATTTTAGTCTCACTTTTGGTGCCTCTTAACTTATCAAAAAGATTTTCTGGTCCTCAATCCTAGTTTCTCAATATCAAGTACAGTAAATGCTGGTAAGTACTCTTGCTATCAAGACCTAAAATTACTGTGTTTGGGATTTATGTTCAAGGAAAAGTCACAGACTAGACTAAACCAACCCCTTAGTAGGTAGAGTGTTGCAATGTGGAGCAGTTAAGACTATTGACTGTTGATCATTGTTGAGCGTACCTGTTTTTTTGCTACAATATAATGTGATTAACACATCTCCACATCAATTCACGGTTTTGGTGTCATTCGATGGACGATTGTTATAATATTCTATTGCCACAAAGGACCTTATTCACTCCTACCTCTGCAGTAGATCTCTCCGTCTTTATCGTTCAGAGTTGTTGAATCCAACGACTTGTGACACTCGGCACAGTTGAAACAAGACTTGTGCCAATCCTGAAAGAAAACGATGTCGTACATAAACAATGTTAACAGCTTTTTAGCCACGATGGGCTTTACGTTGTATCCAACCCTCCTGAAAAGGGCCTCTTCAATAGCATAACTCTACAAGTGAATATTCAAAGATTTGGCCATATCACAAGACGCTTTCTATTGGTCTCGAAAATGTAAGACTTGCTGGTGCCAGAATTAGGGCACGGGTAGGTGATATGAAATACAGTTGCGACACAACAGAAACAAAAATACATGGTGCCCACAAGTAGGCCAACCCATACACTTAGCAGGAGGTAAATGTATCCTGGACCTCACAGCTTGAGCATTCATGAATGTTCGTCAGCAGTTCCTTCTCCCATTATGATTAAATATACATACAGTACCAATGCAGTGGTCACTTACCTTCCCGGCACCAATTTGCTTCTCGGCTAGGTACACTTTCCTTGAACACCGAGGGCAGCCGTCCTCAACGGCCGCCCCGCCAGTCGGTCTTGGGGCCTGCGGTCTACAAAAATATTGTATCGTTATAAGCTGCCCGACCTTGTTGAAATGACAGTTGTAGCACTTAATGGAGTATCAATTTTTAACACTGTAATTGGTAAAAATAAATAGAGAAGAAATATGATTTAGATAAGGTGTTTGATACAAATTATATTTGATACAAATTATATTTGAGGTTTTGAAACGTTAGGAGTATGGAAATCAAGATTGAATGCACTAGGTTGTAAGAATCAAGTCGTTTCATTTTAAAGTCTTTATCATCAACCAACCTGAACAACGCATTGCAATTATGTTCTTTTTTTATATTCGTGCTTTTGTTCTCTTTTAATGTGACTTTGATTCATGAATCGTCGAAATGAATTTCTCATATCATGAGTAAATAATCTATCTTTTCCAAAAGGTGTCATTGCACGAACCTAAATATAAACATCTCGTTATTGCTTTAGCGTTTGCTACCTGGTTACATTATAAGTCATGCCGACATAAGACACAGTCATGTGACGTATCACTTACTTGTCAGCACCTCCCCCTTCCATGCTGAGGACTCCAGCTCCTTGACCGAATCCGTAACCTTTAGGTCCGAAGTTCTTACCATGACAGGCTTTACAGAACAGCTGTCCCTCGTGCTCAGTCACAGTTGTACTCTCCAATAGTTTGCCACACTTCGCTGCCATGAAATATATCATTGAAAACTATGGAGAGAAGTAATGTCAGTGCGTGTATGCTCAGTAAAGAGGTGATCATTGTCATCTTTGAGAGAAAGCACTAGCTTCATGGTTGACACAAGCGTATAAACAACTTATTCTGGGCGTATATGGATGGAAATCCAGGCTTTCAATAAGGTCACCAAGGTCAAATCTACTGGAGCGATGTGAATTAGACAAGCCTAACGTAACTCTCGATAAACTTGCATTACATTAACATGGATCAGTCATTAACTCCACCAGAAAAATAGCACTTCATATATATTTGTGTTTTTAGGGTTATCAAGGTCATTGATATGGATGGGTATTTTTTGTTTGATTTAAAATATTCCATCATATTGGAAACTTACAGCATTTGAAGCACATGATGTGCCATTTGACACCTGCTGCTAGGCGGGATTCATTGGCGTACACGGACTTGTTGCACTTCGGGCACTTTTCTGTCACAGGCGGCTTCCACGGCATTTTGGATTATGTTCTACTGTCTGGAAATTCTACAATAGAGATGAGCTTAGATATCAAATAAATGAGATACAAAAATTGATACTTTGCCATTACACCAGAGCAATGGACAACATCACATAACGGGAAATCTATAGAACTTCACATGGATTATGTAATACGAAAGGAAGGAAACAAAACTAAGTTCATGCGACTGCATGGATCCAGTTGTTTTTGTGCATGTTCATGTATCTGAATTTCGTTTATGGGGTTTTCAATCATTGCATAGTGTTCTGGCAAACCTTACAACATCAATACCATCAATACTGTGTAAAACCTAGTGTTATACAAATTGCTTCAATAGTTTGTTAATCGTAGTGTCCTTTAGTGCTACTGTACAGCTGAACCGATTCTATACTACAGAAAATATCTCCATTACTCATTCAATGAGTTATATTGCATTAGATGGAGCCTCGCTATGACACGACCCACATTCCCCGAGCAGGTGGAGAAGTAGGCGAACAAGATGTGAGTCAGTGGTCTCACGACAGAGTAGCTCTTAATCTCTGCTGTCACTAATGGCATGTTAAGTGGGAGGGATAAGGATGCATCCCGGCCTCATAATGCCACGCTAATCTACCATGAGTAATGCCCATGCTGGTTAAGTAGCAGCAGGAAGCATCCATATACGTACACTTTTACATGTAAACCTCCATGTAATTCAGGCACATGCCACTTTGACTAAAGTCCAAGTTCATAGTGTACATGTATACGTATTATCTGTATTTCTGATATTTCTAAGAAATTGCAGGGACTCTTCATTATTGCGTTTTATGCAGCAAGACTCCGATTGATTCGGGTTTCTAGATGTTTCAAACCTGCTTTGAATTGCATGTCAGGCAGTATGAATAATCACATGCTGGTGTGCATACATTGAGGAATGTTATCATCATGTCCTAATTACTTCAGTGTTGGAATGTAACCCAGCAATTGAAAAGACTTGTATCATAGATGAAATTCATGATGATATTCTGCTTATTGAATCAAAATTCTTTGATAATCGTCAGGTTTTTACAGAAACATGGTTGGTTGGTGCTATTCCGAAATGCTAAGAGTTTGAAGGGGATTCTTATTCCCTCACAAGAAACGTCAGGAAGGCTGTCCTTTAAGATGTAATTTCCCCCTATATACATTGACGTCAATGTAATAGAGAGAGATAAAGAGGGAGAAAGAGAGTGAAAGAGACAGTAATAGTGATGCTTAACCGTTGTCTTGGAATGGTACCTGCTCTCATTCATCTTGATGTGTGGCTCAATATTCGATATACGTATATGTGTGATCATTTACTGTCCATGTCTATCTTCTTTTACTCTCCGACCAGAGATACGTGTACCCCTACTAAAAATGGCAAGCTATTGTTTATCGCTCGTGGTTCTTTTAGTACCAGGTAAACTAAAATACACTTTGCTGCAAAATAGATATCTAAACTATACATTTTATTTACATTAGAATCCCCATAAATGTGCATTTGCTATGGGTAATGAGCGGTTACAATACTCAATGTGGCGGTTCGGTCCAGGATAAATAGTCACCAGTCTATAGCAGGAATATGTCATTAGATGGTTCGTGAGAACCTCGTCATTTCTACACCCTACCCTTATGATGGTACTCATTCTCTTTTCTTCCTTCTCATTCAGGATTTCTGTTACTGCTTTTCAAAGGTTGGAAGAATGGTCTTATTTCGGTGTTTCATTTGCGTTGCTTTACATGCATGTAGACCCTTTAGAAGTGAGGAACGAGGGATGGTTTATTTAAAGTAGAAATGAAAAAGCAGCGTACTTTGACACATATACCATATCAATGCAGCTGTAGCTGGCCTGAAAAAGATACATACTGAAAAAGCTGCTGAACATTAAAAGTGAGCAACGCGTACGGCATTCTAATAGCTCCTTGCATGACAAAAAATAAGCTGTCAAATTTCACAGACGGTAGATCTATAGTAGAATCTGTAGGTAAAGTAGGACAGATGGAAGTCGTGAGTGTCGCGTTCGGTTGTTTTCTTTTGCTTTTAGTTCATGTTTATACGTAAGATCCTATAAAATTACTTTACTTGACACCATAATAACAGTAACTGGTTGACTGTCCCCGGGAGCCTGACGGGTACACGTAGGTAGATGGATGGTTGGCCTGAACAAGGGCCAGTAAATCTGTTTACTAGGGAAAGGATGTTGTGGTATGACTCACCTCCGTTCTACATATTTTTGTAAGGCTAGGAAATAGTTTGAAGTGTACTCGTCCCGACTAAATACTTGTCTGATTTGTTTGGAATGTCCAAAAACTCAATATGAACAAACTGCCGTTTAGACCTTCATTGTGATCAGGATTCAAATTATAGTTATATATTTAAACGCTCTCACATTTTCCATATACCTATGGTATCTATAATATATATATATATATATATATATATATATATATATATATATATATATATATATATATATATATATATATATATATATATGAATGTCCCAACAAGATTCTCATTGCATAGCATGTATACTTTTGTTTTATTACTTTTTATAAGTAAACCTGACTGAAGTCTGTACACACTAAAGGGGATCTGAACATGAATCTTTTGTCTGTTTTCTCTGAGTAATGTCAGGATCCTTCTCTGAGTGATGTATGAGTCCTGCTAAAGTAGTGCTACATCCATATAAGGTCATGTCTTACTCTAAAACGGGCGGAAGATATGTAAGCAGATGTTTATCCATCAATCATGGAAATAGGACATTATGTATGCTAAAATAGTGGCCTGCAGAACTAATCTTACTTACGAATTTATATTTACTTATACCATGCGATTAGAGTTCATTGTTCATTGTATATAGGTTACTCGAGGAGATTTGTAGTAATGTCCGATGAAATATTCTTTTCTAACTGGGCTTCTTGCATTCTGTTGATACATGTATGGAAACAAGACTTTCAGGAAATAGTCTTATCTTATCAGCAATGATGTCACGTCTACATCATATGGCAGATATCTATTACACTTCCTGTACTAGTCATTATCATGCAGTTCTATCATGCACCAATCTACTATATGGTAATACTGTTATGTATATCATATATAATTCAAGTGTCATCTGCTGTGGTCATACATACCCTACGTCTATCACTATGTCAGTCAGATAATGTCCTTACACAGATAGATGCGAATACTCATATGATCCCACACGAGAGTTCTGATACAGTTTCAACATTCCCTTATCAGAGTTGGTTATGCTTATACTGTTAATCTCCTGTCTGTATAGTTGTATCAACAATTACTGTGATACATTCAAGATAAGATAATATACCAATGTTTAATCCAAGATGATATATAAATCAGGTAAGATCTTACCTTTTATATATGGTGCCGATATGTCAGTGTTGAGTGGAGAGTGTCACTGTTCCCCCAGCGTCAACTGTGCGAATGTACATACACAGACATAGAAGGCGGCCCACTCGATCTGACCCAGTAATCACTTGACCTCATACTACAAGGATCCACAATCTCCAAGCATTACCTGCGCATCTAGCTTGGCATCGGGAGACAGGTCTGGGTGTCTGGAGAGTGCAGGACCGAGGAATGGCCCGAGGCGGCTGTAACTCATGCGGAAATAGTTCTATTCACCCCGTTAGGTGACAGCGTTAGTGAGAGGACTCCAATGAGTCATGGCCAAACCATTGGCACGCATTCCTGTCTGCATTCTACTTTAAACCAGTTAGAGGACAGGCTACATACAGGGACATATTTACGGTTTTAGGTATCACGTATCCCACCCAGAAAGACCTTCCCAAGGATGGTCTGTTCCGACCTAAATTGATTAAATGTAATTTTCTAGTTGTGTTTCTAGCATTTATTGTTCAAGGGCGATGATGATATATAAGAAGAGGTGTGTATTCCGTTCTCGACAAACCTATTCAAAAGAATGTAAGGTTATAGGCTTTGTAGGGAATGGATTAATGCATTTTTCATTTCAACCTATTTTGTAATTCTAATCCAAATTGTCCATTACTACAAAGTCAGCCAATCGGCGTCACTCACTCGACGCCAAAAAGGAAAACTAGAAGCAAATGGTATGTTCATCATTGATGAATGCGCGTGCAATTTTAAATGAATAACAACTAGAAGGTTAGGGTTACCTTCAGTCTGTGGACCGTTTCTGTAACCTTCTTGCACCCAGTCAACTTGCCATTTCTCTAACTGCCTGACTCTAGGATCAAAACATATCAAGCAGCAGTGGGTCGATGAGGTATTTCGGTCTTGAGTGATTGGTCATGGTCAGCTGGGCATGCCTCTAAGACCCTGAGACACTGGCACCCTGCTCTTTATCTAATAGTACACCGAATAGCACGGAGATAGTGAAGGGATAGATTCTTCTCAGCACGCTGAAAGTGTATGTGACCACTTTAACCTTTTATAGGCAACGTATATAATGCGTTCAAGCACGTTCTAATAACCAATGTGTGACATGCATGAGCACCATTCAGAACCTGAGATGGTGGCCCTCTTGTCCTTTGCCAATATGACAGCAAATAGCACCCAGGTAGTGAAGAGATCGTTTTTGCAGCAAGTTGGAAGTCCATGTGAGAATTCTAGCCTTTAGGCAATGTATACAGTGTGTACAGGCATGCTATAATAAACCGACCAGGGCTTATAGGAAAGGTGTTGGCATCATAGATGAAACATGTCTCATCCTCATCCCTGCACTAATATACCCCCTAGGGCTCATAGCAAAGGCATGACTGATTCTGTCAGTTTAGTAGTCACGGTGACCAATTGCTTGGTACACGTGGATATCCTTCTTTTAGATGTCTAGGAAGTACACTAAATCTTTATTTCGACCCTGGTATTTATCCCTATAGGCTTATTATTGGGAGCTTGTTCTCCATGCTTCTACAAGTTTTGTAGTCCTTTATCCATGGTCTATATCCTATGCATCGTCCATTCTTTTAGTGTGTACAGGGATGAAAAGAGTACAGAAAGCATCTTGTTTTTTGTCAAAGTCGTTGTTCCGCAACTAATTTGAATGTCAAGTGATATTCACTCTGCATCAAACTCATGCAGAATGATAGCTTTGACCAACACTTGTTGGTTTCTTCTTTAACCCTTTAACCACCGCTGCCTATGGCGTTCCTGTGTATCATCCCAGCAGGTATTTTGCTGTGCAGTGGTCTGCATCCCTTGTTTTGATGGTAGTGGTAGAAATTTGCCATTTTTTAGATAAATGTATACGGCGTATATATATGAAATATATATGACTGCAACATGAACAGTTATATACGTCCATAAATGAAGCGTGGATACAATGACAAATAGGACTTTTTTTTTTTTTATTTTTTTTTTATAATGAGCAACGCTCCCTTTATTCAGAAAAAATTCTACAGTACAGTATTAACATGCATTTGGTTGTGGAAATACCTGCCGCTATCTGCGGATAACACCGTCCACTAAATACAAATTGCAGTAAGGGTTCCCTTACTAAAGGTCAACATTTCTCCAATAGAACATTTGTTATCAACAGCCTTTCTAGGCTAATGAGGAATCGTACTAGACTTCAAGTATATATACAGAGTACTTAATTTTCCTCGTTTGGCAAGAGGTGTCCATTTCCACATATAGTTTGTCACGTGCAGTAGCTAAGGCCTAATCCTATAGACTAGCTAACCCAGTGACAAGAAAAGAGAATTCAGAATATCTTCTATACTAAATGAAGAAGACAGATAACCATACACAGATATGTATTAATAACATATATTATAACAAAGTATACAGTTACATAACAATTCTCATCAACATACAAAATCATATACACTTCTGTAGTGTACATATGATATAAGTCCTCTTGGTCTAAGCAGTACTCACAGTCTATCACTTTCAGTTATTGTTCAATGTCTCCTTGACTTGTGGATATAGATGATCCAAAGTAGTGGTAGCAGTCATCAGTCTCTATTCCTCCAGTGCTGGGGTGGTAGAAGATCATGGAGAAACCCAATCCTCAGTCATGGCCTCTGTAGCATAGAGTCCTATGGTGTTTCAAGCCTGACACTGCAGTGGTGGTAATGCTGAGTAGCATGGAGATGTTGACGCCACGGTGTCTGGGTTCCAAGTGAGCTGTGAGTTGAAATCTGCTTCCTTATATACCCTATCGGGGGGTCAGTCCAAACGAAGACAGGGGATGGTTCAAACGCTGGGGGTGGCAGTCCAAACGGTTAGGCCTTAACCTCTATCTGGAGCGAGGACCTGTTAGGAAGCACCCTGTGATATTCTTAATACATACATCACACCTCCCTCCTTAAACAAAAAAAAAGATTTTTTTTTTTTTTTCTAACATCATACATCAAGAAATATGTTATACAATATAATATATGGCATTTTGCAACATACATTTACCTTTTGTCAAAATTACACTTAGTACCTTTTACCATCTTTGGGTAATAACACTTTAAACAATAGTATGTACATAATTAAATATAGCATTTAAGAAGCGCGTGACAATGCATCAGCACAGACATTGTCTACACCTCGTACATGAAAAATCTCAAGATTGTATTCTTGCAACAGCAAACTCCAGTTCAACAATCGCCTGTTTTTGTTTTTCATCTTCTGCAAGAATGTCAGGGGGTTGTGATCTGTATACACAAGTACTGGATCTAGAGGGGATGACACATAAACACTGAAGTGTTGTAAGGCCAACACTAATGCCAAAGTTTCCTTTTCAACAGTCGAATAGTTCTTTTGGTGACAAGTGAACTTCTTTGAAAAGTAGCATACAGGGTGCTGAACACCATTGTCGTCATTCTGCAGTAGCACTGCACCTACCCCATGGTCACTTGCATCAACCATCAAAATGAACTTCTTGCCAAAGTCTGGAGCCGTCAGAACAGGTCCAGAACACAAAATAGATTTTACTTTCTCAAAAGCATCATCACAATCTTTGGACCATATGAAGTCTTTCTTTTTCTTTAACAGGTTTGTAAGTGGAGCAGTGATGTCAGCGAAATTCTTACAGAACTTCCTGTAATATCCAGCCATGCCAAGAAACCTCTCTTGTTTGCTGGAACTGGATATTCCACAATACTCTTGATTTTGGCTTCGACTGGTGCAACCTGACCTAGACCAACAACATGTCCAAGATCAATCACCTTTGCCTGTCCAAATTCACTTTTTGTCAGGTTTACAGTTAGGTTTGCTTGTTTGAGCCTCTCTAACACAGATTGCAGCCTGCACAAATGCTCTTCCCAGGTGTCACTGTAAACCACAATATCATCAACATACACTTCCACACCTGGCAGACCTTTCAAACACTGGTTCATCATTCTTTGAAAAGTGGCTGGAGCATTCTTCATACCAAATGGCATCACCTTGTATTGATACAAACCATCAGGAGTAACAAAAGCAGACACTCGCTTTGCTCTATCACTCAAAGGAACAGCCCAGTAACCTTTGAGTAAGTCACACTTGGTGATATACTTGGCTTTGCCAATTTTGTCTATGCAGTCATCTATTCTTGGAATAGGATATGAGTCTGTTTTGCTGAGATCATTTACTTTGCAAAAATCAGTGCAAAATCTAACAGAACCATCTGGCTTGGGTACAAGTATACAAGGTGATGACCAGTCACTGTTGCTTGGCTCAATGATGTTATTCTCTAACATGTAAGATACCTCTTTGCTCATTTTCTCAGCCTTGTGTGGGCTAACTCTGTAAGGATGTTGTTTGATAGGGAGAGCTTCTCCCACATCTACATCATGGATAGCAATATTTGTTTGACTAGGAACATCCGGAAAGACATCCTTATACTCTCTGAGCAATGTGCTCAATTCCTCTTTCTGTACAGGAGGCAGGTGCCCTAACTTGGCATCTAGATTTGCAAGAACATTTGAGTTGTTCAGTTTTACACTGTAGTCTATAGGTACAAAATCAGTTGTTTCTCCCTCATCACTCAGTGCATTCATACAACAGCCAACAGTCTTGATACTGTCAGAACTTTCTCTGTCATAATAAGGCTTCAACATGTTGATGTGACATAACTGGGTAGATCGTCTTCGGTCAGGAGTTTTAACAACATAGTTCACCTCTCCAATTCTTTTGACTACCTCATAAGGACCATGGTAGCGAGCCTTGAGTGTATGCCCAGTAATGGGTAGCAACACCAGGACCTTGTCTCCCACAGAGAATACACGCTCTTGGGATTTCATGTCAAACTGGTCTTTCATCTTTCTTTGAGCTTCTTTCAGATTCTCACGTGCTAACTCACAAACACGAACTAGCCTGGTTCTAACTTTGGAAACATAATCCAAGACATTGTTGTTTTCAGGGTTATCTCCTAACCAATGTTCCTTCAATACCTTCAATGGACTTCGTACACTGTGGCCAAAAACCAGTTCAAAAGGACTGAATCCTAAGGATTCTTGAACAGACTCTCGAGCAGCAAATAACACCATACCAATACCTTCATCCCAATCTTTCTCATTCTCAAAGCAGTAAGTCCGCATCATGTTCTTGAGAGTGCAGTGGAATCTTTCCAATGCACCTTGAGACTCTGGGTGGTAAGCACTGGACTTCACCTGCTTCATACCTAGTTCGTGAACTACTTGCTGGAACAAGCCAGACATGAAGTTTGAGCCTTGATCAGACTGAATCTTTCGTGGAAGGCCAACCAATGAGAAGAAATTAATCAAAGCTTTGACTATCTTTGGGGCAGAGATATTTCTGAGTGGTATAGCCTCAGGAAATCTTGTAGAAGCACACATTATTGTGAGCAAGTACTGATTACTAGATCGAGTTTTGGGCAGAGGACCTACACAGTCAATAATGACATGGCTGAATGCTTCTCCCACTGCGGGAATGGGCCGTAATGGAGCAACAGGGATCTTTTGATTAGGTTTCCCAACCATTTGACATGTGTGACAGGTTCTACAAAATTGGGCAACATCTTGCCTCATCTTAGGCCAATAGAAGTGCCTCATGATCTTTTCGGATGTCTTGTTAACACCCAAATGACCACCCATGGGTAGTTCATGTGCTACATTAAGAACCTCAGAGCGATAAGCCCTAGGAAGCACAATTTGGTAAACAATAGACCAGTCCTCTGATGCTGGGACATCTGGTGGTCTCCATTTTCTCATGAGAACACCATCTTTAAAGAAGTACCCTGTGGAGACTTTGTCAAGCTCTTCTTCTGAAAGTGCATGGCGGGTAAGCAATGAGATCTCAGGATCTTGCCTTTGTTCAGTAATTAACTTACTCCTGCCAAGAGGGACTTCATTACTCAAGTTAGTCTTGTCATCATTTTGACTTGACCCTGGTTGAGAACCGACAAAAGAATGACCTTTAAGGTGTTCATCCTTTGAGTTGATAAATGTCAGAGACAAATCAATGATATCATCCTCAGTCTCAACATTCACAGAATGCTTTTGGCTTAACTCTTTAGCCTGAGCCCTAGTCACAGCACAAGAGGGATAAACTTCACCTATCTCCTCATCAATGACATCATCTTCTGATGACAAAGTGACTGGCTCAAGAACCATCTTTGGTTCTACAAAGACTTTTTCCCCTGCTAGATCATTTCCTAGCAACATTGATACACCGTCAACTGGCAGTTCAGATTTTACTGCAACTTCAACAGACCCTGATACCAAATCAGACTCTAGTCTGATTGTGTGAAGAGGTACACTCATGAAACCACACTCAACACCACGAATAATGACATATTCACCAGTAGCTGAACTTGAACTGAAAGGCAAAGCATTTTCTAAAACCATGGATTGAGATGCCCCAGTATCTCTCAAGATACAAATGGGGACAGAATCTGCAGTGTCACTACCTAGAGACACATTACCTTCAAGTACAAATGGTTTGTATTCTTCTCTGACATCAGTTACCTTATCTGTATCAAATGGCACAATAACACACTCTGACTTTTTGGATGTTATGAATGCATTTGGCTTGGGCTCAGCTTTCTTCTTTTTCAGTGCCCAACACTCAGACATAATGTGACCCAGTTTGTGACAGTAATGACATTTTAGACCTGAACTCCTTCCTGAGTACTCACCTTTTGGCTTCACACTAGATTTCAGATCTTTGCTATCACCACCTTTTGCTCCAAGACTAGAATTGCTCCCTTGAGGTGCACTCTTCTTTTGTTGAACACTAGTCTTATGGGTTATGGCATAATCATCAGCAAGAGTGGACATTTCATGCAAGGACATTACTTTCTTTTCATCGAGATAAGTCTTGAGATCATTGTATGTGCAGCGCTTAAATTCTTCAACAAGGCACAGTTGTCTGAGTTTATCAAAACTATCCTCCACTTCCATAGATTTGCACCACCTGTCAAAGTACACTTCCTTTTCATGAGCAAACTCTACATAGGTTTGATTATCTTGCTTACGGTAACTCCTAAACTTCTGACGATATGCCTCTGGTACCAGTTCATAAGCCTTGAGAACAGCAGCTTTGACCTTTTCATAATCTAGACTGTCATTCAAAGACAGTGCCGAATAAGCTTCCTGAGCTTTACCCCTCAAAACACTCTGTAACATCAGTGCCCACTTCTCTTTTGGCCATTTCATGCTTTGGGCAACCTTCTCAAAATGTTGAAAGTACTTGTCAACCTCATTTTCATTGAATGATGGCACTAGCCGTACATCTTTACTAACATCACAAATGTTCCGTTGGTTTGTCCTCTCAGAAGCAAGCTGTAGCTCCATTTCTTTAAGCCTAAGTTCTTTGTCAGCCTGAATACGATCATGCTCTCTTTCCTTTTCAGCCTGAATCTGAGCAAGCTCTCTCTCTTTTTCAGCCTGGACTTGAGCAAGCTCTTTTTCAGCCTGAATCCGATCATGCTCTCTTTCCTTTTCAGCCTGAATCTGAGCAAGCTCTCTCTCTTTTTCAGCCTGGACTTGAGCTAGCTCTTTTTCAGCCTGAAGTCGAGCATGTTCTACTTCTAGTTGTTTGAGTTTTATCTCTCTCTCTAAAACCTCTTTACGACCTGCTTCTGAGGGACCACTAAAATCTGATTCATGTAAAACATCTTCTGGTAATAACTCATCATCAACCAATATTTCAACAATCGCTTTTTTCAGTTCAGCTTTTCGGCTAGACCTTTTCACATCAAGTTCTAACTCCCTAGCAATTGCTAACAATTCATCCCTTCTGAACTGCTCTAATTCCTCCACAGAAGGTGACTGTAGAAAAGCTTGGTACTTAGACATTCTGATTTGTTGTACTTATAATCAAGAGAACAGTTTTTCATTTCCCGGACAAGCCCCCAATTTCTGTCACGTACAGTAGCTAAGGCCTAATCCTATAGACTAGCTAACCCAGTGACAAGAAAAGAGAATTCAGAATATCTTCTATACTAAATGAAGAAGACAGATAACCATACACAGATATGTATTAATAACATATATTATAACAAAGTATACAGTTACATAACAATTCTCATCAACATACAAAATCATATACACTTCTGTAGTGTACATATGATATAAGTCCTCTTGGTCTAAGCAGTACTCACAGTCTATCACTTTCAGTTATTGTTCAATGTCTCCTTGACTTGTGGATATAGATGATCCAAAGTAGTGGTAGCAGTCATCAGTCTCTATTCCTCCAGTGCTGGGGTGGTAGAAGATCATGGAGAAACCCAATCCTCAGTCATGGCCTCTGTAGCATAGAGTCCTATGGTGTTTCAAGCCTGACACTGCAGTGGTGGTAATGCTGAGTAGCATGAAGATGTTGACGCCACGGTGTCTGGGTTCCAAGTGAGCTGTGAGTTGAAATCTGCTTCCTTATATACCCTATCGGGGGGTCAGTCCAAACGAAGACAGGGGATAGTTCAAACGCTGGGGGTGGCAGTCCAAACGGTTAGGCCTTAACCTCTATCTGGAGCGAGGACCTGTTAGGAAGCACCCTGTGATATTCTTAATACATACATCACAAGTTTTACTCTTAATGATTGGTATTTTATACAGACACTATTCAGAAACAACGCTGTGTCCCTTCCTTCCTCGCAAACTGTTTAATAGGCTATATAGCTATGTGTTTCTTTAATGAGATTCTATGATGAAAACGAGGTATCTACCCAGAAGGGGTGCAAGTTAGTCCACCTAAATATTCGAAGTTTAAGGTCAAAATACGAATCATTGTTAGCGGAAGTAAACAAAAACTCTTGGAATATTGTAACTGTGTCGGAAACTTGGCACACTGTTAAAGATCCTAGTGACTCATATTTACTTAACGGTTATACAAAATTCAGGTTTGACAGAGCATGGAAGGATAAACCCAATGATCTATTGCCTAAGGTGGGAGGAGGTTTGTGTATATATGTTGATTCAAATATTCAGGTAAATGATCGAAATTTTGCATATATAAATCGTAGTACCTGTAATATTGAAATCCAGGTTCTTGAGATCCAGAATAATCAAGGAAAAAATGTATTACTATTAAACATATACCGTCCAAATAATGGAAATATAGGTACATTTTTTGAATATCTAATCGATACTATCAGTAAAATACAGGATGACTTTAATTATGATTTCATTTTAATGGGGGATTTAAACATAAATACTGCGGACACAAATAATCCAAATGGTCAAAGATTGATTCAGGAAATGGAACTGCTTGGTCTGAGACACTACATTGATGAATATACAAGATTATCCAAAAATAGCACTACTATTGATCATATTTTTTCAACTTGTAATGATATCACTGCGGCAGGCGTACTAGCGAATTCAGTTAGCGACCATCAAATTATTTTTATGATTAAGAAACATATTAAGTTCAATTTTAAAAAAAGAGAGGTATTTGGGAAAACGTAAGTGAAGTATTCGGAAAGAAAACTTGCGACTTATTTTGAGACTATAAATTGGGATTCATTTTATGATATAGATAACTCTGAAGAAAAATGGAAATTTATAGTAAATCTGGTTGAAATTTTTCTTGATATTGATTGCAAAAGGCGTAGCTTTAAAGTAAGAGATTTAGGTGTACCGTGGATAAATAAGGAAATCCTAGTATTGATTCGCGATAAAAATATTCTGATTAAAAAGGCGAAAAGAACTAAATTAGAAAAGGATTTAATCAAGGCTCGTAAAGCCAGAAATCACGTGAATAATGTCATCAAACAGGCTCGCCAGCAATATACCATAAACGAACTAAAAAACTGTGCAAATGACCATAAAAAATTTTGGCGTAAAGTAAAAAACATTATACCAGGTACTGAATACTCAACAGAGGAAGAATTTACTTTGAAAGATGAAAACGACTCTGAAATTAAATCTGAAAATGTCGCTAACTATATAAACGGTTATTTTAAATGTATTGGATCAGAATTAGCGAAAGATATGTATCTCCCTTGGAAGTTCCAAGGTAAAGAAAATCAGAATAGTTTGGATAACCTTCACACCAACATTGAAGAACTGTTAAGTGTGATCAAAGACCTAAACATTAATAAACAGTCAATGATCGATGGAATTTCAACGAGAGTTTTGAAAGACTGTATTGTCCTAATTCCTGAAATTTTTGTAGAATTATTTAACTGTGTTTTTAGTTCAGCCTCCATACCAGAGGCCTGGAAATCTTCTATTATAGTTCCAATTTCAAAGGGAGGTGATTCATCTAGAGTAAATAACTTACGACCTATTTCATTACTACCGGCAATAGGGAAAATTATGGAAAAGTTAGTACACTTGAATTTATACAAATTTTTATGTAATAATGATATCTTAACGCCACATCAGTTCGGTTTTCGGAAGGGATATTCAACGACAAAAGCAGTTACCAAAATAACTGACGATATTTTGATTGCAAAAAACGTGGGCAAGGACACAATTGCCGTTTATGTTGATTTTATGAAGGCCTTTGACACCGTGGACCACAGTATCCTAATAGGAAAATTATCTCAATATGGTGTTAAAGGCATAAATTTAGCTTGGTTTACCAATTATTTATCGAATCGTTTCTCACAAGTGAGAGCAAATGGATGCTTGTCCGAAAGGGCTACTGTGGTTCACGGTGTCCCCCAAGGTTCTATTTTGGGTCCTCTTTTATTTTTAGTTTATATTAATGACATGATAAAAAACTCAAGGATTATGATGTATGCTGACGACACTGTTATTTATATACATAGAAAACCAACCCAACAACTATTTGATATGCTACAATGTGATCTAGATAATTTACACACTTGGTGCCAACAAAATAAAGTATCTGTTAATATTAAGAAAACTAAATCCATGCTGTTTACCTCAAGGAAAAGAACATTGATTTACAATGGTGTACTGTCACTAGATGGTATAAACCTTGCCTCTGTGATCACATATAAGTATCTGGGTGTAATTTTGGATTTACATTTGAACTATAAATCACATATATTAAATATAATAAAAAACACAAGTTACAGGTTATACCAACTATCAAGAATGAGAGCGTATCTACCAAATAAAGCAGCTTTAAAAATTTATAAAACGGCAATATTACCACAATTGGATTACGGTGATGTTGTATTTGCTACTACTCATCAGCACCTTCTTGACAAGCTCCAGCTTATACAAAATAGGGCCCTGAGAATATGTATGAGATCACCAAGGTATACTCCTATAATAAATTTGCATAAACAAGCTAGAGTTACTATGCTAGTGGATAGACGCAAAAGTCACATATTAAACTTAATGTATAAAAGAAGTAAGGAGGTAGAACATATTGTCACTGAGATACTACCAACTCGAAAATATGATGCACCTGTACTGAGTTCCTTTAAACCTAATTGTACTGGTTATATGAAATCGGTGCAGTATTATGGCTCAAAGCTGTGGAATATCCAACCAAGTTATGTGAGAAATGTAGAAACCTATAAAGGATTTAAATCGCTTATGAAGACTAAAATATTCCAAAAACTTGATAGAACACCATTTGTACTGGACTGATTTGTACTTATGCTGGATGGATATCCAAGATGATGTTAATAGAAATAATTCACTATTATAGGTGACTCATTTCAGTGCTATTTATGTATTTCTTGTTTTTCTGATATATCTTGATGAACCTTACATTGTACTTCTATCTACTTTGTTGCGGACACTGTATGGACACTGTTTGGCTCAGCCATGAAAAACAATTGCCATGACAATTGAGGCTCTGCCACCTTATTGGACCTATGACTAATCATGTAGTCTAAAAATGATTTGAATGTATACTTATAAATGGTTACAATAAAGAAATCGATTTGAAAAAAAAAGCTTGCTCTCTTTTTTTACTTTTCCTTCGTTTTCTTTGATTGATGTAATAACACAAACACCTACACAACATACATGTCTGTAGACGGTACAAGAAGGACATTACAGTTTAATACACATAGTACAAATATACAAGGAACCCACACAGGGAACCCACATAAACATGGGGAAACACGGTGGTGGTGATTTACACAATATGTCAATAGAACCCCCGTAAAAAAAAAAAAAAAAAATTTAAAAAAAATTTAAAAATTTAAAAAAATGGCTCATGATGTAGTTCACGTAGGGTTTGACCCGACCTCTGTCAGCACATCCCGGCAAAACCCGTCGTCCTTACAGTAAACTGACTATCACAGAATCATTATCAAAGCATGGCTTCCAAAATCGTTTCCCATTTCATAATTTTTTCTTTTTTACACAATAACTTACATATAGTTTTTTCAGTAATTAATTGTTGTGAAACTCTCTACTCCAGTCGTAGACCGACATTTTATTGTCGTAAAATAATCTTTGTCTGTAAATATAAAATTTGGCATGGAGACAAATATAATGGAACACCTCAGCCCCGGGTCCCCCGTTCTTTGTTCCCAGTAATAATTCCACCGGATCAAGTTCAAGATTATAGTTCACACAAGACTTCAGCCACTTTCTCAATTGTTTCCAGAAGGTCATCACATCTGGGCATTCAATAAAGAAGTGGGATATCGTGTCACGGTTATCACAATAGGAGCATTTGGCTGATGGCAGGACCCTATTTTTGAATAGGAAAGAGTTCGTTGGGATCACATTATGAACTATTCGGAAGAAAAAAGATTGCAGTTTTGTCTCCCTAGTGGCCCTATAGGCACTCTGGTACAACTTCGCCCAATCTTGTCAGAGGAAAACTGCTTTTCGGCAACCCTCTTCCAGTAGACCATACCAGGAGAAATTTGTATTTCCTTCCCTAGAAGAAATCCATATATCTTTTTGTTAGTACATGTGAGGATATTGAAACATCCCCCCCCCCCATGATCCCCAATCAATAAACTCATGGAATCCATGTTGAAGTCCTCGTAGGTCATACTATCTAACTATGGAATAGATCTCCGAAGTTTCCCAAATATAGCATTATTACATCTGACCTTGTATATATTCTCAATCTCCTCACCTGTCAGAAGCCTCCTATTCCTTATCAAATCATGGATTCGAGTTATACCCGCTGTCCTCCAGCTCCGTATCAGTAAAATCTCAACCTCCCAGTCTAGTTTGATGAAAATATTATTCAAGAGGGGCTCGTTTTGTTTTTCCCTTTCACTGCGTGGGGGGGTATTATAAATATCCCTCCAATGCATGATTAGCTGTCTATAAAAAGGCGGAAGTCCAGAATATCCCCGAGGAGCTGTTTTTTCCAAAAAGAATTCCCAGATGGAATCCCTAATCTCGGTGAAGTTTCTAAAAAACAAAGTCCATGGGATGTGATCTTCCCTACACAATCGGGCTATCCATTTCAGCCTAGAAACCGCATACATGATCTTCAGATCCAACACTTTCAGGCTGCCCCTTTCAATCGGCTGCCTGAGTACTTTGAATGAGACCTTACTTGTTTTGTTCTGCCAGATAAAACCATTGACTATCTTCCTGAATTCTGTAAACACCCTTTGCGGGGTGTATAACACTGATGAGCAGTACAAATTATAGATATGCGCACTACTTATGCATATGTAAAATAGTTTTTTTTCACGCTGTGTTAGCAGCTTAATCTGTCATAAAAAATCAGTCCTATAATCTCACCCATACTCACATAATAATTAGGGCCGGAATGTTCTTTTCTACTACCAGCACCATTTTTATTGCTAACTATATCCTATATATGTCATTGTATTTAGATATTTTTCTTTTGAATCAAAGCTGGCAATGGCATGAGATACCCGCTACCACGCCAGGTCAAGGCCCTAACGTAGTGTAGCTCTGGTGGCCAGTGTATGTTTGTCCAAGCGACGGCCTAACCGACCAATGCACCGCATTGAACGGCCACAGGTCTGTTTTTTCGCTAGATGGCGTATCGATGGTTGCACCGCACGCTGGAAGCCCCAGGCATCGACCCCTCAAGTCCGACGGGGACTGGAGATGCTTTTAACGCAGTTGCATCCTGGGGGTGACACCTTTTGGTCATCCGAGGAAATAGTCCTTCACATCATTGTATGCAAGTAAGGCCATTCGAAATATGATATTCTGCAACTGCCAATAAATATGTAATAGTAAAATTGCCGAATTTCGGCCAAGCATCTTAGAAAGGAGAATATGCGATTTTGAAATGCCTTTGTGTTTCCATACCCCCTCAATAATTACATCTATTTTACCTGAGAGTTATGCAGGATCGATACAGTTACACACCAAGAATTCGAAGGGCTTCTGATATGGGTGATTGAACATAGGATCAACTGAAACAAAAGCACTGGCTTTTCCATTTTATGGTCTTATTTAATTCTTACAATGTATAAAAGAAAGGCATGTCAAAAACATTCCTTTGAGTACCTTTCTAGATTTGGCAAGTACTTGTCATGAACTTTTATTTCTATTACAAGTGCGTAGGTCTATCAGGGCGCATAGAAGGTGCAATTTATACAATGATATTTCATTTAATCGAGCAAAGCTTTTTCAATGTATCCTTTTGGTTGGATGATATTCATAGTCAATTCCTGTGGCAAAGGTTGAGGAAACTACATGTAGCTAGGCGTTCCAGTTGTTCCAGATTAAATACTTATGTGTACTTGCATATAATATACTCTGATGAAACCGATCATGTTAGTTCGGAACATTATGGCTAATGGTTTGAGGTGTACTGAGACAGAGAAATACACAAAAGTAACTGGTTACAAGCAGGTGTGATATATGAGGAATGACTCGTAGTAATATCTGAGCGAATGTGATTTAGTATGGATACTCCGTATTACAATTAGTAGAAACTGAGTGTTAGTAGTGTTAATGTTTGTGCCATGATGGGCAGGTCATGTATTACTATATATAGATCTGTGTGGACTATTCAGATTATTAATATGCTTTATAACATCAAACTCCATGGACTACGCCAATTCTGGAGAACTCTGGCCACCGCTTTCATCATGGCGAGATGTAAGCATTTCATCATAGTGGGGCGATTGATTTGGTGAATGTGATTGTGTCGCCAGCCTCATGTTCTGATTGGTTGTATTGCGATTTCGGTGAGTTCACACACATTTTGGCGTTTAACATGCATAACTTTAGAACAGGTTTTATTCTCGGGCTGATAATAATCATGCTGCGAAGCATTAAGCAATGAGTGTGTCAGGTCGTCTTAATTTGACAAAGGTGGCACCATTGGCAGGTCATTTGCTGAGTTACAACAAGATGTCAAAATGGCAAATACCGTGATTATAGCTCCATTTCCTTTATTGTATACTTATTCTTAATAAAAAGATGGATTTTGGAATGGGTCTGGTTTCATAAATCACTCGTAATATTCTGCATCATGTTAGCAAACATTTGAATGGGCTTTTTGAGTGCAACCGAATTTTTCTTTTTGAAGTAGCTCACGATCTGGTCACTGATTGTTCAATTTCTGTATTACCCTAGAGGCATAAAAACATTTTATGTCGCATGAAATCTGCCTATGTTAGGTATATGCTGTTTTTATTAGGGGTAGGATAAATATTAGGTTCAGTATGCGTGTATCAATGTTGTTGATTAATGAATGTTACACTCGGTCACATGCTTTGGGCTTTTCTTGCAGTGGCATTTTCTCATGCACAAACTTGGAAACCACGTCTGACGTGCGTCCCTTTGTCCTCCCCACCAGTTCTATAAGACCACCGATCACCAACAGCGATATACTGACGCTAACACTGACGTACACCAGCGCCATGGGGCCGTATCGTCCGAAGAGAAGACTGACGAGAACAGGGCCGGTCATTTCCCCGACCAGCGTTCCCATGACCAACAGCGCACCATCCGGTCCAGACACACGGATGTAGCACCCCATCAAACTGACCGAGGTGGCAAACATGGGAGACATGGCCAGCCCAAAGCCGATCGTGCAGGCCCAGAGGATGGCAGGGTGGCTCCTGGCAAAGAACACCAATGGTGTAGAGGAGGCAATCCCCAGGAGGATACACATGAGGAGGAGGCGACCTGGTCGGAGCACCTTACTGAGGACCACGGCCAGCCCCCGCCCACCTATGAAGGCTCCCCAGTAGGCTGAGGTTACCGATACAGCAGCGCTGTTCGTCCAGTCCAGGTACTTCACAGCAAAAGAGAAGACGAAGTTCCCATAGTTAATAGCTACCAAGCACATACAGACTTCAAATAGCGTCACCAGAAGGAGAATCTGCAGGTGGAATATTCTTGCCTGTTTGGATCGACTGGGATTCTCCTTGGTTTTGGACTCATCCGTCGATGTCTTGTTGTCTGCAGCAGACTTTTTCTCGTGTTTTGCCGATCTTTCTATTCCAAGATATTTATGGCTTGAGCAGAACAGTATAAACATTCCGATCGATGAAATGAGAATTGCCAAAGCAGCGATACAGTACGCTATGAACAATTGTGTTGATGGATTGAGGGCTTTGACAGTGGGTTCAGTAGTGTTGGAAGTATTTTCAATTGACGAGGTGAGATTTGAAGATATTAATGATTGGGAGATTAATACTGTGGTATTGACTTCGTGATGATTATCATGTCTCACTGACAGAAAAGGTGCTGCAATGATAGGCGCCAGAAGAGCACCTATCCCTGTCGTACAGTGAAGTCCCTGCATCCAAGGGCCATTGGCCTGACGCCATATCGTCAGTATCATAACGTTGCAAGCTGAAAAGATGTATAAAGTTGCGTTAGATTCATATGAAATATGAATGTAGGTACTTTTAGGGTTTAATAAGTATTTTATAGAAATATTTCACACACCTCCATGAGGGAAAGGGGCACGAAAAGCTGGGAAAGATTTTTTCCAATCAAATCAAAATGATATCCATTTGTATTTTTTCCTGGTCTACTACTTACAGGAAGGAACACTTTTATTTCTATTGATAGACTGGTCATATGGTCATATATAAATACCAATTCATTGCCTTATAGAAGATTTATATATATATATATGTACCTGAACATGGCCCTACAACCAGGGCTCTATTAGATACGTCTTTCAGTACAGTAGCAAGATATGCATACGAGTTGAAGAACAGATTGACATCTTATACGTAGTTGCGTTTGATTATAGTATAGGAGGTTACCTATTATTGAATCCCAACTTACCAGCATCAACGAACCAGCGGCCGATTCCATGCAACATAAATACAAAACACATCATAATGATGTTACTGAAGAGCGGCGTAATTGCCAGCATAATTGCTGCAAACGCTTGGGCCACCCCCATCAACACCCAGGGGTTGGCCTTAGTGAAGACCACGCCCATGGTAATCACGCCCAATACACCACCGATGCACCTTGAAGTCATGACCCAGGCTACTGACTCAGTGTCTGTATTTGTTATCAGCTCCAGGTCCAACAGTGTAGGGCCCACAATAGCAGCGCCTATGCCCTGAAACGGTCAAAAGTGTAACAATCAGAAGCTGATTCACACAACCAAAGCCAGTGACGAAGAAAATCCCTCATCTGAAACCACAGAATCTTTTTTTTATGTTGCCTGCCCTTTTATAAAATGTGCAAATATGTCAATGAACAATTATGACAATGGTAACCTTGTCAGACGTAAATCTACCGGTATCATAAATATGAGAGGTATCTCTTGTTCATTGCTATAAAGGGTTTACCTAAAATGTGCTGTTAATGCTGTACAGGTGTTCTGGGATATGCAAAACCTGTTGACAACCTGTTGACATATCTATCATATAGTTATGACTGATATGCACCATTGAATTATAGCGAACTCACATTAGCTAAGAACCTTAAGGCAAATGGATGAAAATACGAGAACGCGCGGAGAGTTTTGCGTGTACATGCCGAGTTTCGCCTCACTGTCACTGTTTCAATACGCTAGATGGTCACATACACACCTTGTCATACTCTGCTGTAGTGTCAAGTTTCACCCTCTGTAGCATGCTAGCGTGGCGTGTTTGGCAATACCCAGCCTAATGTCATTAATAACTGCATGGTGTCATGATAACTCCATATTACGAGTGATTTTTAACCCAGACCCATTCCAAAATCCCTTTTTATATTAAGAATAAGTATACACTAAAGGAAATAGAGATATAATCACAGTAAATGCCATTTTGACATCTTGTTGACATTCAGCAATAGACCTGCCAGTGGCGCCAAAATAATTTGGATTTTACAAAAAGTTTCAGCATCGAGTCATATGGGCTCTAGGCTGGCTCAGGACTACCCCCTGGTGTCACCCATCAACACCTATCTTCAAACCCCCTCCATACTTCCTGTCACCCCTCCCCAAACTTCCGTCTTCTCCATTCTTCTTCGCCATTATCTATAAGCCACCCACACCTCTACAAATTTACCAGGCACCTGTATCCTGCAACGTTATATTTTCACATATATCTCCTGGTTTTAAACAAGGGTAGGTCGGACACATATCTTTGATATTTGATATTCACATCAATAATTCATTAGATATATATGCAAATCATTTACTCTCATAAAATGTTCTTTACTAGATAGCAAATGGTATTCCCCTCAGCCAGCTCGTCATCTCTTCATGTCAAAGGTGTAGCAGTAGTGATTGACGACGTTAACTATTTTATTATCTTGTAATAACAGAACAAACTAGCGGATGCATTTGGAATATTACACATAGCCCCTAATAATTGAGGAGATCGGCTTGTATATTAGCATAAACATTTTTTTCACTAAGATAAGTGAAAGTTTGGAAGGCGGAAGTTGATCCTTCACATGAGAGCTCCGAGAGAAGTTAAGCCCAGTGGCTCCCTCTAGTGGTTCTTAGTCGAAATGTATACCACTAAACATGACACCTTTAGGTTTAACATAGTTTCTTGTAATAACACAACAAACGAGCGATTTCATTTGGCAAATAACATGAATCCCCCTAATAATTGAGAATATCGCCAAATTTCTGATTCATTTATAATTCATGTATGTACATACTCAATGATTGGACGATCGTATAATCCTTAGACAGTCTTTGGGGTAGAGTGTCCGACAGATACAACAATACTGCCCAAGACTGCCATTCTTCATGAATTCATGAATGAAGCTCTTTTCGTCAAAAACGTCCATCAAGCCCTATCAATGAACATTCCAGTTCTAGACGACATAAGAATGTCTTGTAACCAAACAGAACCTTTGTTTTTATCGAAATAGACATAGGACCTAATGGATCAGTGTATTACAGTTGATGAACTTAAGATAACCTTTTCCAAGTACTGCTGACAACTCAAGTCATTGTGGTTTTAGATTGACAATAAATCATTTGGGGTAAGGACTATGGCTGGCAATGATAGAGACAAGCATGAGATATACAAACGAATCCAATCCATAGTCACTGGCAATGGAAATAGGTCATAAGTTATCCAGAATGTAGTGAATCTATTCCCTTTAGACATTTTAGCCTTCCATGTATTCTCTGCCTAACCTGAGAACTGGAGTTATTGGCATCTCTTGATGATGAATGCCATTTTTTCTGAAAATTCTTTCTAGGAATAGCAGTGGCAAAACGACACGAGAGTAACCGAGTATTGACCCCATTCAGGACATACCTACAATGACAATTGCCTGACCTACAATGATCAAATACTGGAATGTGTATTTTTTATCAAATGCAAACACAATAGTGATAATTGACAACATTGCTACGACAATTTGTATGTAAGCGTGTATAATCAAAGTAAACTTCGTAGTGGTCATAAACAAATCTGACATACTTACCTCACTAGTGACTGATTTAACATTTCTGTGTACATTACAACATTCAGGAAGGTATCCAACCTTGTCTTCCCTGTCAACATTAACTCAACTTTTGCCCTAGTGAAGTGTTTTCAATTCCACAACTTACTACACCATCATTTGAACATTGATCCATTTGGATATCATTAACGACCAGATTAAGCAGCAGTAATTTGATCGTTGTAGGCTGTAGTTGCAGGTTGGGTAACAGGGTAAAGAATCAACTCAAAACAGCAAGTTTGATTTCTATCTTTCAAAAGTTATTTTAACCTTGAGGCCATATCCTATTTTAGAGATTTAGATTTCTTCAACAACTCACAAACAATCTTTGTGTGATCCCCATCACAGGCTACACATCGATGGTTATATATGTACAGCTGCTAAAAGAACAACTGTCTAGCCTTGCCATCTTTACTCTATGGTTTAAAAACTCCTTTTTGACCAGGGTAGCTTTACGTTTCACACTCACTAGTGGCTTCTGCCCCTAGAAGACAAGTAGCCAACATTTGATCTCTGCCAGTGAAACATTTTGTGCCATTTTTACTATTTTCTTCCTGACTTCTTCGTCAAATCTAACAATGGCAGGAGTAGTAAATTTGTCACTGTCCACCGAAGAAGACAACTCCATGGAGTATGAAGTCTTAACTGGAGCTTGCTTCTTTTTCTTTGTGGATTTCTTTCTAGAACGAGCCTTCAGACATGATGACTCATCATCTGAAGACAAATATGAGCCTTCAGACAGAACTCCGATGGTAGGCTCCAAGACTGTGCCCCTGTTAGCCAACACTCAGTCATGCCTATGTGCACTTGTCAGTCCCCTCTCACGTAGGCGATACCTTTTATCGTATAAATGGTTGTTCACTTCTGAATCTTCTTCAACTATTGACTTCGCTTTCACCTTTTAATCTATATGCCCCCGTCTGCCATCTACAGGTAATAGAATACTTTCCAAAGAATCTTTTAGACATGACATCTTGCTTGACATGACTCCGTATGCTGCCTTCATGTCCGACCGTAACCCCAACTTTGTTTTGGTAATTAGTGTTGATTCCAACTTAGTTTTATCAGCCATCCTGCGTTTTACTCGTTTTACACTTACACATAGGTTTATATAATGTTTTCTATTGCATTATCTCATCCTAGTCAACATTCTAATATTGATCAGGATTGCCACGAGAAAGATTTTTCACAGAGATGAGTCAAGGTTGAGAAGGCAGAAGTTGATTCTTCACATGAGACCTCCGAGAGAGGTAAAGTCCAGTGGCTCCCCCTAGTAGTTCTTAGGGGAAATATATACCAATAAATGTGACACCTTTAGGCCAGGCGTCCACCTACTACGATAGTAATTTAGAACTACCGATATGGCACCGATACAAAAAGCAAATATCGGAGACATATCGGGAAGGTGCAAAATCGTAGAAATATGTCTAGACATGCCAATCCACCACGCATCGTATGGGGTTTTTATCGGTGTCTCATCGCAGAAACTTGGTCAACTGCCCCGATATTAGGTGACCTTCCGATGCGATTTCGATTTTTTATCGGAAGGTGCATCGTAACAAAACATCAAAACATTCCCACTTTTACCTTAAAAATAAATTACTAAAATGTTGAAAGGTGATGCCTTAATGCAACATAACTCACTGCGCCAGGCGATGCTTCCATGGATCACAACGTAGTGAAAGGATTAATGTTCTGTTAATAATATTGGGATCTTTCTGTAACTGATGTGGCCATTTCAAAAAGTTTCGAAAAGTGTATTGGAGCAAAACATGTTCTACCGACGTCTAATACTTACCAATGAAAAGAAGGCTGAGTACAAAACTATGGTTTGCACTATCCTGATGGTTATGGAGGGTGGCTCGGCGACATCTGGTGCGCACCCAAATTCAACTTGCATTTCACCGGTCGCCTCTTTATCATCATATTGATACGAGGTTTTAAGCTGACTTTCCATTCCAAACCTTATGAGGTATGTCGCAGCCTTTTGAGGATAGCGCAATCCTTCGCACACGGATGGTATCTGCGATATATAGAATTCCAGAATTAGTTGATAACCCTTTGGGGTTGCCACGAGAGTCACCTTTTATTGTTTATCAGGTGTTCAAAATGAGGGCTTTTAAAAATGCATAGATATAAGAGTTATAGTATCGTCATATCCAGTATACAGAAAGAATGGTTAGTCACCCAAACTGTCTAGAGCCATATAGAGCTTGATTTTAAACTTAAATTACCCGCTTTGTTTCTCTTTTTCTGTGAACTACATTACAAGCTAGGGCAACACTACCATCCCAGGGCAAAGTTCCAGAGGTATGATGACAATAATCTAGGAGTTACCGTAAGCAAGAGTAAGACACCTAGTCTGGATTTTGCTCATGAAAAGGAAGGCTTTTTTCGATAGATGGTGTAAGTCTATGGAAGTAGAAGATTGTTTTGATAGACTTGGACAACTGTGCCTTGTTAAGGATGTAAGTTGTGCATGAACAGTGACAAAAAATCTGATCTTGATGAAAAGAAAAAATCACATCCTTGTATGAAATATCCACTCTTGCTGATGATCATGCATAGCCCATATAGAATTTTTTTTTAAAAGAGTACACCACAAGTGAGTAATTCTAGTAAGGGGGCAAACGGTGGTGATGGCAAAGATCTCAAATCTAGCGTAAAGCCGAAAGGTGACATCAGGATGAAGTTCAAGTTGAAATATTACCACTGTTGGTCAATTCATAAAAAAGAGGAAAGCTGCCAGAGTATGTCCTTGTGCCATTTGTTAGTGATACGGTGACGTTGTTAAAACTCCTGATAGAAGACACTCTGTTGTGTCATATAAAAATGTTAAAGCCTTACTATGACTGAGAAGATTCTGACAGTTGGGTGTTGTATGAATGAACACCCACACCAATGAACCCGAACACCCACCAGCACCCACGACCATCAATAAAAAACAGCCAGTGACATTCGCACTCCATCAATTCCGCCCATCAACACCAACACCAAGTAACACCAACATCCCCACCAACCAACATCCACACCCATTCCCATTTACACACACCCATCAATAACAACAGCCACACCAACACCCAGAAAAACAAAGGCCCATCAACACCAATAGCCAATAACCAATAGCCAAACCAGCCCCCACCAAACCAGCCCCCACCAACCAATACCAACACCAACAGCCCATCAACCTCACCCAAAAATAACATATTATTATGACAGTGAACAAAACAAAAAGAAAACAAAATTTATGCTCTTTGGGACTCACTCTAATGTATTAAAATTGAAGATCGAAGCCTCGACATTAAGGGAAAAACTTGGGAAGAGGGCTTTCTTTTAAGTAATTGGGATACCCAACTAGCTATAAACAAGCACATCGAAGCTAGTATTAGTGTAGTCGCACATAATGTTTTCTTCCTAACGGTGATACGAAAATACTTGGATATTCACACTGCTGTGTGTGTATAAACATCCATGATTTCTCCATACATCGACTACAGTGACCTACTTTATGGTTCCGCCTCAGTGCAGAAGCTTTGAAATTCACAATTGCTTCAAAGAGTTAGGAGTCGTATCAAGAAACAGCATCCCTTTTGATCATATTGAGCTTCACAAAACCCTTGGTGTTCCACTACTTATAGACAAAAGGAGAAGTCACCTTTTAAACTACATATATAAAAGGTAGTCGTTTAGAAAATCAAACGCCCACCAGATCGATAGTGGCTTGTAAAGTCAAGGTAAAAAATTTGTAATCGAGAAATATAAGTCAAGCACCATGTACCGGAGAGCACTTGCCTTGAATAGTCTTGACCCTGCCACTCGTAATGATGAATCCTATCTCTGCCATTGCTTAGAGCGATATGCCCATTCTTTTTCCTTTTCCTTTCTTATAACTCTATCTGGTCGGAAAGTGTCACCCCCTTACCATATCCGCATCTTGGTTTTAGTCTCATTGTATTAGTTTTAGTTACTTGCGACTCTATTATCGTTGTATGTATTCGATGAATGTGAAAAGGGCAGGTTTCTGTGATAGTAATGTTTGCATTGTATGCACAAAAAGTAGCTCAAGTATTAGGACTTGACCTCCTAGTGGGATAATTGGTGGATTTACCACCTGGACTTTAAAACAACAAAAGTACTGAAAGTTGATACTCTCAGGAATCAGGGATTCCACATGAACTCCTATACACAAGAGACTATCTACTTATATTTTGTTATTATTCTGAATTATCTGCCTATGGATGGGACTAAGAGATTCTCTCAGTGACCCTACAAAAAATTGTGTAATATTTATCTTGTATTCAAGTTAATTGTCATATATTTATCCATACTGTTGGAGCAAATCATACCGGCTTTAAAGCTGATGCCCTCTCAGTCTAGATAAAGAGTATAACAATTAAATTCTACACCCACTTGGGTCTGTGAATATAAGGCCACTCAAAAAAACAAACTTGTTTCTCATCACCACGCGCATCTGCCAAAACGATTTTAGGGGGGGGGGGGTTAAACTAAGATGAACCTCGATAGAAATTAGGAAAATTATGTGTATTTGGTATCAAATTAAAGCTCCTCATGCTAGGGATGCTTTCAATGTATAAACAGTATAAATCTGAAAACCCTGCATAAGCGGACATTTTTGCCCGGAACGGAGGGTGACCACTTACGCAGGGTTTTACTGTATGTCTAAAGCCCATTTTATGACACTTTTAAGCCATCTTTGATCAAGAAAAAAAGAAGGAAAAAAAAGCGCCCTCATCATATTTTTCATGGCTTGGTGATGAGAAACAAGTTTGTTTTTTTGAGAGGCCTAAAGTTGGCTGTCTCTGTGAGGAGGGCAAAGTGGATTTGAGTTAGGTGCCCTGAGTACCAAGGACACATATTGGGCTACTGGGTGATTCCTTGTGGTTTCTTACCTGCTTGATCTAGTCTTTACCTGCTGCGTCACACACACAGAGGCAATCGTATCATTCAAATACAGTCCCACACTAAAACCCAGACGCTGTGTTTGTTTGATCTATTTGATGCCCAGTGTTGGACCGCGAATGCATTAGTATCTAGCAGCATCTAAATCCATAATAACCACCCAATACAAGACCGACAGCATGCTTATGTTACAGTTCCCTAATTTGATATACAATATTTATCAATTCTATTGACAATATTTCTCAATTCTATTGGCATTGGTATATAAGTAATTGGCGATATATATATATATATATATATATATATATATATATATATATATATATATATATATATATATATATATATATATATATGTTTCCATACAGCTTCCGCCATTCCTAAATATATCCATCGACATCTGGCATACCTAGTATATTCTGTGAGTATTTCTCTTATAACCAGGTTTTACTTACATCCATATATAATCTATACTGTAAAAATCAAATTTCAGATCAGTTATTTCTGAATACACACTGTGAAACTCATCATATTTGCTGATCAATACAAAGGTCAAACCTTCTGTCCAATTCTTTCGACACTAATGCCATGGTGATTTAACAACAACAAACAAACCACATACTACTCCAATAATAACTTATGAATGAATCATGCGACACCAAGATGAGAAATGCAAATCCACTGCTGGACTCTAACAATACAGGTGTCCAGCAGAGCTATTATAGAAGTTAACACTGCATACCACGCCGCTCGCAGATGGCAGTTGCCCAAAAGCTGTGCATACACCAACCATGTACACAACAGCTAGAGTGAAATAACAACTAACGTGTACCATGTGCTTACCTTCCTCGGGAATTTTCGGATACTCCCCGTCCGGGCACATCTGCTCTACTGCTGTGCTGGTGCTGAGCTTGGGCAGTGTTTGCCGACTCGCAGGCCCAGTGGTATGTTTTTTGCAGAACGGAGGCTGTAGTGTCTGCGCCCTGACACCAAACAGAGTCAATCGACACGGGCGCGAGTTAGATGAGACGTGAGATGGACGTGAGATGGATGATGGACGGGCATGCGGTGGGATTGTGCTGGGTGTGGAGTGAGTATGGGATGGGTGTTGAGTGGCGTGGGTGTGAGACCGGTTTGAGGCAGTCTTGAGATGATCACAAAGCGAATGTGAGATGGGTGTGAGATGTGTGTATAGAGGGTTCGGCGTGGGCATAGGACGGGTGTGGCGCAGCTGTGAGGCGGGTGTGAGACGTGTATGAGGTATGTGGAGGATGAGGCAGTGTCAGGTAGATCTGATCCTTTGGTCATGCTTCGGCAGAACGTAAGGCAGGTAGAGTTAGTTGCACGGCTGACTGCTGACCAATGATGTCTGCTCACCATACACTGTGAATTGACTGCTGTGCAGTCTGTGTGGAGCCGTGTTGCTCTGAGTACTGGAGTGGACCTGCTGCCGTCTCGTGGAGTGTGTGTGCACTATTTTCTAAGCGCTTCCATAGATACACTGGCCACCAGAGCAAAAGCTTCTTACACCGCGTTAACTATTGTGTCAGCTGATCCGCAGTCACCTTGATCCACTCTCCCACCGATTTAACCCGATCAAGCGATGTACAGTCAAGGGCAGTACCTTTTTGAAAATGATAACAATATACCGATTCGAGAACTAAAACGTTCCGCACGTGTGAGATACTCAACGAAACATCATAAAATCTCAGTAAAATTGACATTGGAAATTGTTCTTAGCAAGTATGGCGTCATTTCAAATACTGTAAATTGCAATATCCCGTTCAGGCTCTCATACTCGAGTTGATGATCCAACACTGCAGTAGATTATAAACAAGGTGGCCGAATTGTAAAGTCAGAAAATTCTAATGGAGATAATAGTGAAATTTGGCGTAAAATGTAATTCAAATTGTTTTATCAGACAACGTCCTTACTGTAGGCGGAACTTTTATTGTTTGAGGTCAATAACGACAAATATACGGCCTTCCGCCGTAAATTTTCAGTTATTGACTTCGAACAAGAAAAGTTCCGCCTACAGTTAGGATATTTCTCTAAATACCTTAGATTGATAACAAAAGAATGCTAATCAGTGTCCTAGCCCACCCCTTACTTCAAAAATGTCCTTCTTGTGTACTGATAAGGAATTCGCTGTTGTGTTCTTACTTACAGTTGAGTTGAACTGCATTGAGATCGATGTGATAAATCCTCTCCACACTGTGCCCTCAGCTGGTCATACTGTGTCGCCATGTGTGTAGGAATGTGTGTAAAACAGGTTAAGTTTATTGTCCTGAATTCATCCATTCGTACTGGGGGTGCATGAAATAGGAAACCCTAATGTCAACTATCTAAAAACGAGGTATTGAGTCGACGCAACACTTTTAACTGAGCCTTGTTTCATCGCAGTCTGGATACTCATATCTTGTCTAGTAGATAATGAAGTTTCAAACAGATCATCTTGCCATGTGTACAGAGCACTATTTTGCGTATGTTTTATCATATAGTGGCCACCAGTGCTTCACAACGTTAGCTTTGGTCGGGTTATATTCGAGGCCGCCTTAACTCAATACAGGGACATGTCTCTTACTCTCCTGCCAGAATTTTTTGTACTGCTTGACGAGTGTTTTTTTAAATTATTATTTCATTATTTTTCATGTAAATACATTGGGGGTAAGGCGGTATTAGTGTCCTTACAGTCTCTTGGTACACCCTACCTTCGAAGCAAAATAACAATAGAAAAATACAAGTTATTGGTCTTTCATATAAGATACAATAACTATCTCTGTCCAGCTTGTTAAGAGTTCATGTTGTTGACTTAATTAAAAAAATGAGTCCAGTATCAAATTGAGCATGCGATAGTCAGTGATTATCACCTTCCTACATTTTGGTGGTTTCACTATCCTGATTTATGTAAGACAATGTGACCGATAGCGACAAAACCATAATACTGTTACATCATAATCTCGAAGCCAATTTCTCATTTTCTTATTTCCTTTCCCGTGTATCTTTTTCAAAATGAACATATAGCTTGGTTTCTTTAGCAATTTATTAAGCTATGAATATTTCCTATTAGGTTTGTCTGTTTCTAGAGCATGTATACATAGAACAAAAGTACCTGGTTGCAGGGGCACACAGGTAGATACTGTACTGATTTAAGCCGACAAGCCCCTATATCGTAGCTCAGGACAGACAGGGGTTGGTTGCCAAACTAGGTAAGTCTGTACAGAGTGGCGCCCCTTGTCTATATATCAAACCACTCCTCAGCTCCGGTTTCTCCGGTCCGTCTACCACACCTATATATCATCTTAAAAATGTTCTCGGATACAGGCCCAAGCGCCATCGTCCTCAGGGCTGCTCTCGCGTTGTCCATAAAGCCGGATGCCCATCTACCGATTTGGGGTTGAACGATTAGTTCCCAAATCGTATAGAAGTCGGTCACCTTGTCCTAAAGAAATCAATAGTCCTAAAGAAATCAGTCTACACCTATCAACTAATCGGTGGGTAGCCTTGCCTAGCTGTCCTACATCTACCGACTCCGTTAGGATGGCGTGGCTGAGACAAATTACCCTCCGTTTGTCGCCGACAAACGTACATGAATGTTCCGAAATCGGTAGATGTGCATTGGCCTTTAGGGTTTAGGGAGGCCCTCATATGTTACAAAGCCGAGACATTCAGATCAAAGGCCCCTATCTCCGCATCATTGTAAAGTCGACCAAGATACGCCAAGCTCCATGTTGCCTGTCACCAACACCGTTGTCGGTGACTAGATTTATCAACATGTTGATAAACCTTTCGCCACATAGAAACCAAAACTTGTCGGCGATAAAAGGACATCTGAAAGAAGTGGTTCCCTAACCGGTGGCTCACCCTTGACTAGCTGTCTTACATCTACCAACGACGGCTGACTCCGTAAAGCCCAATGCCCATCTACCGATTAACGGTTCAACAATTAGCTCACAAATCGTATAGGAGTCGTTGAACTTGTTGCAGGCAAATTACGTAACCCTTCGCTCGACGGGCGGACATCGAGGAGAGGGTTTGGTGGGTATTAGTCCTAAGCAAATCAGTCTACTAATTGGTGGCTCACCCTTGCCTAGCTGTCCTACATCTACTGACTACGGCCGACTCCGTAAGGATGCCCCGCCTGAAACAAATTACCGCCCGTTTGTTTCCGACGAAGGAACATGAATGTTCCAAAATCGGTAGATGGGTATTGGGCTTTAGGATACCTTGGCTGAGGCAAATTAGCGTCCGTTTGTCTCTGACAAAGGTACATAGATGTTCCGAAATCGATAGATGGGCATTGGGCTGAACTGGATGTCTCTCACTGCTCAGTGGTGCTGTACTTGCCCAGTGTCTCAGCAACTCCGGCCTTGTCGTCATCTCTGTTTTTTTGCTCTAGAACGGTCGGCCCCTCACCTCTCGGCCACTCTTTTAAGTGATGTTCATGGCCATCCTGGCTGTTGGCATCCGTTGGCCGAGAGGGTCAAACTCCGTAGCTTACACCGACGTGCAGTGCAAAATGTGCTGTCTGCGGGGGCCTTGGACGGGTGATCAAAAGCTTAATATAGGAAATTACATGGTCATCGTCCTCCTGCATTAGCCCTTAGCTTCCCCGCCAAGAAGAGATATCTCTCCCTCCCAGCTAATGTAAATAATGCCTTCATGCCACTTGGCCTTTTCACCTTCTGATTTGTCATATCGATGAGAAAAATTTGAATAAATGATTTTTCTTCCAATTGCTCTCTTTCTTTTTATTGAGGAAAGACTGTGAAATTCGATGACTAACAAAGAAGAGGCTTTAAATGGAATAAAAAAATTTGAGTTTGTTTTACTGATGTACCATTGAGGGTCACTTGATGGATGATATTTGTAACCTACGCCATATAACTCGCTGATAATGATAATGATTCAATGACTCATAATCTCTCAAGATGGTATAATGTGCAGTCACGTGTTACAGACCTTCCTAAGTTTCCTCACAATGTTAAGTCCATAATATAATTCATTCGGTTTACATGACAGTCATTCACAGTGGAGGCTAATTCATTAAAATTCACTCAAAAGCCTCTTTATTGGTTACAAGGTTACTTTTGTGGGAATATCCTATCTGTATCATCGAAGTATTGTAAACCCTTTGGCCAATAAAGGAATTGAAAAAAAAGACAAAGTTGAAAATAAGTAACTGTGATAAAAGTTCAGTTATGCTCTCAGAGTTCTTGATTAATTAATCTCTAGTTCACAAATACTCTGAAGATGTCGCTGATGTTGCATACCTTTCACAATGGCTAGTCCCATGCCCGCATGAAAATGAAAAGAAATTTCCCACACACCCACTCCACTGAGTCACCTGAAAAAATTACCCAAATTACCCAACCCCACTTTTTAGGAAGCCCCTGAAGAAAAATAAAAAGTATATCAGAAGGCAAATGGATGGGTAGGCAGGTAGATGGTTATGCTGGTAGCTGAGTAGGCAGTTAGATGGCTAGGCTGGTAGATGAGTAGGCAGGCAGATGGGTAGGCAAGTAGATGGGTAGGCAGGTAAATGAGTAGGCAGGTAGATGGGTAGGTAGGTAGATGGGGAGGCAGGTAGATTGGTAGGCAGGTAGATGGGTAGGCAAGTTGATGGCTACATGCTTGTAGATGAGTAGGCAGTTAGATGGCCAGGCTGGTAGATGAGTAGGCAGGTAGATGGGCAGGAAAGTAGATGGGTATGCAGGTAGATGAGTAGTCAGGTAGATTGGTAGGTAGGTAGATGGGGAGGCAGGTAGATGGTTGGGCAGGTTGATTGGTTGGCAGGTAGATTGGTAGGCAGGTAGATGGGTAGGCAGGTAGATGGGTAGGCAGGCAGATGGGTAGGCAGGCAGATGGTTGGGCAGGTTGATGGGTAGGCAGGTATATTGGTAGGCAGGTAGATGGGTAGGCAGGTAGATTGGTAAGCAGGTGGATGGGGAGGCAGCCAACAGGTATATATATATACGGTGAACGCGTCTGCCATCCCGTGTAGTGGTGGTCAGGTCGGCCCTGTGTGTGGTCTCGCTCAGTATGACAGGTGAGCGGGCGTGTGGAAGGCTGGGACCACGGGCGATAATGGATTTTCCCGTTCAGGGACGAGTCTCGAGCGCTATTACATTCTGAACAGTCTACATATATATGTTGGTAGTCTTTGGGTGCATCCGTGGCACCTAAAAAGATAGATAATTTATCATCATGGATCCGAAATGAAATTGAGAAAGTAAATAGTTGTATCTTAACTATTACATGTAGCGATTGCACATGATGAAGTAAAATAGTTTAATCTTTCACTATTTTAGACTCTGACAGTGCTTTGTGGTCACCAGCAAGATGGTGGACTTATCTGTTGTCAGGCAAATTTGCATAAAGAGGAGGGTATTTTGAACCGGAAGTCACCAGATGACTCGGAGACTATATTGTGTGAAAATTTACTGTGTGAATCACAAAATTATCATTATAATCTATGAACAATAAATTTTGGTAACATTAAACTAGCCCAAGTACTTACTTTCAACTCCAGAAAGGTGTTTCATAGAAAGATGCTGCATAGACCTGTCGGGTTGAACGATCACTTGGATATAACGGTGTGATAATTCAAATATCTGTGTGATAATATGAAGAAGATTACTCTAAAAGAATACCGTCTTCTCATAGTCTCTTCGCAAAGTGTTTCCAGTTATTTCCACCATGGCCACGTCACAGGTATACGTACCGGGAAACGCCTTGTGCTGCCAATTTACCTATCCTGCTTGGCTTATTTGAACTCTTAAACTTTCCGAATCACCGTCTACAAGCGCAGAGCCAACACCGTGATGGAAGTGGCGTTATCAGGTGTTTTCTAAACCGTGTTTGCAGGTTTGCATGAGTACCAAAGGACTTCTTAAAATAACACACGGAGGATAATTTGTTTATTACTTTAATCGAATTGGGGGGAAAAGTAGTACAATGCATCTCATATTGCATGACATTATTATCTGACAAAGTAAAATATGCACCACTCCATTATTGTTGAGACAACAACAGAAACACACCAAACGGGAAGGGGCGTCTGCTTGGAGTCAGTGGGGGTAGTAGATTTAACTCAGTGACCAAGTTTCACTCAGAGAAAGGTGGTGCCAAATTGGATAATCTAAGCAGAACAAGTCGTGGGCCATTTCACGAGTTGGGTCGTTTCCATTGACCGATTTTGGGTCAGCAGTGCCAAAAGACTGTCGGTGGTTCCTGACTATAGATTGGTGATAGGAAATCGGCCAATGAAATGGGGATAAGGTCTATAAATCCATTGGCCGATGAAAAGAGTGTTGATCTTTTAAGTTACCCAGATAGTCTTCGGTGGTGCCACTGACTGTGCATTGGTATAGAAGGGTAGTAGATTTCACCCAGTGGCCAAGCTTTCACTCAGAGGTGGGTGGTGCCATATTGCATAATCTAAGCAGAAAAAGTCGTGGGTCATTTCACGAGCTGTGTCGTTTCCATTGACCGATTTTGGGTAAGCAGTGCCAAAAGTCTGTCGATGGTTCCTGACTTACGATCGGTGACGGGAAATCGGCCAATGGAAACGGGCCTATAGCATAAACTTTGAAGGCTGGACATAGATGGTAACAAATCCCCATTTCGTAAGTTGCCGTTCATTTTGAAGTACGTAGAATGATCATATGACACCAAATATGTTGTGACTAGTTGTAAGTGCTAATTCCGACAGGACACGCGATCTCAGCTGAATTGTTGCTTCACAAGGTCAGGCTGAATGAATCTACCGTGGGCGTCCGCATACAGGTGTTTTAGTACAATCCATCAATTTGCTGCCAGATGCTGCAAGACGCAGCGCTGCTCTGCCAGGCAAACATTAATTGTGCTGGTGGAATTAGCACTTTAATGGGCTACTCTGTTGGTGCCTGGTCAACCATTGGTCGTTGGAAACAGGAGATGCGACGGCGACGCGGCAGACACCTGCCATATCTTTATTAGTCACCTTATACATTTGCCGGTTATGGCTTTTGTGTCGGAAAAATAGGGAGGTACTCGGAGGTAATTCAAAAGAAATTCTCATGTAAATATTTTTGCTGAAATATATTGTTTCGATTCATAGATTTAAACACAATATCCTCAGATGCCTATGATTCTATTTTCTGTTTCATTCAAGACTTTAAGGAACCTTTGCTGTCCTATGTGCATGCATTAACATAATCTTTACTGTGCATTTCCATATGATTTCAACAGAATATTTTATAGCTGTAGTCGATTATATTAATTCCTTTATTGATATTCTCATAGGGTGTTTGTCCGAGTAGTCTCAATCATTTCTCCATTGGCTATTCTCTTGCATTTAATCTGCATGTAAATGCGAAAGGGCTGTGCAAATAAGATGAATTTCCCCTTGTTTAGCTCGCTTGCTGTTAATATGTAATCAATACACACACTCTCACTGTCACTATAATCTCTACAAAACATCGAGTCTCACATTCCAAACCATGCCGTTATGATACCCCACGAGTAATTTAGTCGTTGGAAAAGATCTATCGGAGGATTCAGTGCTGTGTACTGGGGCCAATATAGTTCATGAGAACATCGCAATGTGCATCAGTGCAAGTGTCCAAGATGTCCCTATGATTTGCGCCAGTATAGATGCTCCATTACCCTACCCCCGGATGAAAGTAGACAAGCAGTGGCTTGGGAGAATAAAATTTTATTTAATTTTATGGAATTTCAAGGCTTTATCTGGTCTACAATGGTGAATGTCTCAAGGTATTAGTCGGCCTGAAAGGGTCAATGTTAAGACAGACATTGCCAGGCATTTATTTGCCCAATTGGGATAATTTCTTGTCTCACCGAAACATATCTACTGACCGGCCAACACCTATTGCATAATTTCTTCCAGAGATCATACATAAAAAAAACCTTTATAGTATTAATCAAAAGATTATTATACAATTATGACAATGGAAACATTGAGTGACAAATTTAAATGCGTTGGAAAAGAATCATTTTTCTCAACAATTGTGACACAGACTTGCACTACAGAGGTGGTCTAGTGTCAGGCATGCTGTATTTAAAGACGTGCACCTGCCATCAGGTCCATTGAGGAAGGGGTTAAACAGAGACTGTCATCGGAGACCCAATAAATGCATGCTTATCTGGTTGCGAAAGATGCGTTTAATACCTCGTGAATTGGAGATTGATGGTTGTGTACCAGATTGAACCTGAGTTAAAAGGTTCCACTAAGTCTACCCTTTGAAAGAAGTGACCATTGGCTTCAGCGTCAAATTATCGTAAACCTCAATGAATCTGATGACTTTGTATATTACTTGTTCTAAATACCTCGTTAGGTACGAGTTCGTCGCATCCAACTCAATAAGGACTTTGCATTGCCGTCCTAACTATGTTTTACATAATACTACATATATACTCGTTCTCTAGCCCTCCTAAACACAAGGGTGATTGACCATGCACGCCGATTGACTATAGCTATTAGCAAGTTATGAAGTACATGTAGATGATAAATGATGATGTCATGGCTTCGTAGCATTTCAGTTGGGATAACTCAGCTAAACCCTTCCAGCCTGTTGTAAATGCTAATCAAGCTCGTGTCAATCCACGCCCATCAATGGACAACAATGGTTCAATCAATACACAAGCATAAAGGTTTCCCAAACATAATAATATATCGTGACTCAAGTGCTCGAGCCTAAACACTTGTTCCTCTGTAAATGAAAAACCAAATCAGATTTACTTGAGATAACTTTATTTCTTTTTCGTGTTGTCTCCCACAGCTTCTCCTCGATGAGAGTTATTGGATTTATATGTGTGTTTCTTAACGTATTTTTCCTGTGAGTTATCTCTTAGATCAGAATTTTCCTCTGGCGGGGAATTCCCATAGCTGGGAGTCCGAATATGGGGTAAGGTCCCTCAGATTGTGCGGCTTAGAGCTGTATGTCCTGCTATCCATTTGCTTCGTCTGAGTGGACGTACGTGTTCACGGGTAAATCCACTCTATTCCCAGTTTGGGGAACCTGTCTGCACACGTGGCGAGGCAGACATTCTTAGACGGGGCTGTAACAGATAAAGAAAGAGAATATCAAATCATATCTGATTATGGACACAATAATAACAAGATATTAACAAGCCTGGTGATGTTTCCGTTGTTCTTCATGCACTGGGAAAGTGCCTAAAATATGGTTCTACCGATTCGTTCATAAATGATTATCTATATCAGCTATATTATCTTGCATGCTCTATAAAAAGTAAGGGAGAATATATGTATTCACAAGTTTGTATCATGCAGATATCTAAAGAAAAGATCAACACTACAGGTTTCTATGCAGCCTTAGCCTCATCTATCATAGAATTATGCAGTTGCACTCTGTCATAATCTGAAATGGTGGGACAACCTGATAATCAATACGCAAATGTGCGCGATATAATGAACTCCATCATATCAGGCAAGTGTTGTATGTAAAAGGAGTTTCGGTGAACGTGTGGGCGGCGAAAGTATAAGGTGTTGAGTCAGGTTATTGATACAGTAGAAATATAGCCATCAGTTTAACAGTATCAACTATAGCTCACATCCGAACACTGCCTTTTATATGATATTACAGGTGAACCCTAACAAGTCATAAAATTGTGTTTAAAAGAAAAGGAATCGCAAACTCACACAGACGTACTCTCATAACTCAACTCTAGATGCGACCCCAAGATTGCAAAACGCCCTGGATAAATTATCCCTGTGGTGTGATATTAATAAACTATCGATAAATTCTGAAATAACCAAGATCCTAAATTTCAGCACCCATATTAGACTAAATAAACAAACACCTCTAAATCTAACTCTAAATGATGTTGAATTAAAATCAGTGATAAAATACAAATATCTTGGGGTCACTCTGGACCAGACATTGACTTTTGATGCTTATATCAAAGATGTACAGAGAAAGGTCAACCACCGGATGTACCAATTGCAACAAATGCAACCATATATATCTAAAAATGTTGCTCTAAAAATTTATAAAGCCACCATTCTTCCTTATATGGATTATGGAGATATTCTATATTCAAATGCCTCTATATACCTGTTAAACAAAAATCATATACTCCAAAATCGATGCCTAAAAATATCCCTAAAAATACCTTTTAGGACTGGAAACAAATTGACCCACACCTTGGCGCAAATGCCTTACCTTGAACATCGCAGACGTGCACATGTATTAAACCTGGCCTACCGCAGATCCCTAAATCCTAAAAATACTTATAATCTCGATATTGGAACAAGACAGAATGCGGCCTCAACACGGTCAGGACGGTCAGGCCAAATACACAAGCATACATGCGAAGTCCAGAGTATATATGTGGAACAAACTGGAACGCTCTACCTGCTATTGTACGGAATACGGAAACTCTACAAGAATTCAAAAAACTGTCGAAACAAACAATGTTAAACACCATTCCGTAACTATACCCCAAATGTATCCTTAGACTACGGAGCTCCAGTGTCACTATTGTTTTTCACTATATTGACGGATTACTGACTCACTATAATTTTTACTACGTTTAATTGTGTCAAGAAACTTAATTAGGGATATGGATTACAATTTAGTGATGACTGTGAGGCTAGATGGTACGCCCTAGTACCCCTTACCATTATCTTGCTGTGTTGTTATATGGGATTGGCCTCCGATTGAAACCAGCCATATGTACTTGGCTGACGGAGACCTTCTTTATTACCTAATGGTTAAAAGAACTGTAAAACGAACAAATTGTAATACATCTGGAGATTTAATAAAGAGAATGTTAAAAAAAAACAAAAAAAAACCATTAATTCGATTAGATGAAATACGGTGCCATCGACGAGAAAGAGCATCATTAATCTCATGTTAAGGCCTGAACCCACAAAGCTGCCGACACACTACGACAAGCGTGCCCACCCACTACTACATAGAATTTCTAACATTCCAACATAACGACGATGCGGTCGTTTACTTCCAAACACTGATACTCTACGACACTTTGATGTTTAATTAAACTACAAACACTTTTCGAACCCGTAAATGATATTCCCTGTTTTGAAAAAAAATTTCATAAGTTGTGATAATTGTTCATGGTATAGAGTTCGTCTATATCAAACTGTTGCCGTCAGCAGTTTCAAGAGTAAGTCTTGTTTGCTCATCTTCAGTTCATATTGACAATAAGAGAGTACAAATAAATGATGGTCCATACACCGACTAACTCGGTATAAAGTGATAAACATCTGATCAGGTGTTGTTAACACCCAGGTGGTACATAATCATATATATATATATATATATATATATATATATGTAATATCATGGAACCAATTAGTGGTAGAATAATGTATGGAATAATATGAACAATAATTGACACGAAGGTGTGGATGGCGGAATAATTAATAAAACAGGGTTTATTCAATAATACATTGGGACAAAACCCAGTCCTACACATTAAGGTATACAAGCCTAAGACTAAATTAACTAATTATATATCGAAGTAAGATTAAAATCGACTGCTCAGGTGAGCAGTTAAGAGCGGAATGTTGTTTAAACCAAATTAGCGTCACCAAGAAACCTCCGGTTACCGCATCAGGTAACTGGGTAACCTGGAAAGATGCGTGACTCAAAACAACAAAAGATGTACCGCAGTGAATAAACCTGTGAAGGATATTGGTTGATAATTTATATTTATATTAACATAGTTATATAGTAATATAATATCATGGAACCAATTAGTGGTAGAATAATGTATGGAATAATATGAACAATAATTGACACAAAGGCGGTGATGGCGGAATAATTAATAAAACAGGGCAAAAACCCGCCAGACACAACAGAGTTCAATTAATGATACTCAGAAACTGAGAGGCCATTCTATCGGAGGAAGACTGTGAGGGGGGTCTCATGTAAATAAGAATATACTGCTGATGAAGACCAATTACCCCGAGACTTGATATCGCCGATATCAACACCGATATCCTTTAAGAAAGTCGCTCCCCCGTGCTTCAGAGAATGGCAAGACACCTTGTCTTGTCCAAAGCCACAAATTCTGGAAAGAGACTTTAATTTATTATTGAGTTTCTGATAATTCAAAGGCAAGAAAACTCTGCCTGTAGGTAATTGAATTAAATAATCCTTTGGCTTAGGATTAAACATATTAAAATACATCTCAAAGTATTTCATTATACAGAAAATCGAATTAGGAATACGATCAAACCTAAGAATTTTTGGCTTGGTCAACTTTTTGGTCAACTTTGGAAGAAGTAATTTTTATCTCCAAGTGATCATGGGATAAAGTTAAATCCCCTCTCTTTAGAGTGTGTGGGGAGAGAGTATAGTGGGATTTACGAAGTAAACCCCTAAAGCCTAAAAGAAAACACAACCAATAGACCAAATCTTCAATAGAAGATAAATTCATTTTGTCAAACATTGATCTCATATCGATAATAGTTATTGGATAGCGAGTATTACTGGTAGTATCTCCCAAACGAGTGAGTCCTTTCAAAGTAATTTTTACCAGAAAATCAGTAGACATATCAGAATTACCTCGCAGTTTATTCTCAAAGTTTACTGCTGAAAGATAGTTTTTGATTGATACTGGTTTGAGATATTGTGATAGGAATATACAATATAATGATAAGTGTGAATTGGTAGTAGGGAAACAAACCCAATCTCTATCACTACAAAATCGAAAATAACACGATAATTGTTTAGACCTGACCTTCCTGGTGTTTTCCGAAATGCAACTATCCAAAACAGTTTTTTGTTTTTCCAACAAAGTCTCCAGTAATTTATCTGTAACAAAACCCAGACATGCCTTTCTCGGTTAAAGTACTTATGATTTTTTCCGATACACCCTTGTATCCCAAACAAGAAAGTTGGTCTGCCAAAACATTATCAGCTGACCTAATGTAGGATGCTTTTAGACTCAAATCATTAATAAAACACACCCAAAACAATTCTCTGAGCCAATTCATGCATTGTTTGTTTTTGCTTTGGCCTGTATTAATAATCGCTAATACTTGCATATTATCAGTAGCGATACTTATTTTGCGATTTTTGTAATTATCGGCCCATCGCTTAACACCAACCAGTACAGGCCAGAGTTCATACAGATTTATATTTTCCTCGATCACTTCCATTTTCGGAGAAAATTCAAAATGGCAATCCTCAATTACTAGACATTTCATATCATCCCAGGATCCATAAAAATAATCGAGACCTGCCCAGGCCCCAAAGCCTAACATCGATGAATCTGAGACAATTGGGCAAAATTCGCAATCCTTTTGGATGATTTCTCTTCCGTTAAAGACTCTACAAAAATCAGACCACCAGTTTAAATCATACAGAAGTTCCTGGGTTATCGCAGTTTTTCCTTTTCTAGGGATAGAGGAGGACAAATCAAAGATTCTGCGACTGAATGTCCTACCCCCCCTCACCACTTGTGAACAGAAAGAAATTAAACCCCCTATTTGTTCTAACTCTTTCTTTGTCACGTGAGATTTTTCCTTTAGATTTTCTATAGCATTTTTCAGTTTTACTATTTTTTCCTCTGGTAAGTACAATGTTAAATCCTCGGAATTGATTGAAATACCCAGAAAAACTGTACACTTCGATGGTTCAGTTACTTTTGACATCGATATTTCAAACCCGATATTTTGAAGAATTCTGATTAACCCATCACGTTTGGATAAACATTCACTTTCGCTAGAGCCTATCACCAAGAAATCTTCGAGATAATTAGTCACGCCTAAAATGCCTTCCTGATGTGCAATGTCCACAACCAAATTAGATACTCTTGTAAATATATTAGGCGCGCATTTTAGGCCGAAACATAGGCATTTATCTTCAAAATATGATAAACCTTCATCAAAGTCCCACGAGAAACCCTGAAACGTGGTTTGATCAGCTTGTATATTCACAGATCGATAGGCGGATTTTATATCAACAACGCTCATAAAATCATTTCTCTGTAAATCTTTTACAGCATCATATACAGTATTGTAGGAAAACGACTCATAAGTATCACTCATGAAATTGTTTATGCTAATTTTATCTGGGCAAGAACAATCGGTTATTGGCCTAAGTTTACCGTTCGATTTAATCACCGTGCCTAGCGAATGAACACATCTAGGTCTATCTGAGGCATAGGCTACTTTGCCGGTTGATAATTCCTCTTTGATAATTTTACTCATTTCCCGATAAATGGGAGGATCAAGAATGGAATTATAATTATCACAACGATAACTAGTATCGCAATCCTCGTTAACTACACTGAAACCGTTAACGAATCCATTCCAGACAAAATTTTTATCGAACTCGGTAAGCTCACTGCTATTACTCTCCCCCCAGAGATATCGATAAATCCTACACGGCCTAAGCTGGGCCTTGTGGTCACCTATATAATGAATGCACTCGCAAACATTATTAAAACAGTTACTTTCGTTTTCCATTAACAAATTCTCTATACTCCAAAAAGGAATTGTTTCATTAACCAACGAAACATCGAATTTTGAATCATTATCGAAACAACAATTACCGCTACTACCTGTAACGGTTTTTTCATTTTGAATATCGGAACAAGAGTGATCAACTAGATCACTGACAAAAGTATCATTATTACCGACCTTTTGATACGAAACAGGTAAGCTATCCAAACTTGATACACTATATCACCCTGAATAAATCCATCTGATACTTGATTATCTTCACAACTGGTAACCGCCGAAACGCCTGTATCATGTACATCCTCCGCGACCTGACCTGACCTGACCTGACCTGACCTATATCTTCAGGAATGCGGTTAATCACGTGGGCACTATTAATACATTGATACAAAGTATCTGTTTCGCTATAAGTATCACTACGGTTACCATGTTTTGCGTTTCATTTAGAACTCATTTTCCTACCCTGACAGGAGTAAGCGCCATGACTTGAAGATGAGCACACGCTGCAATTGTGTCGATACTTACAATTAACGAAAGTACAACCGCTTTCGCTTTTATTGTAGGCGTTACAGGTATGGGCATTACTTTGAGGTGATACTTTACTCTTAGTTAGTCTTGAGTTTCTTGAGTTTAGAGTACCATCATATGAGAGATACCTGACAATGTCGCTAGGATCGATAGTATTGAAGGAGTTACCACCTTTCTTGTTTGCGCGATCCTTAACGGATTTATCATACTTTACTAGCGCTTCACTCAGAAATACTTTCGTTTTCGCTTTTTCTGTAATCATAATGTGATGGTTCAATATACCAGTGATATCTCTTTCGTTCTCATACATTTCCTTCATCATTTTAAGATTAACTAACGTTAGACCTTCGAAAGTTAAATTTTTTTCCCCTTTTTCTAGATATTTGCTGGAATCATATTTACCAGATTTTTTCTTTCGCTTGTCTCTGCTCCTTGAACGCAAGCTATCGTCTGAGCTAGCAGAAGATGAAGAAGAACTTGATGTCGATCTCGTGGTAGCGACTTTTCGCCGCGATTCTTGGCCCCAGATGATCTTGAATGAGTTCTAGATGACGAATTTTCTTTCGACGATACCATCTTCAATATCGTCGCTATAGAATTCTCCAAACTTGTCATCCTTCCCTCCAGTCGCGAGTTTCTTTCGTCTTGTATCCCTGCTGGAGAAAACGACTCGGTCGTTACGCCCTCTGAGTAGGCTGCTCCTGTGGTCGACTGCCCGCCGGCTTGCCCGTCCATCTCCGCGGTGGTAGCCCTCGATTCCGCTAAAGTTTGGGAAAAATTGCCCAAATTCTCCCCAGAGGTATCCACCTCTGAGGACTTCTATGTATCCTTCATTCCTTCATCTGAAGAAGCCTTCTTCTTATTTCTGCCCATATTGGCAAAGAAATCAATCTCTCCGAGAAAGATTATTAAAATCGACTGCTCAGGTGAGCAGTTAAGAGCGGAATGTTGTTTAAACCAAATTACCGTCACCAAGAAACCTCCGGTTACCGCATCAGGTATATATATATATAGGTTGTGCATGCACAGGGGAAAAGGGTATAGCCCTAATATATAGAAGATAACACGAGAGTTCACCAGTTTGGGTTGAACGCCCACTTCTTTTGATGTTGTTTAAATTCTAATCAAGACTTTATATGTCATGTTTATAAATTCAAGGCATGTGTATAGAAACCGATAGTACAGAATGAGTTTAAAGATGACATGTAAATGCTAGGATATAAGAAGTGAGCTAAACTCAATTAGAAAAGAAATCGGACCATTCTATTCTCTTCAAACACTGGGCCTTAAAGTCGGTCGCTTGGGTTGAATAAAGCCCATTCAAATGGAATTTGATGGACTCTACCTCAGTTTTCCACCAAATAGGATTTCTCTTCCTGATCTGTTATCTCATGACATAAATGCAGTCACCAAGGGTACAAGAAAATAGAATTTTCATCAGAATAGCTATCCATATTTGGAAAGAGAAAGCAAGACCTTCCCTAGAAGGAAAGCCAACATAATATTTGAAAGATATATCCATTCGATTTATCCTCTTTTCATTACATTTTTTTTCTCGATGATTTATGAAAATACCTCTCGGGCATGCATATGCCGGATATGACTCCCGGCTGCCACTGGTTTAAAAAAGTTAAGGCTCCTAGTAATTCAGTCCTTAAATCAATTCTAAACCTACGGTTCTGAAAGATGAGTGACTAATAACACCATATCTAGATGAAGACCATTTTGACTTTTGAATTTCATAATAAATTTGTTATTGGGAGTGCACGTATCGTAATCTGGCCACCAGAGATAGGCTTGAGGGGATTACAAATATGCGGACTAACCGGAAAATTTACAAAAGAAATGATATAGTACAAGTATACTACATAATCGACAAATGTTTGCTCTCACGACTTAAGAATAACTGCGTCATGAGAGAAAGATTACATTCCACCCAGAAAACTGGTACAACAAAAAGGCATTTTTATTTGATAATAATTTGATCGGTAAAGAAAGTGAAGAAAGATAAATAGACAAACAAACTAATTTGATGAGGGCTAATTCGTTTTATCATCTGTGACATCTGTCAGTTTGTGGTCTCATCAAATTACCATTAATAATACATAGTTTTTTAAAAAGAAGAACACTTTCTGAATAAAAACAACCGTTTCCATAATTTGATACAACACTTACAACGTCAATGCAAAGATTTGTGTGGTTTGTAATTAAAGCTTGTTTAGGATGGAAACATAACAATTCTGTGCATGATTCCCTGAATGTTGTTTTGTGAAAGGAATTGAATGTGAGGTAATAATCAACACACTGACAGATTTTTTTACCATGACCGCATTACATAAATAGAAAGAGATCCTTGTGGGCAAAAACGCAGCTGATCAAACATTAGTGCATTGCATTTGAAAGACAAAATGATAACAAGCACGCCAGATTGTTAGTCTGGATCCCCCGAGGCAAGGATAAAGGGGTCAATCTCTTCTCGTGTTTCCATTACCTCGATGTGAATTATTTGCAGTATGCTTATATATAACTGTCTGCATAATAGAAAATGTTACTGGACGCATACATGTACGTCTTTATACAATGTGTATGTGCCATAGGCTACATTGAAAGGTAGGAAAAGATATACTCTGATTTACCTGTGGAAATGATTGATACCCAGCAGATGTTTCCTCAGGAATGCCAATGAGGTTTCAGAAAAAATCCAGAAATATTTACACCCTTACCTATCAACAAAATCCATTACTGTAGATGATACTTTGGCATAGATGTGATTGAGTATGTGCTATTGTTAAAAACATCTAAAAGAGGTTCCTCAATCGGGCAACCAAAAATACAAGTAAAACATTTTTGACCCTAAGATCATACACGAGGTGTCCGCTTACGCGGGGTTGGATTAAACATCTAATAGAGGGGAAAATTTCCGTTCCGAGCAAAAGTTTCTGCTTGCACGGGGTGTCCGCTTACGCAAGGTGTCCGTTAGGTTGGGTTCTACTGCATGTTTATATATGCAATGGGGAATTGTCTACTCATCTATCAAATTGATAGGTACAGTCGATATTGCCGATCATCTTCTGCTGTCTCAGACATTATTTTGGGTAAAGGTCCTTGTTGTAATACAGGAAACACGAAGAGAATCTTTCCCAGGTTTTCTATATAAATCATAAATGGCGGAACCTAAATGAAAAGGCAATCATTTGATGTAGATCTAGAGAAGTGAATTTACCAGCAGGTGTTTCCTGACATTAAGATGATACTTCATTATAGTTTAATCTGATATTTATTCTCACCACAGGTGTTTCCATCGACATCTATACCGATGTCGCAATTCTGTTTGGGCTAACGGATATAGATATCTGGGATCAAATGCATGATGATTGTACAAACCTCAGACACCATCATATGAACCTTGTTAAATCATGGTACCCTGATCAAAAAGATATGTTCTGTTGTGGCAGTCGTATGAATTCATCAACAATATAAATGCCTATCCAGCAGTTCTCATCAAGAAAAGATAAATGGGCAGCTGAGGCAAACTTCAGCTTTCGTTTGCTCCAGTGCATTGGTGTCTACCAGTGCAGTGGTGTCTATCAATTTGCTTTTTAGCCTCTAGAATTGTGGACAGAGATGAAAATATCTGAAATATATTCTAATGCCCCGCACGCACCATTGCCGATGCACTATGGTGGAACTCTGATACCCTACATTGAGAAATGGCAAAATCGTGGTGTATCGAGAGGACCCCAGGAGTTCTAATTTAGTCTAACGTTGTTTATCACTGTGCATCAGAACAGCTTATTGGGACAAAAAAAGATGACCTCGGTTAGATTAAGGCCCCGCCCCCACCAACGCTGATACTAAGCTGATACGCTGTATTAAGGCACTGCCATGATCAAGATTGATTAGAGATCATGATCGTGTTTTGGCACCCTTAAAACATGTTACGACGCAAACCGTCGCACACTGATATGCTATGATTTGGTCGTTTTGTATCGATGTGCATCAGAAGTACTATCGGCATTTTACCATATTTGCAGGGCAGAATTTTCCGAAGATATTCTAGGTATTCCGTAAATTTCATAATTTCCTATCGACTATTTCACATGTTTTCCCTACCAAAAGTCTAACTGATACACATCGATTCACTACAACAATCGAATGTGTTCTATTGTCATAGGCACCTTACAATACGGGTTTATGATTAGGGGTGGGCCCCTCCCGTTTATCGGTGCGTATCGGTGTGGATTGGTAGAATCCTGACTAACTGCCCCGATATCAGCTACGATTTCGCTACAAATTGATTTTGTATTGAGAGATCAATATCGACGTATATTGGCGTGTAGCGGGGGCTCGGTTGACCCCCCTCCCCCCCCCCCCCCCCCCCACACACACACTTACTAACAATTCAATTACTGTATCAAAGAATACCTCAGACAGAATTTTAGTGTTAAGATATACTGTAATTTTGGAAACACTGAATGAAACGGAATATAATGGCTGTTATCGGAAGGCCTACGATTGGCGTTTCTAATGGTGGTATGTCAGGAGCCAATTGTGGCGTATGGGTGATTTAATCATAAAGTAATATTCCACTGGCCGACGAAAACGGCACCGATTAATTGAGTTCTCCTAAAGGTCGGTTAGTGGTGGCCAATGACTGCACGTTGGTATGTAAAATAGGTGATGGTGCAGTGTATGCCTTGTTTTTGCCGCATTAACAGGTCCATACCGACGGAATAGTTCTCCAAACTCTCGGTGGTGGTCTTATTGCATAATATATATAAACAATTATTCGGCGAGCACCTCTCTGCATGCCTATTTCAACTAAACGATTTGGCGTCGGTGGTTCCCGACTGCAGATCAGTGGCTAATAAGGCCCGTTTCCATTGGCCGATGTCCCGACACCGATCTCAGTCAGGTACCACCGACATACTTTTGGCACCGCTGACCCAAAATCGGTCAGTGGAAACTACCAAGCTCGTGAAATGACCCACGACTTTTTCTGCTTAGATTATGCAATGTGGCACCACCTACCACTGTGTAAAAGCTTGGTCACTGAATAAAATCTACTACTCACCGATTTTTGTTTTACCTTCGCACAGTCAGTTGCACCACTGACATACTTTCTATGTAACTAAAAAAATCTACACCCTTTTCGTCGTCCAATGGAAACAGGGAGCTGTTTCAATAGTTTGGGGAGTAAAAGGGAATAGCAACTCCAACAGCGGGAGCAATCAGCGGCACTAACAGTGCAAATTCAAGTCCCAGGGAGCTGTTTCAGAAGTCGGGAGGTTGCTAAACGAGAGTACCCACCGCCAAAGTGAGAGCTAACAATGGCACTTAAAGCATCGCTATCGAGGTGGAGGTGCCGCTCGCTATTGGGTTTTGGTAGCAGTTTTGGTGCCGCTTTGATTCAAAGTCCCGCTCGTTGTTGCGGCCTGTCGCTTTGAAATGCGACGTGCCGCAGGCGAGACTTCACTCGACCTTTGAAACAGCTCCCCGTTTCATAAATGGTGTCTTATGAATAATTCCAAATTATTCCTCATATTTTTCCCCACATTTCAGTTTATTTCTTACGTTTCTACATGCATTTTGGCTGAGTTTCAGAGCCCATACTGTAGGTTTCGCTTGTGAGACATGCAAGTGATAGCCTAAGGTCGAGCAGTACAGTTAGAAACTGACTGAGTAGTGCAGTTACTGCAGTTCTTGGTTCTGATAGTATAGTCGTTCTCACAAAAGTAGTTGAGCACCAGAGAAACATGAACATCGAGATGTGGGTAAAAGATACATATGGAATTGTTCAGAGCATGTTTTTCCTTACTTAGATATTTACAATATATTTTAAGATGGTTGTTTTGATCAATACGAGAGGGTATACCCTCTCGTGAACAGTGGCAGTAACAGTGGCAGCAACAGCGGCAGGACTCCTAGTTGTGAAACGGTTACTACCACTGTTGGTGCCAGTCACACTGAAAGTGCCGTTCACTGTTGCGTCCACCAATTATTGAAACGGGAACTGCCACTGTAGTACCACAGAGACCAACAGCGAGAGGATTTTCAACTATTGAAACAGGTCCCAGGCCTATAGTCGGCTAGTGGAAAAGGCTTGCAGTTCAACAATAGCCTCAAGTCCAGTAACTTGATCGTGAATCAATTCTATTCTACCACCACTTTTTCAGAACATCTCAGCTATTGTCAACCTGTTTCCGAATCCGATATGCAGGCATTAGTGTATCAATGTGGTAGGAGAAATCCAAATGGCTCTATTGAAAGTGCAATGCACATTTTAAGACCTGGTAATCAGTATCACTAAAAGCGAATGTAGCTTCTATACAATTATATACATATCTCACCGACAGGTACTTTGAAGGTACTTAGCTCCAACAGCTATACTTAAGAAATGCTATGTTCTCGGATCATTTGAGAAAATAAGCTGTGATTCGTGTTAAATTTCAATGACAACTAGAATATTCTATCCCTTACTATTTGTATGAAGCGTCGTACAAAAATATATCTGAAGGTAGTTTATTGGTTCAATAATAGTGTACATGTGTATTTGGCAAAAATGACGCATAAATCATAACGTTTTAGACTGTTGTGAGAGCCGTGTACTTTGGATTTTGAATTATAAAATATACGATTTGAATCATTGAGATGACTAATGACTCAGTATAGATTATATTGACTATATTGCATTTTCGAACAACACCTATCCTGCGCTTGATTACCACCGACTGTCTGAAAATAAAATGCTGATAAACGTTACCTTCTCGATGGGGAAGCAAGTAACGGACAAATAATTCACACGTAGCAAATTCGTGAAATTATAATTGTTCATTTAATATTTCGTGCCGACCTGTATCATTAAAAACGCTGGCATAACCCGATACTTGTGTCAGTTTACTTGGATATCCCCAAATGAATTATATATTGACCGATAACATTCGTAATAAATTCTTGCTAATAATTCAGTCAGTTGGAAACAATTCTACATTGCCAATATATGATTTGACGGTATTTCAGACTATAAGAAAAAATGGAAGTTATTACTCATATATACATGAATATAGGATGATGGTGCTCATGATGTGGTTTCCTCGCTGATAACTTACTAATATCAAGATATCAGGTACGGTACCGCGGATCACAGAATGCACGATTCTCTGGGTTACCGAACGACAGACAGAAAGTGCAACGTATATTACCAGTTTCCCCTTTGCCTATAGGGTATCAGATTTATTTGGTACGTGCTGTGTTGTAGGTATCTCTCTGGCCGCCAACTGTTAAGGGGTGGAGGCGCCAGGTAATGATTTCTAGAGAAGAGCTAAGAGATACAAACTTGAGAGTTTCACAGAAAATGATTTCCTATTGTATGCGTGTGTGAGTTTCTCTGTGACAAATCTAGGCTTTATATCCAATATCTGGGCGCACCTTGAAACCACTCTTCGAACTGAGTGTGTCCCAGCTTAAATGAAGGTTTCAAAAGATATATATTTTCAACAGGGATTAAATAGATACCTAAAAAAATAATAAGAAAATCAATAAGGTCGTCCAAGGAAAAACTAAGAGGATATAATGACAGCCAACATTCACATACCAAACTGCCGAACAGCCTTATTTACGTTGCTACAAATACTTTCATCTTCTCATGAGTTTCATATTTTCTTCCAAATGATAAAATGGTCTAGATGATAACCTTACTTACGTTTTTGATAATAGGTTTTCAGTTCGGAGCAGCATCGTACACAGGCCAGTAACGTCCCCTTTTCTGAAATAGCATTACTCATATAAAAAATTGCACGTTGAAGTACAATACGAATAGCAATGCAATACCTCCCCAGGTCTATCCCATCACTTTTTGAAAGATCATATAGTGATTTACAAAAGTAGTTTCAAAGACATAACTTCATCAGATTTTTGTAACTTTTCACCAGGAGAAACATAATTGAAGACGCATCACAATTACGAAACAGAAAGGGAGATTACTTTGCCGGTAGTTTTTCTTAAGCATTTGTTATGGTTTTATGTGTTCAATTGACCCTTTACGACCCTCTCCTTCTGCCTCTCATCGTCAGCACACCGTCCTATGCCTTCACTTACCTGGGCAGTTATCATAGTCGTAGACTCCTTTGAAACACCAGGAGTTGTCATGTTTCCCGGGGTCCTCCTTTACCGATGCAAAGTTCACCATTGCCGACGAGACGGATGGGACGCATAAAGATGAAAGCAGCCATAGAACTGGCATGGAAAGTAGCACAATCTTCACACTGGGAGCCATCACGTTAGGTTTGCACTTCTCCCCGCGTCTTATGTCGTAAGTCTCTACTCTGGCCGTCTGCGCGCGCACCCGCCAACCCACGCTCAACAGCACCGCGTGGAACAGCAACGGCGACCTCAAGCGAGGGAAAAGGGAATCTGCTCTTGGCCCAAGGCGGCGCTTTGCCCCGAGGAAGCTTCAGCATCCGGCTCGGGTAATGATAACGTGCGCCGCAGTGAAGGAAAGACTACAGCTGTCCCAACAATACCTTGTAGATGTGTGAGTGGGTCACTGACGTCGCGTTGGAGGTGCTGGCAGTGAGACTTTGAGCAACTCTGAACAGCTCCACTCCACTCTGTTCTCCTGGTCGCTCTGAGGTTTCAATGGCACCACGGTAGGTGGCGCGTCTTGCGCATGCGCGGAAAGGAGGGCCTCATTAGACATCTTGACACCCGTTGCTCCTTATTGCTCTTCTTCATTACCACTCGCTCGCAGCCGCTCTCTAACTCCGAGATTATCCCGTGTGGGCCGTGGGCGTTAAGTGGTGGGTGGGATCGGTTCCGGAAAATTGTTCGGTGAAGTTGCGTCAGAGTATCTCACACTAGACGTGGTATATCAAGTGTCTGATAGGCAATAATGTGATTTGACGTGATTTACGCATGATTTGAGCACGAAAACAACCATCTAATAAAACTTGGATTTTCTCGTGAGTTGGCTAAAACTGAGTTTAGGACCTGAGCCTAACTGCAGTCGCCGGTATCTAGAGGACGTTATTTTGTCCACCAGCAATAAGTATTAATCTGGGTCTATATTCTGCGCCATCCCGCAGTGAGCATCCCGCAGTAAGAGGCCTTTTGCAAATGTCAGAATCATTATTGCTACTTATTTGGGCATTGTTGGCAATGAACGACAAGCATACGGAGAGTGTGATATTCCTAATCATGTATTTGCCATCTCTCAAATATATATACGTTTGTATATATATATATATATATATATATATATATATATATATATATATATATATATGGGAGTGATATATTGTTTGTAGTTGTTGAATGAACACACTCGTATTGGAACTTACCAAAGACATCATAAACGAAACATCATTTACCTGAGCGATTCAGTTGGTTTAGTGACCTGGCACTTTAGTCACAGTACTTGTGCACATTAGATAAATCACAGGAGGGATTTGACGATCTTCAGAAGACAAATGACTGTTCATACATATACCTAATTCCATTTACATTTTTAGATGTATTTATTACTAAATATTTCCTTGGTTTACTCAACACTTATGAACAAGCAACTAAAATCAACTCAAGGTGACAGGTTTAGAGAACCATGACATTAGTTTGTGACCGGTTTGCCGTTCTTGAAGCTGGAGACACACCAAGCGAGTAACGACAGTAATTTCCGAAATCGCTAACGCAAAGTGGCTGTATGTTAGATATTATTTCATAATAATATTTCCCACCGATGATTTAGCGTCTTAGAAGCAATAATCTGGTGAAATATGAAATAATAGCTCGCACACTTGCCATTTAGTGCAGGCGAATCCGGTAATCGCTGCGTTTCAAGTTGAGCTACAAGGATTTCGTTTATATTTCGTCTGGCCAGAGACACTGGGACTGCGGGTAAATATATGAGTGTGAGTAAAACATTAGTGTGTATTTAGTAGATATAATTATGTATTTGTGTGCCATCAATTAATTATGTATTTGTGTGCCATCAAAATCATAGATTTCAGGGGTCTGTTTAACATCGGACGAGCATTACTTTGCATGGACGATACGAGATACAGGGCGAGGGACGAGGTTCTGGGCGATTCTCGTCCAATGTGGTCGTCCAGGGCAGGGCCTATCGCTCGTACAGATTCTCCTACGTTTGACCTATATGAGTCCATACGAGAGGTCGTCCACTGGAGGGGACCGTGACAGGCAGGGGACCAGTGAGTGGACGCTTCCCGCACCAAATATCAACTTCCGGGACCGTTTCAAAAGGCAAAACAAACTGTAAAACCGACTCCCCCCATCCCCCCACTCCCTCGTATCGCCCCGACTCCCCCCCCCCCCCTCACCTCACAACTTGTTTAACACATTATGAATTCAAGTAAGGATAATCTAAACCTAAATTATGATGTCATACCGCCTTCAGTTCCAGTTAATCAGTTAGTTACCATTAGCGCATTACCATTCTAACCCAGTCACCGCATTACCATTCTAACACGCTTACTGCATTATCGTGACCGCGTTACCATTTTAATAGTTGAATCTTTTCGTTCAAATGGATCACGTTAGTTCTCCGTGGTAGGAAACATTTTTAATCCCGTTACCACATTACCGTTCTTTCTCATAACCAACTTACCATTCTAACCATGTTACTGTTTTATCCCCGTTACCACATTACCATTTTAACCCTATTAGCACGTTAAAGAGGGAGAAGCGTTACCATTACCGAGCTCTGTTAACACAATAATTTTATCGTGATACGATTATTGTGTTACCTTTTAAACCTCATTATCACGTTACTGTTCTTACTCAGTGGCATCAGAATAGGGGGGCAGGGGGCGATCCCCCCCCCCCCCCCCACTTTTTTGCCAGCCCCCAAAAAGTCAGCACTTTAAAATTTAACTTAATCAAGTATAAAAACATCGAAAAATGTCAAAATCTAACCTTTTAGCATGCAATTATAGCTATAGCTTGTCAAAGTCTGGCATTTTAGTGTGCAATGATAGCTAAGGGCACCTCTTTACCAATACCAAAGTCTGACTAAGCCCTGACTTTTCACAGTAGAAAAGTGTGGAAATCTGACCTTCTACCATGCAATGATGGCTAAACCCTGACTTTTACCGTGGAAAAATGTCAGTCTGACTTTTTAGCATGCAATGATGGCTAAGCCCTGACTTTTCACCATTGGTAAATGTCAAAGTCTGACTTTTTAGTGTGCAATGATAGCTAAGCCCTGACTTTTCACCATTGATAAATGTCAAAGTCTGACTTTTTAGCATGCAATGATGGGTAAGCCATGACATTTCACCATTGATAAATGTCAAAGTCTGATTTTTAGTGTGCAATGCACTGCACGAAACCTACCGCTTTACATATGTATCCGAAACGCGTCTAACAGTAGGATTTTGCGTCTAGAAGTTTGACCTGATATCTGTCGCGTAGACGCCTTATCTAGTGGCGTATATACATGTCCATGGTGCGGTCTTATATACGTCATATATACGCCTGATTTCGTTGTATATACACCACTCTCAAAAAGTTCCATTCTCTGCCACTTGGGGACACTACTGGTAGCATATTTCATTTGCCATTAACCATCCAAGTCTGTATTATATGAAAATTTATACCTAATTAAGTATAAATTGATTAATTACACATAGTAAACCTTGCATTATGTTGTTTTTTTAATTGTTTTTCTAATAGATCTTACTTTCAAACACCATTTCAATGTGTGGACATTCAGGCTTACTATATAATAACCCTCTTCAGACTTCAGGTTGAATCCTGAAATCATCTTACCCCGTGTGAATGCGGCCGCACAGGTGTGAATGCGGCCGCACACATGTGAATGCGGCCGCACATGTTTCCCCCCCCCCCCCCCCCACCGCATTACCATTCTACCCCCTACGCTGCATTACCATGACTACTTAAACCCCTTTGCTATGTTACCATTTCCGCGTTATCATTCTAACCCTTTTACCGAATAACCACTTCTTACCCCGTTATCAGTCTAACCCTGTTACCGCGTTGGCTCTCCGCATTACCATTCTAACCCTGTAACCACGTTACCCAGATCCTTATCCTTGTTACTGCGTTACCATTCTTACCGCATTAACATTTCTTACATGCTTATATGTATCTTTACTGCTGTTACTATGTTACCCTTCTGATGCCGTTATGCCCTCCCGTTACCATGATACCATTACCGAAACTCTTGAGTGCAGACTGTTGAGTGAGGACTGGTGAGTGAGGACTGTTGAGTGAGGACTGTTGAGTGAGGACTGGTAAGTGAGGACTGGTGAGTGAGGACTGGTGAGTGAGGACTGTTGATTGAAGACTGGTGATCGAGGACTGTTGACTGAGGACTGTTGACTGAGGACTGTTGAGTGAGGACTTTTGGGTGAGGATTGTTGAGTGAGAATTGTCGAGTAAGGACTGGTGAGTGTGGACTGATGAGTGAGAATTGTTGAGTGAGGACTGGCGAGTGTAGACTGATGAGTGAGGACTGTTGGGTGGGTACTGGTGAGTGAGGACTGGTGAGTGAGTATTGATGAGTGAGGACTGGTGAGTGAGGACTGGTGAATGAGGACTGGTGAATGAGGGCTGGTGAGTGTGGACTGGTGAGTGTGTACTGGTGAGTGAGGACTGGTGAGTGAGGACTGGTGAGTGAGTATTGGTGAGTGAGGGCTGGTGAGTGTGGACTGGTGAGTGAGGGCTGTTGAGTGAGGACTGGTGAGTGTGTACTGGTGAGTGAGGACTGGTGAGTGAGGGCTGGTGAGTGTGAACTGGTGAGAGAGGGCTGGTGAGTGTGGACTGGTGAGTGTGTACTGGTGAGTGAGGACTGGTGAGTGTATACTGGTGAGTGTGGAATGGTGAGTGTGGACTGGTGAGTGTGGACTGGTGTGTGAGTACTGGTGAGTGAAGACCGATGAGTGAGAACTGGTGGGTACTGGTGAGTGAGTAGTGTTGAGTGAGGACTGTTGAGTGCAAACTGTTGACTGAGGACTGGCGACCTAGGACTGGCGACTGAGGACTTGTAAGTGAGAACTTGTGAGTGTGGACTTGTTAGTGAGAACTGGTGGGTACTGTTGAGTGAGGACTGTTAAGTGTGTGTCGGAGGCGTACATCGTGATAGTGGTAGCACCACTTGACGATCGGAAAAGTTCCTATCATAGCTAAACCATAGAGTACTTCCGACACGACACACGTGTTAGTCCATGTGAGGGATGGTCAGAGTGTGTCAGAGTGTATCGCAGTCCTTCTCGAAGTCCACTATCACATGCTTCAGCTTCAGCTAAGATACCCCTTTGGGGTGTCGTCCGTTTGCGAGACTTTGAGACGACCTAGGACAGTGTGGACGACATTCCTTCATTGCACGAGGTTGTTGTTGAACGAGACTTTCTCATGGCAGCTCTCTCGTATCGTACAGGGCTCGTCCCTGGACGAGCGAGAGACTTGTTGAACGAGACTGGCTGGACGACCCCCGTACGAGCTTTCAAAGTCTCGTTCGTTCGATGTTAAACAGACCCCAGAATCGTAAAGTGTAGTATATGCAGCATTTCACAATGAATGAATAGAGCCTCAGAATTATCACTGGATAGGTATCATTTGCCGGATATCCCAGTCACTGGATAACGGATAGGTCAGCAGGGGGGATGCACTCCGATATTAGCAGGTGCATTGCATGTAGGAGCAACCAATGAGGCTCTGACATTATCCCTAGTTTGACCAAGGTGGGCTGGCATGGGATGAGGCAGTTACACTATGATGAAAATCAAAAATGGGTGAAATGAAATAAAAAGGGGGTCCTCTGATGAATTAAGCAGAGTGGACAGAGAGAGAAATGAAGAGGGGAAAGGACAGAAAAAGAGAAAGGAAACCTGAGAGCTGCAAGAGGTTCCTATAGCAACATATTGGCAGGACGAGAACTGTTTAGACTATGCTCCCCATGCAGCATGACAGTAGTTACTGCAATAGACTCTCATTTCACGCCTCGTTGACTCATGCTGTCTTGTAAGTACCACCCCCATTTCACCCTTTTTTAATGGTTTTATTAGGGTCAAAAGCTACACCTGATAGACTTGCCGGGTTCGGCAACGGCCGATCTGCAACCCGGTCACTCTGATGTACAATATCACTTTTCATGAACATAATACATTAAATCTGCGGTGCAGGTATGTCAATGGGGTACATAAAGGTGTTAAATTATACTTTGTACAATTGGTGTCATGAAATGATGATTATCTCACCCTTGGTACAAGCTTAGCCATAGGAATAACATTAGAAAAATATACTTAACGATCACCCTGGTAAAGTGACAATACTAAGCCATGGCCGTGGCGTAGTGAATTTGCTAAGTATATTCTGATTATTCTGAAGTTGTGATGATATTTAATGTCATAGAAAGGGGTAAGATAAATCCAGAACCGCACTTGAATCGTAAAATAGACAATACTCCACTCGTTTGGCTGTGCCGTATATATAGTCGTCACTGGGCTTCGCCTCGATGACGATTGCGGCCCATCCAAACTCGTGGAGTATTGTCTATTTATACGATTCTCGATGCAGTTCTATATAAGGATGAGATGATTTCTACAGTTAAACAGTTCCACTCATATACGACCTTTGATAGTGTAGCTACCCTGAGTAACACCATGTGCACACCTGATTGCCATATTGTATTTGCAGCATTTATGCGCGGTTAGTTGTATCTGTCTCAAATCGTATTGTCGGGCCATTGGCTGGTCGGCTCATTGTGTAATCGTTTTATCGTTTAACTGTTAATGTCGTTTAGAATCTGTCAGATTCCTTTGCATTGTTCTCTGTTCGTTTTACAGCACTCAAGTCCTAGGGGATATGACCATGTTTGAATCCCAAAATAAAATCCCACGTTTATCATTTCACCCAAACTTTGACAAAAGTCGTGTCATTTCAATGATAGTGTAGTTGGCTAGTTGAGGGATCTCCTTAAGATGTCTTAGCAAATCCACCCCCTCCCCTCCCCAAGCTCGCTATGTCTGCGGCGGTCTCCTCCCACGCGAATCCTCTGAATTTAGAATCAGTTAACCGTTATTTACCCCACGAAGCAGGTGCAATTTTGTTACAAACGACGGGAGTAAAGAAATTGGTTAATGTTTCCCTAATGGAACATTGTGGTTTTAAATTGCTGTAGGCATGGGGCTGACGTGTCTTGAGTGGGTGGAGCTATGTATTCTACTGGGGTTTAGGCGTTTGAAGAATCTCGGCTAAAGCTATACTCAAGGTGCTATACTAATATGACTCCCGTATTTACTGTTTTCTAAGTGTAGAGCAGATTCAGAGATAGAAAATGTAATTACCTTGATAACAAAAGAGTAATAATTACCTTTGTATTTCGCATCATAACCTAGTGTAGAGTTGGCTGGTAATTAGAGACTATTCAGAAAGGTTCAAATAGACTGCTGCCACCTAATGAGCTATGACAGACCTTAAAGGTCGGCGTCCACCAACCACAACAAGGCTACGACAATGGCTTCACAACAAGGGCCACAATTGGCCTATGAGGCATTGTCATGGTTGGTGGACCCTAGTTCCCGACAAGAATCTACAACAAGGCCATGATTGGAAGCTTGTCTGGAGCCTTCCGACAATGTTACAACAACATCAAGCATATTCAATTTTTCCCACAACTTGACCCTTGCCATGGAGTGTCATGGCATGTCACAGAGGTCTACGATAGGAAATTTTGGTGGAGCGTGCACTTCCCAACACGCCCCGACAACGCTGTCATAAAGCCCCCCCTTCTTACGACAAGGCTGCTACTTTCTTATTGGCGCTTGTTGTAGCCTTGTTGTGGTTGGTGGACGCCCCCCTTAACTCCCTGATATAAACCTGCCCTCTCGCCACTGAGTCAACTCCAGCCGATCTAGAAGAATGGGTAATCCCTGTGTTCTAGGGTAACAGAAAGTAGTTCCGTAGTGAGTAGGAATGGGTGAAAGTTTAGCTCCGCATTCCTCTTCCCGGTTATATCACAACAGCATTCAAAAAGCAACAGATAATACCCGACTTTGGCATGAGCTGGAAGCTGAGATGTTGCGTCGCTGGAGAGAAAAAATACAGTAATTTGAAGGCCACTTTGATTTAGCCCTAAATACATAAACAATAATCGATGGTTTTGTGGACAGGCGGCCGTAAACCACGAGAGGTTGACGCGTAGTAATACACGAGCGCTAGCGAGTGTATTACGACGTCAACCTCGAGTGGTTTACAGAGCCGCCTGTCCACATAACCATCGTTTGTTGTATTTATTATCCATCTTTTCGTCAGAATTAAACCCATTAATTACCATATAAACGGGTATAACAATAGGGACTATTTCTTTGCTCTACAGCACAAAGGGGCTATTTTCCCCGTATACCATGGTTTTGAGGCCGTATACCACAGGTTTGAATCCGTATACTACAGTTATGGTATCTGACAGGTGTTATACAAAGGGGCGTGGTTTACTGAATCCCCATACATCTTCAATGGAGTCTTTGTATACGATGGATAATAAATAAGGAGGAATGACGCCTTGAGGCATAGACCGCCCAGGACGAATGATGCCGAGGTTTTATTTCTCAAATAATTTAAGTTGTTTTTAAAAAAGAAATAATGTACCGATAAACTTAGGATTTCTTTACATAATGTAGGTTGTAGTGTTGTAATTGATTTTAAAGAAAGCTCAAATACTCTTTAAAATGGCATATCACATCACGTGATGAAACAAATCACGTGATGAAACAATCAAAAAGTCAACACTACACTGTGCATCATGTAGCATCGGATGTGCCTCTTTTTGCATCTTGGTAGGTGGGTGCCGGACCTAATGGGCCCAACACACCATGGATCTAGGCCTGAAGTGCATGCTGCGAGCACAAACACATCAGTTCGAGTCAACACAACATCCCATCCCACTCGTGGTAAGAGCTAGGATAATTTTAATTTTTAATTTCTTATTTGTTAATTAACCAAAATAGCGCCAAGGTTGGCACTATCACATTTTTGCTCCTTAATCTCCGGATTCTTCGTCGTACATCTCGTTTAGTTATTTTTCATAAATGATATCATATATATACTAAACATAATTTAGTGAAGAGATAATATAAAAGAGAGATATAAATATAATATACACACATGAATAACAATATTGAGAGAAAAGCAAAGGAAAGTGCAACCTGGTCGAATTTCTGAGGCAGATTCTGAGGCCTCGATTCTTCAGACTTTGCAGTTTATTTCTCCATACATTTGCTGTCCCTTCAAATATGAAGCCATAGTACTCAAATAGCGGGCCCACGATCTGCCTTTACACTCAGCAGGCTATGTCAGTGGATATCATGTCTAGCTTTGAACGTGAATAGATGCTGGTTATCACGAGAATTAGAAATCCGATACCCTTTGGCTTTATTGAAAAAGAAGTATTACATTGTTCCAACACCCAGCCAACCGATTCGGCAAGATATCAAGAATACGTATATAAAAAATCCGATCACTCCCAGTATCGCATGCTGGGCTGAGTTGTCCCTACTAAGATTATTAAGAACAGATATTCAAATAAACTTTCAATTAGCTAACCTAATCAAATTGCTCCCTCTGTGTAGAAGAATAAACAATACTTCATTTCTTCATTAAATACACCCATGTCAGATTGATCTGAAAAATGGCTGCCAAAATTCATGTCCATATTGTCTGACTAGGTAAGGCCTCAGAGTGCAAAGCATTATGAAATGTATTGATACTCGAAATAAGGAATTCTACTGGTTTTGCACAAATAGTGGCAATGGAGAAATGTATGAAATATATTGAGACACCAAATTAGAAATGCCACCAGTTTAAAAGAAAATATGGCTTGTGGGGAAAAATAAACAAAAGGCTGAGGTTTCAGACAGGTAGCCCTGCATTTGACTGTCACACCTCAATATATATTGAATGAAAATGGATGAAATTGATATGTTAGTCTCCGAATTTAAGATTGCCAAGTTTATGTTCTAAGTTGTGCTTTATAAGTTAGTAACCGCCTATCGAACTTTTATAATCAAATAAGCTATCCAATCAAGAAAATATTTCTTGTAACAGGTTGCATGTCTAAAGATAGATAGATTAGTGTTTTAAATGACTTTAACTTGCTATTTAGGATTTTGTTTTAATTTCTTCATTCCGTTGGGATCTATTACTAGACTCCGTGGTCGGAGAATAACTTTTTGCCAGCTAAGCTTCGTGTTTCAAGATCTGATGTTATCTAGAATTTGTTTTATGCATATTTTGTCACAACTGTAGGTGTTTCGATGGTAAATTGGATTCATGCAAATTAGGATCTATGATCTTCCGGGGACATCCCTGAGATGCCTTGTGAAGAAAAATATTCTATTTCAATTTGCGGTGGGTCGGGCCTAAAAATATCACAGATTGACTAGATTATTTAACGCGATAGCCACAAACAGAGTCAGCCGCTGTCCATCTTGGAAGTGACAAGCGCTATGTGAAACCATAGAAGAGACTCCGTACGAGAGTATAAGGTTAGTAAATTGGCCAATTTACTTCATGAATCTCACTGTATTTCAAAGGAAATGAAATATCTAACGAAAAAATAAGATATGTAATTCTTGCAAAAATAAGTTGGGCGATTCTAAAGGACAACCAAAAAGGTTTTGGGGAGTTATTAACAACCTCACAAAGCTTATATAAAGCAATTATATAGGCTCAGGAAACGAATCCAAAAGACTAAGCTCCGCCCACCGTGCCTTTTGAGCATGCGCAAAGCAGAGCTAGCAGGTACAACTTTCAACTGGGAGCAGCGTGGAGCTGTGTGTACGGGTAGCCTGGCAGCCTGGCCTAGTTAGACTATAGGCCAGGTAACGGGTTCCATTTTTATGGTGCATTATTGGTAACGCTGTTGCATTGTGGGATTGCGCCACCTAAGCCTGTAGTGCGGCCACCACTCACCAGACGGCGTGTACACGGCTCAAGGTGGGCCTGTTGGAGGGTGGTGACTGAGGCAGGCTGAGAGCTGCCTGGGCGGCCGATCTGTGAGCGCTGCAGTGTGATCTGTTCTCGTGAGACATCGGCGCGAGAGCTGGCGAGTTGAAGGTCGTGCTAGCGTGACGTCAGAACCCGTTACCTGCCCCTTATTCATATGGGCAGGGAACCAGTCTATGTGTACGGGCCGCCTATATGGCGTGTATAACACTGGCGACCTGTGCGACATACAGCTCACTTATGAGTACCAAGTGTAACTCTACAGACATGGCTGGGCTGCCTCAAAAACTCGGGGCGTCCTCAGCACCATGGAGTTGTCCCATTACACTAATTCCATATAAGGAATACAGTAGACTGAGTAGCCAATGACTGCATTCGCAGTAAACCCCGACCTTCACCCTGACTTCCTTACATGATATTTTCTAGCGCCTTGGGACGGCTCTGCAGTCGAGAGTTGACCTACAATCTAATGGGCCACAACCACCCTCTCAGTGCCCTGTGCACCCTCATATAAGGCCAAAGCCTCTGCAGGGTGATTCACTCTACCCAGACAGATGGGAGAGTGAACATACCTCTACCTGTGTACCCAAAGCCATGATTACTGACTTATGACAAGCAATACCAGCAGAACACTGGCCACAACAAGAAAATATGGTAACTAATACAATATATGCACACGTATCTATGTATGTCTGTGTACCTTTATCTGTGTATCTCTATTTACACAGGAAAATCTCACTGTATTTTGCATGTTTTGCTAGCCAGGTGAGAGAAGGTTGGCAGGGCAGTGAGCCATGACATGAGGGTCAAGGTTGTATTTGTTCTGTAAAGGTTATTTGTAAACATGATATTTGTTGGAGGGAGGGGAGGTATCTATGTAACTCTGTGTATCATGTGTCTCTCTTTATCCTACCCCCAATATAAAATCCCATAGGCTTAACATTTAGTTTCTGTATGCCACGCTGACTGGCATACAGAGTTTTATATGCCACTAGTGGCATACAGAACTACTACCACGTAATATTCCAAAATTGAGGAGATGTGGTAGGATAAAATCAAAACCTGATTCGTTTTAATCTTGGCCACAGCATGCCACTCCTGGAGTTTTGGCTTTTTGTTCTTTTTATTAACGACCTATGCGACGGTGTTCATTATTCCCATTTCTTTCAGTATGCAGACGATATAGATCTATCTATACCAGACAGGAATCCTGATGTAGCATGCCAACAGCTACAAGCAGATTTTACCGGCCTAGAAATCTGGTGCATAGTCAAAGGTATGATGATAAATGTCTTAAAGACAACGGCGATGTCGTTCTGCTCCCAAGCTTCTGTGAAGATATGTCCAGAGGTTAGTTGATTCATATGGAAGAAATGTCACATGTAGTTCTTACTATAGATACCTGGGTGTATAGTTTAATAATTTTTTGACCTGGTTGAAGCAGTTGAATTCTATGTCCTAGAAGATCAGTGGGTCACTTTTCAAGTTATCTAAACGCCGTAGTTGCTTGATTCTAGATGCTGCAGAGCGGATTTATCTGACCAATGTAATCCCCCTCTTTGAATACTGTTCATATAGAATTGAGGGCATGGAAAAACCCAAGCAATTACGCAATCGTGGACTACGCACAGTTATCATTAAATGGGTATTACTTTATAGCCAGTCCCTACTCTGATTGTGGGTTAGACCCTTGATATAAACATCGTTAAAATGACTGTTAGTTATGATGTTCAGAAACAAGTATAACAGCACCTGGCTCAATGACAAAAATCAATGCACCCATACTAGAGACAGAATAAAGTTCTTCGACTTTTTACCAGGCTCTCTAGACCATCAGACTGACCAGCAGTACAAGAAGGCTATGGGACAATATCTTTGAATACTTAGGTATTGTGGTCTCCAAGAATGAACAACATTACCATCCATCAATTCATCATAATTCGCCAGTCTGGCCTTTTTAATGCTTTGATTTTAGTGTATTAATAAAACCACATTATGTATAAATTGGACTCCAACCACTATATATCTTGAGAAACCCAAGAAATTGAGAGATGCTTGTTCTGAATTGATAAAATAACAACAAATGTACAATACAACAGTTGGTCTGTGAGGTTATCCTAGTGTAGGAGCACTAGTCGATGAGGGGAGACAGCACGTTTGGGATACGGTACTTTATTTGTCACGTTTAAAAGATTAAGTTTAAAAGATGGAAATAGAATAACCTAAAGAGCAGGACCAGTAGCATGGAGAGGCCTTTTCAGTCATAAATAAAGTTGACCACGACACTATTGTCTAGTAGGCGCACTTTTAGGGGACTACCATCCTGTCATCAAGGCAAAGGAGCTTTTCGATAAGCGGTTTCCCTTAAGTTTATCCAAATACCAAAGCATTTGATATTCCAAGAATAGCTAGGTATTCCAATGGTTGAGAACTCATTTCGAAATAGGATCCTGTTTCGAGATAAGATATGCCTTACTAAATCCATGCATCCTCGCATATCAATAAATACAGATTAATGTCAGTTTGAACATATATTTCTTCGGATCAAACCACTAAACAAAGACGTTTCATGACCACTGTCTCCTTGTCAGAGACTTTCACTCGGTTATCTTTTTTCACATAATTTCGGAGTAAAACCCTCAGAGCCTCTAAAGTTCATATTTATCCAACTGGCAAAAGGTATATACACAAATTGACTACTTCGTCTATATATTCAACAAATGTGGTTCCCAGGCTCGCCAGTAGTAAATATATGTGGGGCTGTGCTGATTCCGGATTTTTACTCTCTTTCCATGGTCGTCCAGCATTTAGTAGCCTGTCATCCCTCAGTCAAGTCAAGGGATAGCTTTTATCAACCAAATGGTGAAGAGAGGTTTATACCGCTGCGGTTTATCCTTGGCTATCATTTATTGCTTGGTCATTTATCATCTTCGTCGCCGATAAAAACACCACATCGCTCCTCGGGTACCATAGCCGCACTGCTCGGACACTGAAATGCCTCTGCAAACTGCTCCACATGGGTTACCATCGTGTTCAACCTGCAATACATTATAACAGGCAGGTGTTAGACAGGACATATATACATATCATATTCTCTCATCAGTTACTCTTTTTAGACTTGCTTCAAAGACCCGCATGATGACGTTTCTTTTCGTCTTCATTTGCCTCACTTAAGAGCTAAACATTACCAATTAAGATTATTGTTTTGATACAATGTGGACATAATTCGTTAAAGCATTGGTTATCTGAGTGTAGATATGATTATGGGATGGGTATTTGTCCTGAAGCCGATAGCAAATGGGTTTTAAAAGAGTAATTACGGCATTAGGATCTCTTGAGGAATAACGGGTGTATTACTAAACCAACAGTTATTGTCAGTGACCATTAACCCCATCGCACCGGGTACCCACGGCAGTACCACAGGTATGGAGCCGGGTACTAGTGCCAGTGAATACCGCTAAAGGCCGGGTGTAGAGGCCTAATAGCAGTTTTTCCGTTCAGCGCCGCCATGCGGTCATGTTGCATAGCAACGGGGCCGTTCGGCCAAACATTGCGCTGTCTGAAGCGCGCCTATGCATTCACACATATGGTGTGAGTGGCGGGTATGAGTGCATAGGTGTTGTTTTCTTTCAGATAGGAGTGTTAGAACAAGAGAGGACACTCTCAAAACAAAGACAGGTTATCCAAACCAGAGTTGATAACTGTCGCAGTTTTTAGACATTGTTTATTTGAATATAGTAGTAAGTACATTGTATGTTATCTTGGTTTCAAATTTGGTCATCTCTGAGGAAGAAAACAAACAGAAAACCCTCCCCCTACGCCTAGCCCTAACCCTATCCCCAACGTTAGCCCTATACCTACACATTACTATTGATAATAAATGTCACCTTCTACTACAGCTCTGCATTGTAACAAATGCTTGATTATTTAAACAAACCGATTTGCCTATTCCCATTTTTCTTCCATATATTTCTAAATTCTCGCTTATGATAAATTTATTTGAAGCAAAACTTTATTATTTTATACAAGTATCGTTGATCACAAATTTCAAACCCAGACATTATGATTTAAAGATAAACACAAATGCAAGAACTACATATATTCTTTTCTATCTTATATATAGATATTCTAGAGAAATATATAATGAATTTATAAAGTATTAAATGGGATATATATTATACATATTTACACTACATATACATGTGTATTATCTATATGTATGAATGTATATATGACATTCCCAAAGGTGAGATGTATTGGTTGAATTTTATATGCAAGGGTGATGGTATGTATTATATAAAGAAGCTTATCTAAATCGATAAGTTAAGTAATATTGGGACAACATGTATATTAAACCAACCGAATTGTAGCTGGAATACCATAGAATACGATGCAATCCCTGTATTGTCTCTAAACATAATCTAAACATATTCAACAAATGTATAACGCTTATACATTTAGTCTTCCAAAGCCAAAGAATATGTTGCTATGTGTTGATTTGGCCGCACACATTGCGTAACGAAGTAGATAATGCGCTTCGCTGACCAGTGGAAAAAGGCCTATTATGATAATTTTATCTTTGCATCACGTGACCTGACATGTGATCCTTAACATTATTCTTTATTTTGCTTAAAAATATTAAATATGATGTTATACATACATACTTTGAAAGTTTCATGTTTATTGAGCAAATATTTCCAATTCTATTCACAAAAAGATTTTTTTTGTAATGATGCCTCAAGGCATCACCCGGCCAGCCTTGGTTGATGCCTCACATATCTAGACTAGCAGTGCACAGCTTCCATATACAATCCGATGATAGATAGCAGCTTCATGTATTCAATCCAATATATATAAATATATATATATATATATATGATCACCAATTTAATACAATACATATATATATATATATATATATATATATATATATATATATATATATATATATATTGTATTAAATTGGTGATCAAGTAAATGTATATGGAAGAATTTCGACAAGGATGGTGCTGAGATTCCCTTTGGAAGCAGTTTAGGTATACTCGTGGACTTACATAATGTCAACAGGTAGAGCCCCACTTAGAGCCAGTTCATAGGCAGACTGGTCCCTTCGAACAGTGCACCGCGCCTAGAAATACAAATGGAAATCGGGTTCTAAAATGAGTACAATAACCAAATATAGATAAACGACCGAAATTATCAAAATATAGCGAATATTTGCCAGTAACAGGCAGGAATAGTGCCTACGTTTGATATTCAATACATTCATCCCACCATTCAGAGAATGCCTCATAAAATGATGTGGCAATCTTCTTGGTATCTCAGACTTCTTTTAAGTGAACTCACTTTAGGAAAGGTCGTCATTGTGTTTCCCTACCTGTGCAGCGGCGATGAAAAAAAGTTGATCAGCAGTCATATTTAGGCCTGGAAGTGAAGCCTCTTCATGGTGCGAGCGGACCCACTTTTTATAAGCCTGAATGAATGTAAAAATGCATTATTCGTTAGAAATGATGGAGTTATACACTCAGATACAGACAGATACACACACATTCAATGGCGAACCGAAAGAAAAATGGACGTGCTAGCCCAATTGCCCAGAGAGACATGAACGTTGTACTTCTAGCCAGACATGTTAGCCAGAGTACATCTGACATTCTATTTCCTGTATATTGAATGGGATGGAATATCTGTTCCAGTTCTGTTGATGAACAACTGTAAACGTTTCCGTTTACGTGTTGAGGGCAGCTATACTGCAATGAATCATAAGTGACAATGATATTGCATAATGTTTAGAGTGCCTGACAGGTACAATATTTGATTCATATCAGAACCACATTGTGGCAAACTTGTGACCCTGAATGGTTGCAACGTGGGAGGGCCTAGCGACCGCGATCCCAGCTGGTGGCTCGTTCATAGACTCTAGTACAGTCTGTTGTCGCCAGGGCCAAGGCACACAGGCTCAAACTACGACTGTTCTGAGCTGCCATTATGAGTCAGGAATTCCTGCCTCTGTTGGTGCTAAGCTGCCGTGACTGATTTGCCAGTAACAAGTGGCTTGTGTTGGCTCTAAAATTAGAACAGCCAATCACGAAACCTTTCTCCCATTAAGTAGAGGGAACAGGCAAATGGAAGCCTTGCTCTATTATACCCTTATGGACCGTGAGCCGAAGGCAGCGCGGTCTGTAAACGGTCCAGCTCGTTCACCCGAGTGCCGCCCCACCTGACGGCTCCAGAGAGAACTCGTGACGTCACCGCGGCTCACCCTCACCACCATGGCGGCACGGAATTTGTTCCACCCGCCTAGACTTGCTCAAGTCTTTGATTATGAACATTCATTAAAGGATCAAAAGCAATCAGAATAAAATTCATTATAGTATGTATCCTCCTCTGACTTGCCCATGAATCAACCCAGTGAGGAGGGTAGGCATAGGATGCAGGGACTGGAGCCAGTCTACCACCCGCCCACCCCACAAAGAAATAAAAATGGGGGGACTGGCTTATTTTGTCTCATCTACATAACTCTGCGTTCACCATCGTTTCCGCGTGTTCACAAACTCTCCACGTACCGAATAAATCTCCCAGTTTTTCAGCCACTCCTATGTTGAGTTGATCATGTATAGGGAAAGTGCATAGGGCATCACATATCCCATTCTGAATGGCACTCACCCCGTATGCAAGTCGAAGACCGGCCGTTTCAGCAACAACCCGTATGACCTGGTAATGTCCATCGATGACCACCTGTACATTAGAACCAGTATACAATTAGTTACCTACACGTCACGAGAATATCACCAGTCAATGCGCATGCATGCATTACATGACGAATGTCAGGAGTATCATATGAACAACAAGGTATAAAATGTTATAGACTAAAATGAGGATTGATTCTGTTCTCAATGGTTCAAGTGCATTTCAGTATATATGTTATCAATTCAGGCAACATGCACTGAACAAAATATGTACCAAATCATACATCTGACTAATCACATATGACAAACAACACCATTACATAACCTAATCATGCATCAGTTAATAATGCCTCTATCATTACATTGAATAAATAATGCCACAGTAACCATCAAAATGTTTATGTGACAATTCACAGTGGCGCCACATGGTTATTTCTGAATATTGATAATTATCAGCGCAAATTGATTCCTTGTGATTTATTCTAATACACTGGCAGGCTCCTTGTGATTTTTGCTAACGCCAAATGAATGAAATATCATGTTTTGTCTTGTTCCCTATAAACCAAGTGGTAAAGTATTCCAATCGATTTTTATATGTAAAATGTACTGAAAACTATTCTTCAATTTAAAAAGGTATGGTTACATTTTGACCGGGTTTTTGATTTTCAACGTGAATTGTCCCATATTGAATGCTGGACATGACGAAAAAGCAAAACGGAAGTCCATTGCCCGCATGCCCCATCAGGAGCAGTCAACCATTATGACTACTAAGCTTCAAGAACCCTTTAAGTTTCGTAATTACAGCTTCACGGGGAAGGTGTAGAATTAACAGGTTAGAATATTAAGTAGTTCACCTTCAGTACTTTCACCTAGGTGGATTTCGTTTGACTAAATGTGTACTCAAAATTAGTCTTTTACATAAGTAAAAACATGCCTATAAGCAGGTTCTATTAAGCAATGTTTTGCCATTGAACAAAATAGAACATGCTCCTATTTCTCAATCCTTATGACTGTAGGTCCTAGTTAACGTGTAAAACAGCCACTGAGGCCGAGGCATGCTGACTAACCGAGCTGTTGTCGTACGTGGCGCCAACTAGTGGTGTGTCTACGAGTGAGCGGAGGAAACAAGCGCCGATATCCTCATAGGCGGAGAGGGAGTACTGAGACCACCACGAGTGGAAGGTCCCGTTCAGAACAAGGCGGCCTGCAGCGAAACGGAAAGCAGAAGCCCACTCTAACACCAGTTATTGAATACGTCAATGCACGCCAAACCACTGACCGATTTGTTTTGTCCACCGATGAAGTAAGGTCCGGCCGACTTCCCCGCGAAGAATTGAACGTAGCAATCGGTTGCAATCAGATAATGGGCCAGAGAATGGGTCGACCACCAGTTGGAAAATGTGCCGTTTAAAACTATCCGACCTGTATCATCATCATTATCGATTATGTTTTGAGATCTTTCTTGTTCATATCACAATGCTTATTACTGTTGATATCACCCCCTTCCCTACCCATGTCCGTCTGCATGAGGTACCGATCATTACAACATTACCGTTATGAGACACTGCTTCCTTTTGGAATAGGATACCCATTGAAATGTCCATAATAGGGCCTAACCATAGGTGTACACACCATGTTCGCATTCGTTCGTGATGAACTTCAAATTCAAAAAGGCCTAGTGTGGAAGACATGAGTAACCTAGTGACCTGAGAGGTATACTCTTTTCGGCATCCATACAATGTTTTTACCGATTCTTCTGATTTCAAAATTGCCAGGTCCAAAACTGTAAACTGTAGCCTTCAGGGAAAATTGAGTTATTTGCGTTTGAAAAAATAATTTATATGTTATTAATAGAGGAACATATATTTAATCAATAGAGGAACATATACAATTGAGAATACCAATATGCTGGTGTGACTGTTAACAGAAGAGGGCCCCAATTGCTACTTAATTTTATAATTTCAGAATGCGCAAACTGAGTGTCCCTTGATTCAAATTGATTCAGTTCATACCACGTCCTTTGTATGATGGGGAACCTGATAGTATTGTAAATGACCATCACTTTATATGCTCCTTAGATTTCTTGGAACTGGGTTTCTATTCTTGCATGACAAAAATCGGTGACGTTCTATAAACTCCTTGAAAAGACCAAAAGTGCATATTGACCAAATACTGTGGTGTCTAGCATGGAGCATCTGATACAATTTAGATCGTTTGAATATGCGAAATCAATCAATATCAACAAGTTCACTTGATGAAGTCCGCAGTGGGTGACACACAAACAGACTGTCAGTCGACATAACTTGGCAATGCGGGAGTGCGAGTGAACTTGTTCTTACCAATAGATTTTGCACATCTAGGCTATCTAAAATGTATCACGTTAATACCCAAAATTATTTACCTCAATATATCTTAACTTCATTCGCTTAAATACACGAAATCAATCGATAACAACAAGTTCACTTGGTGTCCCGCATTGCAAATTAACGTCGTGTCATCAACTAGAGCTATACACTCGCCTAGCTGAGGTTTGGTTTGCTCAAGCTTACAACTATTCCGAGACTAAAATAAGGCGAGGGAAGTTGAAAAAGATATTTCCGCGCATGCATAGTGAGTACATCCTGCGTGTTGGACTTCGGGGATAGCAGTGTACCGCCTCAAAGAGACATTTTATCAGCTCTTTGTACAGAACAAAATTATTGACCAATTATCGAAGTTTCTAACATGGGGCATTCACCTGTTACAGGTTAGATATGCAAAATCAATCGATAACAACAAGTTCACAACAGCAACAATCGACAAATGATATACCACATTATCTGCACAATGGAACTAAACAAGCTAAAGAAATAGACTTACCGACTTCGTCTACAGAGCGGACCATCCGAGCAGCCAAGTAAGAACCAAGTGCTCCGAAGTTAATGGCTTGGGGAGCATCAAACGTGTAGAGGGGATAACTGAAGACACTCGGTGGTACTATGAGGGTGTTGTAGAACCACAGGTAGAGTGGCCTCACACCTTGGCAAAAACAGATATGAAACAACGTCAAAGTCGTCATATATATATATATATATACATTTATCTTTATATATATACATGTATATATATATATATATATATATATATATATATATATATATATATATATATATATAATGATACTAATGTTAAGTAATAGCCTGTAAGACAAAAAGGATCACATTTTTGGAAATGGGGTCCTGGGGTCCGTTGAATAATCAAGGATTGTACATGAATACTCTTGTCTGTACTTTATAAAATACTTATGGACGAGCTTAAGAATGTCTTAATGAACAAACGAAAAGGATGCTAGATTATTAAACGGACCCCAGTTCATAGGCCACCCACTGATGGTTCGGGCATCGTCTCTGATGTGTGCGTTGGCATCAACTTCCCCAAATGGTGTTCTTCAGACATACATTCATACAGACAGGGACAGAAACAAAATAGGCGGATAGAATCAAATGTACTGACATGCATGGGCACATGTTGTACAAATTGGAATAAAATTTAGGCTGGGGAAACCTTTTAGGTGGAAACATAGAGCGTCATTCGTCCACATATACACACTCCCAATCGATTCCCTCTGACTGGGCAGCAAGGGTCATCCAATCAAGGATCGTACATGAAGACCATTGTCTATGCCTCGGACAAGGGTTACCATTTGATGTTGTTGAAGTCTGTTCGCTAAGACAGTATTAGCCGTCCATAAGTGTTGATAAAGTATACTCACATCTTTCCTGGGTTTCCGTGACACACAGAAAAGGGTCTGCATGTACGATACTAGATTATTAAACGGACCCCTGGACAGACCACAAGGTTGCCCAGTCCACAAGTCCACAGGGGGACATAGAGCCAGATGCATATAGAACAGACTAGGGCCGATAAACAGAGACAGACAGAGAGTGAGACAGACATGAACAAAGAATTCTGTATAGCTGACTAGCCAGCACCCGTAAGAGATGGCCCTGAACCGAAAAAAAGATTAATACATGAAGATTTAGGATATATTGGGATTTTAAGCAAGCAATTAGTTTCATTCCATAATCAGTTTCCATATGTGTAGACATGCATACATATAGTAGATTTCTATTCTTTAATGAATTCTCCTCTGCGTTTGATAATACATTGGAACAATTAGCAAATGCATTTTCTAGTTTTATTGAAGCCTTCTTGGTAATTTAAATTTCTAGCCTGATGATAGACATTACCTAATGTATTTTCTTACATGTATCCAATGATATAATTCGGGGGGATTTCAAAACCTTTCCATTAGGAGTGGAAATGACATCATGCGATTTACCATATACGAGGTCACTAAAGCTGTACCTACCAAGTGGATTGTAGAAAAATGCATACTCCCAAAGGTTATATTTGTATCCTGTTTGGTATTCTATGCTCGCTAAGACCCTCTTAAATCTTGAGGCATATATGAGGTTTTTAAAGAAGCCTTCACTTTTGTTGACCTTTAGCTGAAACCAAACAATTAAATGAGGGATTAAATGAGTAAATGCTGAATCATTTTGCACACTTCACCAGCAGGCAATGATACCCTTATTTCCGTGTTTTGAATTCTGCGGCTCATAGAAGATATCTTTCTCAGATTTATCAATACATCTAATATCATATTTTCATTTACAAAAGAAAATGCTGCACTTAATAGTCCAGAAAATAATTGCAAGATTGCTATTCTATGAATTACGATAGGGGTGATGCTGTGTACATATTATTGAAATACGTGTGAACATGTGTAACATATGATAAATGATTATGACAACATGATTTTCATCTAAAGTGGGATTTTATAACAACGTAATTAAAATTCAAATAATAAGAAGCCATTATTAGAAGAGTATCAAGTTTTCGTACCTTGCTATAGAGCCCGTCCACTTCTGATTCCTCAGATAAAATGGGAGGAAACCCGATTTCCGTTTCCATATATTCAACCTGAATAAGAAGGAGAATTATCCATCAGGCGTGAGCGAGTATGTGAACAGACGTTTTGAACACTTTACCAGCAGACTGCACCATATATGAGTTATAATGAGTGTAGGTTCTAGTGCCTAGAGACCGATATGGGAGTGGGAGTCTTGTCACAGTCTTTCTTACCGGGGAAATGGAACATAACGTGTTTCAAAACAAAGGGGTCTTTCTTGTTGGAGAAATAGAAACGAGAGATTTGTAAGAGAAACACGATTAAACATTGACGTTACCTTATCTCTTGCTAGGTTCTTCGTAGCAGCATCCATCCAGTGGGCATTATTTATGGCTGCCTGTGTAGATTGCTTCAAGTAGTCTACCATCTTCTCTACCTAAAACAAAGAACTACACTTTGAAGTCGCAAAGCCAATGGCACGTGCACCAAACCGACAGTCTTAAGGGGGGCGTCCACCAACCACGACAAGGCTACGACAATGGCTTCCCGACAAGGTCCATGACAGGCCTACGATTGGAAGGCTTGTCTATGACAAGGCCACGACAGGCTGTGACTGGAATGGAACATGTTCGATTTTCCCCATGACTGGACCCTTATCGTGGAGTGTCATGGCGTGTCGGAAGCATGTTGCTTCGTTTACGATAGGAAATTTTGGTGGAGCATGCACTTCCCAACACATCCCGACAACGCTGTCGTAAAGCCCCCCTTCTTATGACAAGTCTGCAACAAGCGGCGATTGGAACTTACTTGTCGGCTCTTGTCGTAGCCGTGTCGTGGTTGGGTGACGCCACCCTTAAAGGCCAGCCCCAACCTACCACGATTCTGGTCCCGATAGGCCCTACGACTGACTTTCCGACACCATACCGATTCTTTCACGAGGTCATCAAAAATCTGATGGAACACACTCTTAACCTACCATACTTACTGTCATGAGAATGATTTTTGTTAAAGATATATTAGGAAACACTACCTGTTAGGTAATCCCATAAAGGATTGACCTACAGTTCTCAGAGTTTCAGCATACAAGCATTTACAGACATGGTTGAATTAAGAAAAGAGACAACGCACCTCTTTCCTGCCTGTATCGGCCATATGAGTGCGAGCTAACTCCACGGCCAATGCAAACCCCATGCGGGTCTTCATGAGGGACAGACAGCTGTGCCAGGTGGAAGGGAACTCAGTGCGCCCAGTAGTCTTCTCCAGGAGGGAAAACTTGTGCTGGCGGTACTCCCATGATAGGTGGTCGGCGAACGTGTGCACCACTGTCCACACCATGTAGTTGTTCATCATCCTGCATTACAGGAATCAACTGCCATGATTTTATATGTGATTAGTATCTATACATCTCCCTGTGTATCGTATAACAACTAGCTCACTACTGTTTTCGGAAACAAGGACCGAAAGTTACTACATGTGTTTCTTGATTATCCGATTTCTTTTACAATAGAATAAATTCTGATACATAGTTGGTATACATATTGGAGTATTTCATATTGATACAAGCTTTTTCATTAGGTTCGCATTACAGTCAACAAACACAATGTAATGGAGGGTCTTCCACCAGGACGCGTAATCTAAGCTGATTCTGACCAAATAGTTGACTGTCTAAGTGGGGATGAACCGAATGGACATGCCTGGCGGGATCGCCCAGCACTCCCCCCCCCCCCCCCCCACCCTCCATGGGCGACAATATGGGTCGCATAGGCAGGAACAACACTCAGCCAGATCTTATAAGATCTTGGACAATCCAGCAAGAAGCAGCCAGTTGCTGTCAGACATGAACCGACCCTGCTGTTCTTTGTTTTCCTACTCATTATGAGTATTGTAATCCCTGTGTGTACATTGCTATCCCTTATATAACAGGTCATGCGTACTAGAGCGACATTCCTTTTAATCAACATATAATTCGGTATTCTTAGAGGAGAACAAATAAATTCTGGTTGTGCAGCGAGTTTTGGAAATGATGCCACAGAAGCGTAGATACAACCTAAAAATTAGAACACCCTTGATTTGTATAAGAATTATGTTCTTATAATGTATCTCTGGAAAATGAATAACAGAAATATAAGAAGATATCAGAACCAGTAACCATTGGGGATATTTTTTTGGGACGGCAAAATAACGGTATTTGATAATGATATTATTTGCAATTATATTGTTCAAAGTAAGTTTTGTGCAATGAGTAAAAACCGGTACCTACCTGTCTCTTATTGTGGATTCATTCTTGAGCAGCTCATTTAACCCCTCAAAGTAGGACAGGGATGTAAGCGCTATCGACGTTTCTGCGGTCACACCGGCATCCTTAAATATTTTCATGAAAATCGTGACCCAGTCAACCTGAACGAAAAGAAAATTCAATTCATTATCAGAAGTGTGATAGTAGATTTAGGAGGCGCTACCCCAAGTGAGTATTACAGTCTAAGCAGTGACACTTTAATTTAGATATTAGAACGATACTTTGGAATATACTTCATTGAAATAAGCAACACGATAGTCAAAATGTGATATTTTGATTTCCTAGTGGAAATGTTCGGTTGGCCAGGCTTAGAGCTCAGGTGAGACTAATACAGTAGAACCCACCCCCCCCCCCCCCCCCCCCGTAAGCGGTCACCCTCCGTTCCGGGCTAAAGTGTCCGCTTACGCGGGATGTCCGCTCACGCGAGGTTAAAATAAACATCTAATAGAGGGAACCGTTCCGAACGAAGGAAAGTAAAGCAAATAAAATACCATCCTGTTTCTCCATAGGCTTAACATTGGGAGCTCATACTCCACGTCCGAGAAGGTAGTTTACTCAATACTCGATGGCTAATTGGGTGAGCTATCTCATTGATCGATAGTGTTCCTGTATATGGGGGTGAAATAAAATCATAACTCATTCAGTTTCGCTTCATGAATTTCTTCGCGGTAACACTCGCTGGAGGACGGACCAAGTTATTTTCATCTCTCGGGTTTTAGATCCTAATTACCTGTGTGAAGTTTGCAGATAGTTCCCTGAGACTCGTTACTTGACCTTCCCATCGTTCTGTCTCACTCAATCGGCTTCTTAACTGAAAGATGCCAGATAAAGTAACTGTATGAAAGGGATAATCTGACTTAACAGAAATGCCCTTCCATTGGAATGACATGATAATGTCTCCAAAACTCGACGGAGAATGATCAAGGACAATTTCCGTGTACACAGGTTTTTTGTTTCTTTGTTGTTGTTTCTTTTTATTAGGAATCGATTCTCTTATATATGGATACAGTGGGGTCTATCGTCTACATCTACTTATATACGACATTGTTATCAATGGTAAATCATTTAAAACTACTCATAGTCTAGTCTTCTGAGCTAAACAAAGATTCCTAGTAAGAACGATGCTACCATGTTATACATCATGAATATATAGACATATCACTGTGTATCTATTAGCTCATCGGTAGCCAGCTATATAATATCTAAGGATGTACCAAAATGTGCAGGATTTGATGGAGATTCCAATACACGGAATCCAACTGTTTCTAAACGAAAAAAGTGACTTACCTGAGTGAGTGCTAACTCCTGGTTATATACATCATTTACAAAAATATCAATGGTTTCTTTCTCCTTTTCGTCACCTAATTGTACTTCAGAATCGCGTAGCATTAAGGTCCCCAACGTCCGCACGTAGTTCTTGAATATAGCACGTTTCTGGAAATTATCAATTGTCAGAATAATTTAAAAACTGATAGAATGACAAATATTAGTCTAAACCTATGGCCGTACCACCCACGCTTACCCACAAACACACCCACATAGACAGCGACATTCACACACACCCAAACGACAGCTACACCCATACCTGGCCAAATTCACCCCTACCAACACAAAACCACAAATACCTACACCCTCATTTCCAATCACACCCATGCCCGACCACACATTATCATATACCTACTTGTGTACGTCACGTATTTCCTACCCGTTGTTAGATATATAGTAATTATGATATTTGGCACGGGTGTAGCGTATTCGCCACTACGTTCATAGTGTGAGCGTATGGATTCGACGTTTTTGTGCCTGCGCAGTGGCCAAGCCCTTCTTGTTGGAATTCCAGATGCGTTCTCTACCACTTCACGAGTTTAGAAACATTTTACAAAATCCCCGTCAAGAGTAAGAATGTGTAATGATCAAATAGCAAGGTTAATAACATTGGACATCTACATTATAAAGTTCGGAAAGCTGAAATATGTGAAGGAAATCGATTACAAAAAGTTCTCTCTTGCCCCGCATTGCCAAGTTAGACCGACTGAAGTCAACAATTCAGAAACCGTATTAGTATGATCTCAGATTGGGCAGGCAATGCAGCATACAGCACCCGCTCTTAAAACGTATCCTCTGTTCCCTCAAGCCTACCGCTATTTACAAAGACTACCATTCGGAGAGCATGTGGCAGCTGGCTACTTTCCTATTGTATCATCTGTTTCACTACCCACCTAATACGGAGTCTCCATACTAAGCCTGTGGAGCCTACAGATCGCTTCTGAGTAGAATTTGGAAAGCCGTATTCTCCTAGGAGAATACGGCTTTTTCGGCCACCTGACAGGTATTGTAGGAACTATTTCAAATAAACAATGGACAAGGGTTACGTAGAATTTCTAACTATTTACCAGATTTACTAGGTGTCTTTCTCTGATGGCGAGGGTATCTTAAAGAGCAGGGACCTGTTTCACTAGTCTGGTGACATGTCTGTGACACCATACAGACATTGGGTTTGTCTAGTTTCGTGACACCACAAGTAGCTGCCCTTAGGAAATACAGACCCCAAACATAAGAATTAGACAAATCTAGACACATCATGGACCTGTTTCACTAGTTCTGTGACAAAAGTGTTAGACAGATATGAAAAGCGGCACCAACAGTGCAAGCAAGGACGGACAAAACGAAGTCTAATGTCTAGTTCTTATGAAACCGGACACACCATCTAGACGCCATCTAGACATGTCACTGTCTAGTGAAACAGGTCCCTGCTGCGTGCACGCTAGACCTCTCACTCTGCTCCCAGCCACCCAGCACTAGCCCGGAGGATGCTTTCTCGCCCGGGGAGATGCTGGCTGACTCGCCCTGGCAGCTGCTCACTCGCCTCTTGACACTGCTTATCTCTACAGGTTTACTCAATCCACAGAACTCCCCTGTGTGTGAGGGCTCCGTAATTCTCCAGGGCTCCTCCTAATTTTCTCTTGCTGAAACTCTGATAAGCTTGGCATATTTTATCACATCTACATGAACTGTTCACCACTGTTTACAGTTGTTCACAGATTCCAGACTGAATGAGTTTTCTCATTTTCTCAGCCACTCTGTGGCAAGCCTGTGAGCCGTAATGGTTGCAATGCTGGAGGGCCGGCGACCATGATGCCACCTGACAATTTGCTCTGCTGAGAGCCACCCCACCTGATGGCTCAGGGGAGCACGCATGACGTCACCGCACCAACCTGGCCACGATTTTGTTCCGCCAACCAACCCCACGAAAGAAAAAGGGCTGGCATATCAATTTTTCTCATCTACATAAATTGTTTCTAAACGTATACAGTTGTTCATAAATCCGGGACTGACTGAATGAATTTTCAGACTAAAAAGGTTATTCGTAATTTGGAACGAATGAATATTTCTAACCTCTGTCTTACGTAATTAGATCTTTCCAAACTGACAGCTGAATTTGTGGATCTCCTATGGTTTCTGAAAATGAAACTGGCGATTACCTACTTGAAAAGTGTAAATTATGTGCATGACAGCAAGATGTATTTGATGCCGGCGTCATTTTGAAATAGTGTAAATTATGTGCATGACAGCAAGATGTATTTGATGCCGGTGCTATCGTTGCTATCGTTAAGATAGCATTTGACGCTCTCTCAGAGTAAAAACGAAAGACAATATTTATAGACATCAACTTATGATGCACTTTTGTTTGATGTATGAATCATGTAGGGCATCGGTGTCCTCCTTATGTAAGTAATGTTTGACGTTTTGTAAGCATTTTATGCCATTTACAAGGCAATGCTTCCGTCAACTGAAAGAATCCTTTAAGAGGAATTCAATTGGAAAAGTCCCCGTTAACCTTATTATATTGACATCTTTATAAAAGTCAATAGCACTATTGGAAATGCAGCATATAATAGATAGATTCGTTTATTCAAATCAATTTGAAACCAAACTTTTATAGCCAGGAGCCTCAGTCGACCGACATATATTTAGACCAAAAAATCAACTCGTGTATCATCGTCCAATCAGTGCCCCTCAGTCACCCCATCTCGTACATTCCGCTTTGATATTATCCAGACTGAGGCTTCGGCGCAATATCCCAAAACGTCATGGATATTCATTGCATTTATTCAAAAAACCACCAGTACGATGCCCGAAACAACCGTTGCTGGTATAACTACATATAGACACATACCAACTGACACGTACCGATAGCCTATTACCAGACACGTTTACTGTGTAACATTTGGCAATTTTGTACTATGGCACCTGTATTTTGTTACCAAACAATCCTGGATGTCCAGGGTAGTCCGTGGGGATTCCGTTGGTAACTAGGATCAATTTTGGCCCCCTGTGGTCGAGGAGGAGGGTTAGTAATTAGAACGTGGGTATCTGTGACCTTTGGCCCTGGACCTGCTTCACGTGAACATCGAACCCACGCAGCTCTTCTAGATGTAGTTTCTATCAATATTGATACAAATTAACTATTTCTGGCAGATCCCTTGAGGGCAATGAAAATGTAGAAGCATCACATGTTCTTCTACTTTATCCTTAGTAGAATTACACTTGCCTTATCTGCTTGTGTATTATGGACATCCTCATCTCCTAGGTCGGCAGTTGGAAGCTGTACCTATTCAACAAATAGAAAATAACAATCAATATCACGTACTAAGTATATTGTGTCATTTCAACATATAATTCTGACTTTTATAAAGAAGCATGTTCGTCCAACTTGTATAATTATCCTCTTTAGTTCGTTATATTAGATTTCGCACTAAAACCAAAGTATATATCTTTGTTAATGAGCTTCGGTTTTTTTTCATTGACCAAATAAGCAATCAAAATATACATGTACTAATGCCCGCTTCAGCAATCGGGCATACTTCATGGCTATAGGTGTTCTATCCATCGCACAACAACAGAATATGTGTCAAAATACATGTGTACGACCCAACCCTGAACGGAGCCCATTATGTATGTGCCTTCTTATCTTTGTTATAAAGGAGATGACAATCATAACGTATCTGGTTCTGTGTCACAAGGAAGCATTTCTTTTCAAAGTATTTTAAGTCGTTAGTTGCTGAGAAGGGTCGGTATATTCTATAGAACAATCAATTTTAGTTCTTCATAGGTACATGTGCTTTAAATGAAGTACAATAAGTTATATTATAATTCTTAGAAGGAAATACGGAACATGCATCATAAGGTTAGAGTAGCATAAAGTGGAAGTGAGTTGGCCATACAATTTGTGAGTAAGTACTAAATAATACATGATAATAAGTACAGATCAGCACTTGATAGTACATGTACGAGGGAAATGATATAAAGTATATATATATATATATATATATATATATATATATATATATATAATACATATGTTTGTTTTAGAAAACACATGTCTGATATTTTAATTTGCCAGTGTTATCTCAATATCTCATATGTCAGAGTTATTATGAATATGATTGTGGCTGATCAATACATTTCTAATTAATTCAATTACAGGCTGATATAATTGGGCTCTGCAAAATATGAACGAAACTGCATATCATCAGTATATCTAAAACTATTTTCAACGGAGACCGTGAATTGCTTAATAATGATTGTAATAGGAAGACAGAAACATATTCATGATGTTATACAGTAGCTCAAAAGACCCCAGACGCGTTCCAAACAGATTGGCCTTGATTGTTAGTAGGAGACCTTTCACCAGGACGTGGGTAATGGTGCCAACATTGGCATGATGCCTACTAGGCCTCAATCAAGACAGATTAACCACAATACAGATTCACACAATGTTGACAGCTGTGTAGCCAAAGGAACGCCACAACACATACCTAGATTTCATCATAAAATTTTCTAACTTTTAGTTATCTTCTCCCCCTAAACGGATTATCGTTGGTCGTGTGGCCTTCATGTGGATCAAATACACGCCATTTGCATATGTCAGCACGAGAGAGGCTCAACAAAAAAATCCCACGTAACCGCATTAATCCCATTAGGTTTATTAATTGATGGGATCAGTATCCGAATGGCCTTTGCCTCCGGTGTTAACGCCGCACCGTGACATGTATGTCAGTAGTCATCCCATAACCTTTAGGGTGATGGCCTTTATAGTGGTTCGCCCTATAGGTTACAGGCGATCGAGTGCTGTCATCTATTGAGGACATCACACATCAATCCGGACCAACTGTGTTCCCATCTACGTATTCCTCATCTGATATACACTGTTAAAAAGGATGTATACAGAGTTCCACGGCTGAGATTCTAGGATGGATAATGTAAACGATTTGTTTGGTATTAGGATAATGGACCAACTGTGTTCCCATCTAGGTATTCCTCATCTGATATACACTGTGAAAAAAGATGTATACAGAGTTCCACGGCTGAGATTCTAGGATGGATAATGTAAACGATTTGTTTGGTATTAGGATAATGGAAAATGCCGTTGCCGAAAAGGTATAATTAGGACGAGATGAAGGGTAGTAACCATGATGGTTGATCAAGCGTGATCGAGGTATGTAAGGTGAAATGGTTGGGGTAATTAGATGTACGACCTTCATTTTCCCCAAAACATTGGTGAATAGATGTCAACATTGTCTATATAGTTGCATTTCCGCACCTTGATTTTGAATTAGGTACAAAATTCATATCAACTATTCCTAAACCATTCCCAAAACCAGGGAAATTTATGTTTGATTATACAAAAAGCGTGTTTAGAGTATCCCATTGGTTACCAGAAAACGTAAATCAAAGTGTGTGATGCCGTGGCGCTAAACACAGGTCTACTGTAGCAGGAAATAAACTAACAAAAATACAAAAATACAATGGAAATTAGAAATTATGTTACATACCCATTGGTAAGGACCGTAGTCTATTCCTACCTTCTAGAAAAAAAACTAACAGATTTATGGAATAATTTTGAGATACTCACTCCAATGATGTTGCGCTTCCTGTCCTTGGGGTCCGGACTGACGTAGTAGTTGAAGAGGACAGGCACGCCGTAATCAGTGTGCGCCTTGATGAGTGTCTCTTGGAAGCTCCAGCCCTGCGCCCACGAGTCCGGGCTCAGCAGGAACCACCCCCCGAGCTGCTCCCGAATCTCACGCACCAGTGCCCGACCCCCGTCGCTCATCCGCCCGTAGTCGTGCACACACATCGAGAAGAACTCCTTCATCTTGCGCTCGGAGGAGTTCTCCGAAGGACGCAACACTGGCGACTCGAGAGTCTCGCGAAGCTTGCGCTCACTCTCCGCGAACAGGTGGTCGAAGACGCTGATGTAAGCCTGGTCCGGCGGGACACTGTGCTTGGAGATCCAGCCACCGCAAGCGAAACGGTGGAAGTCGTCACAGGGATCAGCCGTCGGGTCCATACTGTCTAACACCCCGGAGGCGGCCTGGAGACACCCGGAGGTGAGGCAAAGCCGGTCATCGGCTCCGGGGGAGTCGGACCTGCTCCCAGTGGAGTCCTCTAACCCGCTGGAGGAGGTCGGGGAGGGCGTGCAGGGTTTGGAGGCCATGGCAAGGATCCCCACCAACAGAGCGGCGCTGCTTATGACCAAGAAGGCAAAAACGGCCACCACAAAGTTAAACGTCCTGCGGTTTGCCAGCTGCGCTGAAGAGTCGGTGATTATATGTTGGAGATCCTCCATTTGTAGTCGGAGGGGCATGGTGGAATTTAAGTTGATTTATTTTTACTTTCAGGGAACCACTCGAAATTAGTATCCCAATTTAATGGACTCCACTTGCCAACTTCATGTCATGGTGCAAGGGCATGGTTAGGGTCTTGACTTTTAAGCTCACCTCGTGTTGGCGTTCCTCTTGGCTATTGGCGTTGTCATCGTTTGTGTCTGCGTGTTGTTTATCTTATCGTTGGTCAGTAAATGTAGACGCCACTGGCGGAGAATGGCTAGCCATGGCTAGGAATGTACAATGAACCGCACGTTATGAAACTCAAGTTAGGCTATAATAATGAGTGTTGTAAGCCATACATCGTATATATATGTATCCACAATTGATGTAGCGGGATGTAGGTACGCATGGATCAGAGTAATTTCCAAATCCGAACAGCTCTTGGTGTACCATCTGGGTTTCCGCTTACAGTAGGGCAACGCTCTTTACTCCACGTTCTCTCTGATTGTTAGTAGCCTACATGTTGATCCATGGATCCACTCGGTAAATGTGGTAGTACTCGTACCCCACATAGGGCTCGTTCACGAACCACAACGCGCTACACCATCCGTGACGTGAGCGCAAGTTGTGTAGCGCTCACCACCAGCTCTGAACCGCGGGACGGTACCTCTGTCAATGTTCTAAGGGTAGAGAGTGGCTAACTGCCGGCCGCTCATTGCACCGCCGTCCTAAACAGACTTGGGAGCGTTGCGTCATGAGGGGTGAGTTACATCGGCGGTCTGAGCTGGTCAAAGGGGAGCAGTTCATCTATGTATACCTGGAGTCGCGCAGTGGGCTGGACGGGGTCGAAGGGGAGGGTGTATACGGGATAGGCACGGGTGCCGGCTGGTGTTGGTTAGGGGTCAGTGGGGTGGGGTTGGGGGCGTGGATATAAGAGCCGACTTCGTGCCTTGACCGCGCTGATTAACCACAGACAGGTGATCCACAGGCGGTAAGGGTGGCCACAAGGTACGGCGAGGGGGTGAGGATTATAGTAATCCAGTCCGGGATAATATAGGCTGTGGCACAGGGTCGGGTACAAACTGTAGGGTATAAACTGGAGAACGGGTGCCAAAAGGTCATTCGGGACGGATCTAAAAATGGCCGGTCATTTATGTGTATACTATATAAGTGTTGTTTGTTTTTTTCAATTGAGTCAAACCTATATCTATAATTGCTCATACAATAGATAACAATAAAGACATACCCATTTTCTCCGTCTTAATTAATAATAAAAGTTATATGTTGAAAACAAACACGTAATCTAGTACGGTATAATTTGTTATGTTAATGAGATGTGGTGGGGGATACTATATTGCTTAATGTATAATGGTTTTTTTTATATACACCTTCTCTTTATAAAGAGTTTGAGAGTCAAAAAGATTCTGAAATTTCGATATTTGGCAGATCACATTCAAACAAAACTCCACTGTAAATATGGTTTCAAATCAACGAATCATATTTGTACATGCCTTAAACAGTTATTTATATCTATGCAATATTACTAGAACTACAGTGTACGTTTTGGAGGATTTATTAACAATAATGGTGTATTGCTAGGTTTACATTATCGCCCCAATAGTCCTGGCAGTGATTTTTGCACAAATCGTAAGTCGCGTGGAACTTTAATGACATTTTTATGGTTTTTCTTCACTCTGCCTAAAAAAGGCCATCCCATTGAGTTGAGGCTGCCTTAGATTGACTTGGTCTTATCGGGGTTTGGTCGGCATGCCGCCATGGCTCCGCAGTACGTTGACTTACATTCGGAGCCCGACAGATCACATCATGACCCTTTCCTGTAGGTGGACGAGGTTAAATAAAATATGGGTCGCTTTTATTAAACTCTTGTGAACTATTTGCCCGTCCGCAGAGACAGTCCCCCCCCCCCCCCCACCAATATTGTCTTCATACTTTACTGCTAAGCCTCGTAAGACCTCTCCTACAGTCACATAGTCTCGTTGGGCAGCGTAGTTAAAATGGGCTCTCTTAAGTGAATCAAACTAGCAAGAGAAGCCTTATTTATCAATTAAATCAGCATAAATTTGTTTTCTAATCGGAAGCTGAGATAGAAAGGGTTATTTATATTCTCGAAGCTCTTTTTTATATTCAAACATGTATTTTGAAATAAATAGCCATAAAGCTAGACTTAATCATCAATTTGTTAGTGAATATTTTTGTTCTCAGAATTTACATAGACCAAGGTTCAGTACTTAGTTCGAGATTGATGTCCACAGACTCGTCACAAGTTCAACTACACCAACTTCTTAGTCGGGACAGAGTGGAGACAAAGGTGGCTCCCAATCCATTACCAAGCATCGCCTGATGCCATACGCACACCGCTATCCCTAATAAGAATATATATGTGCTGCCCACAACATATATGCAGACGTGATTTTAAGTATACTCCATTCAGGTAACCAGATATCTGCAGTCACTTTCAGATGTCCCGTCTCATATTATGTACATTTGCTGCACCTTATCGTCCTCTCCCTTCCCCATAACCGTAATTAACCCACCTGGAAAAGCTGCTCCCTTTTAACCTACTTGCCCCTGCACGGCTACGCACATGGCGCCGAAATCGTTACCAATTAGGTATGGACTCGACCAACCTATGTTATCGCTGGTGATTTCTGTCCAATTCTCCAATGTAGTAAGTAGTTCCAAGAGTACACCAAGAGAGCCTGCATTATACCGGTTTTTTTGGGTCGTTTTTTTGTTTTGGGTCTACTTTTACGGTGTCTTCCTGTAATGCAGCACTATATGGTTATGACTTCTCGAGTTCATCCGAAGATGCACCAAGATTTTCCATTGTTCTCTCCATTCTGACGATGTTTCTATATAGATAATATTCAGACTGTATTTTGCTGTATGTAAATCTTATGCAATGGTAAAAAGAAGGCTAATTTGTTACATTGTCCTCCACTAAAATGTGTCCTCCACTATGATTATCTTTCATATTTGAACAAAAGTGGATCTTATGACTTTAAACCCAATCTGATTGGTTGATCCTAGGTACATGTTGTCGTCCATAAATATATTTCCTCCATGCACTATGGTTGATGCGATCTCTGAATGACCACACTTGAATCGATGCTAGACTCGAATATGAAAGTCATAACTGTTGTTTAATTATCACCCTTTAAATAAATGAAAAAAGACACCCCTCTCTACTGACATGTTTCTCCAGTGCGTCAAGGTTCGCTTGTCCGGTGGTATGATTCTCACATGTGGCAACGGTCCAGGCCACAGCCATCGAACCCATTAGTCCACCCTTGTAGCAGAACGACGCACCTCTCTGAGTCACCATATAGCAGTGTTCATGTTAACATTGATTATACATGTATTTTCAATTTCATTGTATTTATAAATGAAATTTGTATTTATAAATGTGAATCTAAACAAATGCAGTCCATAATTTCCCTGGTTTAGTCGATAAATGGGGATCCTCTTGTTATTATGATTCACCTACAATACCTCCAGCAGCGGTGTCGTCCATCGAGAGCCTTTTCTGCATGCCAAATGGCACAGAGACGATCTGATGACGTGGCAGACTCTGAGACATTTGGCGCTAAAGCGTTGTGCCTGGACGTTTACAGGACTTGGTTTGTAATGGCGCTATGCATGGACGACGTAGCATCCTTCATTAAGCCCAGAACGGAAGTCATATCTGTTATATACCTTAAATTTGCCATATTTTTACCTTCAAATTGGGTCATCTTGTTTGGCTCCACCACCTTGCCAGGTACGTATGGTTTACTAGAGGTCCCACATTGCGATGGTGGCGCCGCAAAGAAAGAGGGGCAGAACTACAATACATTTTGCTGTTGTAGTCAGATGAACTTGTTGTTATTGACCGGTTTTGTATAAATAAGCTATTTAAACTCTATTAGGTAAATTCCCCACGTTATACCTCGATATTCGGTCATTATGCATTCTTATTCATTACGAGGAGTTTATAAAACAGCTCCGAACTCTAGAAAATCGACAGGAGTAATCTGGAAGTCCAACACGCCCGATGTGATTATTGCACATGCGTGAAAATATGTTAATTATATCCCCACTCTCCTGAACGTAGTCTCCGCTATTTGGTAAGGATGTGTATAACAGAAGATACGATTGGAGAGCAGCCAACGGCACACTCCTCAGCTAGGCGGACGTTAATTATGTCACGTGATCACACGCCATCTACATCGCGTACGGGTAAGAGTACTGCCTTGGTAGGCGCAGGTAGTATGTGTTGGATGTACTGCCATAGGTATATAACATTATGTATCGTACACAACTACATACTTTTGTAATAACTCATTATGGCGGTCGAAGAAAACCAGTCCCAAGCTGAGATTGCAGCCGCTTTAGTGGTTGAATACTGAAATGAGTTGACTATCCCAAATTGTGAAATGCAAAAAGTCGATAAAAGACTTTTCTCAACAAAAAAGGTGGATCCACATAGATCCAAATCTGTCATTCTTAACTATAAATGAATTCAACTGTATATATTTATAAAGTCTTCCCCTTAGCATATTTCCGCTGTTTAAGTTAAGAAATAACAAAACACTTGCTTATAGTACTGACCAACGAGTCACGCCTAGAGTGAATTAAGATGCCTTTCCCAAATGTGAAGGAAGCCACTGACAATCTGGATTCAACCCCATGGTTTCTTTTGTTGAATGATATATCCCTTTGTATTCTGTCAATTGATAAGTGATGAGCATATTTGTTGTACGATTGCTGAAACAGAATATATATGTTGGTGACAGTAGGATGACATGCTTGTGTGTTTACATATGGGGATGATTTATCCCTCCGATATATCATGCCGTGGTATAATGTCGGCCCCATTGCATGTAGGATCCTGTAGGTATTATTACTGTTTATCATGACATATTGTGATTCATCACTGCTGTCCAACATGAAAACACAATAACTTTGAATTGGACTGCCCGCGCATTAGCGACGACATTGTATTAAAGCCAACAACCCACTGAGCGAAAAGAACTTCTACCAAGGGTCTTACTATGCATCTCCCAATGAAAAATCAAAAATGCATTGGAAGGAAAGCTAAAATCATGGCAATTGATCAGTGGCCATCCATAAAGTACGTAGGCAGAATTTCTGAAAGTGCGTACTTACTTTATGGATGGTCATATTTCTACGATTCCTCGATGATGCAGCCCGGTAGTCTACGATATTCAGACACGTTTGATTGTCTCAGAGTATTAATCTGCATCAGAGTGATTTCGGTGGCTAGACTAAATGTTTGTCTATGAAACAGACCGTCCCAGTCTGTCTACAATTTTTCATAATCTGAATCGTAAGGTTTTATCGTAGTAAGTGGACGCCCGGCTTAATATTTTAACTCTATCTTCTCTTGGTTTGTGGGAGCTATGAAAAGCCTGATACCTAATTGCATTAGTGAAGCAGTGGGAACTCCATCAATCCATTGACCCCAACAAGACGCCACAAACACAGTTCAGGGTCATATAAATGGGAAGGGGGTGATATTTGTGTCACTGTTCAGTATTCTGTAATCTATGTCAGCATTTCGGTTGATTTTGTTACTACCACTTGCTATTTAGTCCTAGTAGTACACTCGGACGTGTGATTGTCAGAGTGAAAAAGTGACATCTAAATTGCATCCATAAATAGAATCGTGCTAAGTACATATACTATTGTGTACAATATGTGATCATATTATATATATATATATATATATATATATATATATATATATATATATATATATATATATATATATATATACACTGGGTATATGTTAGGAATATACCCAGTATATTCATATATAAAGGCTCAGTGGCGCCTCCAAGCGTCAGGTGCTGGAATCAAATTCTCCACACCCCAACCTCTCAAGCGTCACCGACGCAATTCTACCTTGTGAATAAATTATAAAATATGATTAGGCGAGGGAAAAGTTATTTGGTAATATTTATCAAATTGACCCTTTAACATGATATACATTAGAAGTGAATCTTGATAGTGAGATGGATAGTCGTCCGTGGCAACTTCTCACTTTAAGATAGAAGGGAAGCAACAGAATTACTTTTTTTATAAAGTATTTATTGACACATACCGTCATCGCGCACGCGATGATTTTCAGATGCAGTCACATATAAAGTAACAGAAAATGATAGGTTGGTAACCATGTCTACCTTCTAATGAAAACGGGGAACGAACATCACTGACAACGATTTGTAGGCTTCCCGCAGGATTATAATATTATCACTCCTTTACCTATGGCAAGATTTCTTGATGGCAATATTGTCTCAAGCAATTGGAATTCATACCGTTAGGCGATAGGGTACTTCTTTCCTGTGGCATGTGTCGGCATTATATACTTATCATATCTCATTATGTGAAATGTGTAAGAAAATTAAAAGATAAAAGGGGGTTGGCCAATGGAACAATTGGATCCATGTAGCGACATTGTGAAGTGATGTCCTGTAGAGGGATTGCGGCACTCAGAGGTTGGAAAAAAAGATGTAGCGATGTTGATTAAATAATTGTTTACCTCGTGTACATAATGATATGATGAATGTCATTAAATGTTCACAACAGAGAAATATTCAAAGGAATATTTAGATGCATGTGTAACGACGCTGCGTTTAGCTTCAGCTGGTGTGACAGGCCAGGCCAGGAGTTCCAACCCTCCTGATTGGTTTACTCAGTAAACGAAAGTTGACGGGAACCTCCCTTACCAATATCGTAGGGGCCCTCTAAGCTGTATATGATGTGGGAGCACATGAATATGGCCCTGTTTGAATGAGGAAGCGGAAAATATAATAGGATTAATTAATAATATGATTCTTTTCGCAGAGAAAACCAATGATGCCTCTAAAAAAGAGTCATGAATGAAGGTGTCGTCCGAATAACCGCATTAAAGTTGGTAAACTTTGTGTAAATCTAAAGTCAAATTCCTTGTAACTTGTGATATGAAGGATGAAGGTCAGGTCACAGGATACACTGAGGTATTTTCGGAACGCGAAGTTATACCACGACGGATATTCAAAAGTATATACACAATAATGTTTGATTAAATTTTCTACGGTGGGTAAGTGCGTGAAGACGTCTATGCCCGTTCGCGTAAACAAAATTTTACGTGAAAGGGAATAGACGTTTTCACGTACTAACCCATCGTAGAATATTTGATCAAATATATCTATATAAGGCCACTCAAAAAAAAAAAATTGTTTCTCATCACCAAGCCATGAAAAATATGACGAGGGCGTTTGTTTTGTTTTTTTTTTGTTTTTTTTTATTTTTTTAGCTGGGTCAGAGATGGCTTTTTAAGTGTAATAATATGGACTTCAGACACTTATTTAGGTCATATCTTGCAGTCTCACTGTAAGTTCCTAATATCTCACTCATTTTACTGTGTGTATGGCATTCCGACAAGGTCCACGACAGGCCTATGATTGGTGGACTTGTCGTAGCCTTGTCGTGGTTGGTGGACCCCAGTTCCTGACAAGAGTCTACGACAAGGCCATGACAGGCTGCGACTGGGAAGCTTGTCTGGGGCCTTCCGACAAGGCTATGACAAAATCGAACATGTTCGATTTTCCCTACAACAGGACCTTTGTCGTGGAGTGTCATGGCGTGTCAGGAGCGTGTGGGGTGTCCCAGGAGCGGGGTTTTACTCTAAAGGTGGGCGTCCATCAACCACGACAAGGCTACAACAAGTGCCGACATGAAAGTTCCAATCGCAGCCTTGTCGTGAGAAGAGCAGTGTTGGGACAGCATGGCGGGCGTGTCGTAGATGTTGCTGGTTGCCGTAAAAAAGGCGCCCAGTGATATCGAGGAATCCACAACAGTCCATGACAAAGGTCTAGTTGTAGCAAAAATCGAACATGTTCAAGATTGTCGTAGCCTTGTCGGAAGGCCCCCGGCAAGCTTTATGTTGCAGCCTGTCGTGGCCTTGTCGTAGCCTCTTGTCAGGAACTGGGGTCCACCAACACAGCAGTGTCATGGCGTGGCGGGAGCGTGTGGGGTGTCCCAGGAGCGGGGTTTTACTCTAAAGGGGGGCGTCCACCAACCACGACAAGGCTATGACAAGTGCCGACATGAAAGTTCCAATCGCAGCCTTGTCGCAGCCTTGTCGTGAGAAGAGCAGTGTCCACGAGCATGGCGGGCGTGTCGTAGATGTTGCTGGTTGCCATTAAAAAAGCGCCCATGGTTCCGACACACTACGATAGTGATATCCGGGAATCCACAAGACTCCACAACAAAGGTCTAGTCGTAGCCGACAAGCTTCATGTCGCAGCCTGTCGTGGCCTTGTTGTAGCCTCTTGTCGGGAACTGGGGTCCACCAACCACGACAAGGCTACGATAAGGCTTCCAATGGTAGAGCTGTCGTGGACCTTGTCGGAAAGCCATTGTCGTAGCCTTGTCATGGTTGGTGGATGCCCCCCTTAATTGGTTACATGACACCACTTGATGCATCACTTTTGCCAACCATATAACCACATTGAATGCATTCCTGACATCAGGAGCTTTAATTTGATACCAAATACTCATATTTTTCATGATTTCTATCAAATTTTCATCTCATCTATGAAAAAAAAAAAAAAAAAATCTTCTAAAAACGTTTTTGCTGACGCGCGCGGTGATGAGAAACAAGGTTTTTTTTTTAAGTGGCCTAACATCCTAGAAGCCCGACCTTAAAAAGACTCCTAACATAGTACTCGCCTATAAAACAGTTAACCAGCAGGCTAACGGTAAAACGACTAGATGTCAGGGCCGCGACAGTTGCCGGCCCCACCACAAAAAATAAACAAATAAAATATCCCAAAATGGGACGAACTCACCTACAAACAAGCAGTCAATGATGATGAATTTTTAGGGTCAAACCCCCCCAAAGTGCCACACTAAACGAGAAGAAGTAATCTTCGAAACTGCAAGTCTCTCGTCCCCGTATCTGAGGAGAACGGTCCGATAAACTTGAATCTACAGTAGTTTGTCCGCCTTCCCCCACATATAAAATGTCCCCACCCCACTGAGCACCAAATGGTCAGCCCCTGCTTGTAGCAGAAAGGCAGTGCCCAGCGTGAGGACGTTTCTACAGTGACAGCGAGTTGTGTACTACGCTGTCCAATCAGAATCGACCTTACGGCAAAACTATGTTAAGTTCAGCCAATAGGAACGGGGATAACATCTAGCACACGGCGCCACCGACGCCGCGGCGAGTACGAAAATAACGTTAGAGGACACTTGTGGTCGTGTTACGCACGATAGCAGACGTCTGACTTTCATATACACAATAATGACTGGTTTTGTTTACGAGTGGCCATAATCTCAGAGTAGTTGACGCGTAGTAATATCCGAGCGATTAGCGAGGATATTACGTCGTCAACTACGAGGAGATTACGGTCATTCGTATACTAAACCAGTTGTTATTGTATTTATTACCCATCTATACTATATTGATAACAAATCTATTGCAATTAAAAAGTTTCTGTAAGTCATTTAGTTCAAGACATCACAGCACTGTCAAGTCTGGCAGTAATTCTGTGTACATACACCAATAACATAGTTCGCCATTAATCTGCACTTTTAGCATGTAAAGTATGTTATGACAGTGATCTCTGATGGTAAATGAGATTATTATGATTGATTCCAAATAATTAGCATTGGAGGAACATTCAAGAAACTTATTTTGGAGTACACAATAATTCAACCTCTTTATGGACAGAACTATTTTTCCGGAATCTCCTGCAGGAGATTCTGACATGCCAGAATCTCCGGGTAGCTAATTCCAGGTGCCATATACATTTCCTATGGAGACTCCGTAATCGGTGGGTAATAAAAGTACTTCCTTTCCCCTAACTATGTTCGATGGTCAGACATATATACCACTCTACCACCTGAGGATTCTCCAAACAACATGAGTCACTACTTTGCGAAAGTAAAAACCCAGCCATACTAGTATGCATCACAGTTATTGAGGATTATACAAAGTAAAAAAGTCTTTTTGCAAAATCCAAATTGAAATTTCTGTATAAAGATTGAACGCGTGCTAATGGACGTGTCCTACACGGGCCTGGCCCTTTGTAGGACACATTTTGCTGCATTGTATTAGCATCTAAATATTTAATCCCGTCGTGAATACAACACACATGGTACTGAATTTATCTCAAGAGATTGTGATCTGCTTTAAACCCACTGCGTGTTTTTGGCGGAATTCTTTTGTACACTTTGTACCTTGCTGAATCCAATTTTTAAAATTCACCTAAACCCTATAGCAGGTATTCAAAAAACTTGCCGATCACACTTCTTGGACTACAGTGAAGGACTCATGCAGAAATGCGGTATTCCTATTTCAGATATTACTGAACAAGTAGACGATACATTTTTACACGGGGTTTGTAGGGAAGACACGAAGTAAACGGGGCCCCGGTGATATAATTTTAGTCGCATTAGGTGTGTTGATAACAGGTTAATAATGAGTAGCGCATGTAGAAAACAACCATGGGAAAATGTTACATGGCCAGCAATGTTGCTGATACAAAGTGCATGGGTTAACTACAAGCTCAGACGGATGATAGCGTGGTGTCTTCACTCAAGATGGCAGCACTGTGACCGAATAACCATGCCAACAGAGCATCTGAGTTAGATTGAGCATCTGGTCAGACTGGTACACACAGTCCCACCAATATGCACGTGTTCGGGTCATATTCCGCTTCATAACACCCTACATTATATAGATCTGCCAAGCATATAGATACAGGCTTCCGTAATGAGAAAGCAGAATAATAGTGATTAAGTTGGGTTATTAAGGTTACCGTTGCTGATAGAGACTTGTAGTGTGAGTAGTGCTTGCCTTTCCCGCCAGGTGGGGTACAGAAGCATTGTTTAACTTCAGGTAGTTCATAAAGCAGTAACTAGGTGGCCGACTGTAGTATCTGCAGATGGAGCCTACATTCGGGTGTCAGATCCTGTATTGTGGCTCTTCGTTCTCAGGAAACTCGACTGACTTTCAAACTTTAATTATGGTTTCCTTGTCTGTCTACAACCATCCCAGAGAAGGATGACTTTAAGATGAAACCCCCGACATGATTGTTCTCACATGAAAGGCTCTATAAGCATATGTGAAAAAGACATAGAGATATGACAGTGGCCTATTATCACTATTAACAAGATCTAGGCTCTTCAGCTCACTGGACGCTCTTCGTAGTGAAATAACCCACTCACCCACACCTGAACTGAATTTCCTATTCCGTCGGCATTTTTAAAACATGCTTCTACATCAATAATTAGCAGACTTATCGGTCTTATCATACTTTCGAAACCGAAAAGACATTTTTTAGTAATAGCTAACGTTCTGGTTGTTGATCAGCCTCGTGGCTTAAGAAATACTTCATGCCATGCCCAATGTATACAGCCACTCAATGCTAAGCCTATGGTGTGTTTTTTTTAATCTGGGGTAGGATTGATTATTTGCTGAAACCTAAGGGATAGGTAATAGAAATAAATATTATTCTTCTAACAACCAGAGGCACAAAAAGTATTAATTTTCTTGATATATTTTTATATCAGGAACAGAAATACCTTCGTGACCCAGTTGTCCAATAAACGTTTCATAATCTCCACTTATAAGTTATATAATTATATCACATGTGTGTGTCCTCGATGGAGGAAGGATGTCAGGTCACCTTTTATCATCTCCTACCCCGGCTTACCTGTCCAGATACAGTACACCCATAGTTGGCCCCTCAGATCTGAGAGTGGCAGTTAAGGAGCCCTCCTCACAGGCACTAGTAAATCACTCAGATTACGCTTTCTTGTCATGCCACTTACAGCTTGGGGCTATCCATAAAGTATGTAAGTTCATAAACTTGAGAGTCCAAAATACCAGAAATTCCCTGCACTCCTTGCACTCCTTTATGGAAATATCAGTAAGTTGATGTCGTAAGCTGCATTTTGTGTCACTAATTATACACTCTCATAAATGTTACATAACGTCAATAGCAGGTTAAAAGATAAAACTTATAGAACGTCATCAAATTAAAGTGGATTTCACCGATCTGATCAAATGTCAGTTTGATCATTCCTATCCATTTGGACTTTCCGCCAAAATATTTCGGGGGCAGAAACTATATGTATGACATTTACTCTCGAGACAAACCACTAAACAACCATCAAGTATTCGTTGATATGCTCATAACCATTCCTCCTCTTAAACATGGAACGCAGGCAAGTGATAAATCGAATCTGTGTAAATTAAAGTAAGTAGCGCATTCGATTACCTTTTTTTTAATTTTCTAGCAGACCTTACGCAATAGCGTCTGCTCATTGGATCATGCTCATGGAAACAGGTGCGTTAGATTTATAACATAAATGTCCCCGAGCCACCTCAACATCATGTACTTTTGTTAAAAAATACAGTGCAGTGCTTTGTGTTGGCGAGTCACTGAGATTAGTGTCGCTACAATATACAAGTGAACCCCACACAAGAGATAGGATTCTCTGAAAGGACGAAACAAGGATATTCCATAGTAGAATGCACAGATTGCTTACCTACTTATATGGCAGATATCGTAAAACAACTTGTCCTTAATTTTATAGATTGTGTTGCCCTTCCTAATGATGGTCAGCGCAAACCTTATAGCTCGCAGTATTGTTGGTGGCAGGGAATATGGCTAAGGTCGTCAGACCTTGCCAATAGCGCCCCTGGAGCAATTCAATTAACCCACCCCCTCATTCGGTACCCCTGTTTATCGCTCACTTGACCATCCGGAAATGTTAATGGAACAATGAAGTGGTGCCCCCTCTCGTCCTGGCGACGCACTATATCCTCCATTGATGCCGACCCCAGTCTAGTGCTCAGTTACCATAGTAACGTGCTGTGCATATTGCGGCTTGGGCTTTGATTGGGCAGGCCTCCCTTTTTCAGTGGGTCTCTTGGATTTGTTTTATAACGGCGCCCTTTAGCATCTCTTAAAGAGGATCTGTGCCCGCGCTTTTCACCGCCATTGCCTCACAACCATGTCCCGGTATCAGAGACCACAGGTTGGGGTGGTCAATTTTTGTCAACTTGGACATGGTAAATTTCTGTTTGATTTTATGTGGTCTTGATAGGAAAGGTGTATTTTCTGAGTGGAACGATATATAATTACGTGAGAAGAAACTGAAATTAGTCTGAGACTATTATTGGAATTTTTCGTCGGTATTCTTTCATAATGTACACAAAGGTATAGGCCCACTACGTAATACCGTGCACCAACTTTAATCCCGTCGCACATCGATTTGCATTATGATTGACTTCCCGATTCAAATTTTTTTTAAACATTGGAAAGCCAGACAAAATTGTAGCAATACTACACAGCTACGACGCACCCTACGAAACACTATGATTGGCTCCCGGCATGCCACGATGAAAAGCCCGAAACATAAGCCTCTCAATAAAATCAAATATGTTCGATCTTTCGTTGCATAACAATGTGTATTGGAAGCCTATTTCACAGGAAAATCTCTCTCTCACATGAGAAATACCTGATAGAATAAACTGACGGGTCGTCAGCCTAGATATGGTTTCAATCAGTTAAATCTAATAGTCTGAAACTAAGAGTTTTCGAGAAAAAAATTATGATGCTATCACAGTTATATATCCAAAACCGATTGTTTTAGTGTGTGACAAATAATATTATATTGTTTTGTAGATACTTGCAAAAATGATTGATATTCATGCACTTTATCTAATATATATTATATTTAAATATCAAAAGAATGTCTGTGATATGCAGTGGTACACTGAGTGAATCGTGAGGTAATCGTAACCTTGGTCACCAACATTGTCCAATTACAGCCGTTCTGACACACATATGGGCTACAGACAGAATTTCTGGGGACCTCCCAACACACCACGATTTTGCCATATCTAATCTTAGTGTATCAGAAGGTCTATCGTGGTGAATCGGCGTTAGTTATTAGTCGATTTTGACTCTGAGGTAATTGTTCGATTTGACCACCTTGAGGGGTTGGTCAGCAATTATGCATGTCAAATCGGTATCACTGATCCCTATCCACATAAGTTTTGACAGTATTCACTGTTAGCCTCTTTTCTATGCAGAATTCATTCATAATATCTAGTTAGAACTGTTTGCATGATGTTTCTTATCAGCTCAGTACTTCTCCCGCTCACTATCAGTATTAGATCGTCTGTATACATGACCATTTCTGACTGCTGTAGAACTTTAAGGATGTTGTTTACGAAAATTATAGATAGGATGGGACCAAGGACTGATCCCTGTGGTACTCAAAAGTTTACTGGCAGGCTAGCCATGTCTGTATCTTTGCTGTTAATACTCTGAGTTCTAGAGGCCAGGTACAATCACAGTAATCTCAGGGCATTTTGATCCAACTCCTATATTATCGAGGTTTTGTATTAATAGTAAATGGTGAACACTATAGAACACCTTTTTAAGCTCTATGAAGGCACAAAGGCTAGTATCTTTTAGGTCTCTATTGTATTCGATCGTATTTATTACTTTCAAGATGGCTTGAGAGGTTGATCTACTGGGCATAAAAAGAAACAGATTTCTATCAATTATATAATAGGTTGTTAAAATGTTCATAAGGTGACCATGGAGTGCCTTTTCCACAAGATTTGAAATGAGGGGGAGCACTGTAATCGGTCTCTAGTTGTCAAAGAGTTCCAGGTTTCCTTGCTTGGTGAGTGGAGTAATGAAGTCCTTTGCTAATGTTCCTGGGAAAATAGAGCTGTTTATTATACTGTTTATAATTTTACACAGTATACCAGATGAGCAAGAAAGGTATTCTTCAGGAAATCTGTATTAAGAATTGTATTCCTGATGATTTATCAATTTCCAGGGCTTTCACTAGTTTAATACAGTCTGCAATTGCGATTTGATCGAAGTCAAGTGGTCCATGGCCAAAGATTATTTCCTCTGGTATCTCATTGACAGTTATGTTAATACAACTTTGAAACTTTGAGCAATAAACTCACCTATAACAGCTCAATAGTTGTTCATATCTTGAAGGTTCGCACTATCAAACATAATCTCATGTACTGGTATGTTTTGTTTATCAGAACCCTCAGGGCACCATAATCCATTCAAGGTTCTCCAGAACCTTTTAGGGTCTATATTTTTGTTCTGAAGTGACTGTTTTATCATCTTCGCTTAATGGCTCTTTGTTTTTACTTATGGTTGCAGAGAACTCCTGGCTTCATTCAACTTTTCCACATAAATTATATTTTCCTCTGATATTTTCTTGGTGAATTTACTTCTCGCTCTTATTACCTTTATCATACCCAATGGTATACTCAGGTCATCCTTTTGGTGGATAATGTATTCCTTGGCAGGGGAACTTTGTCAAGATATTGGGACTGTGGGATTTCCGATAGTGGGATTTCATTGTATTGCTCTAGGTGGTTCCTAAAGTCCATTCATGTTTATAGATCTGAGTTCTCTTTTCTGTATTTTTTTTAGTGATTTCAGGTGATTGATGTTTTCTGATCGAATAGATAGGAAGGTGATCTGATATATAAAAGTTGTATATATGTGGTGTTTTCCCCGAAACTTGAATAGAAAGTTTCCTGTGTGCTCATTAGGTCAAGCTTATTAGTACCTAGAATTTGCTTTAGTATTGCATATTTACTATTGGTTTTGGCAAGCCTTCATAGCCTTGTGGAGGGGTCCATAGACTGAGATAATTATCTGCATCTTATGATTTGGTTTATCTACATGACATGTCAGGATTTCAAACTTAGGTGTCAAGAAACAGTATTTATATATATTTTTTCCGCAGAGGGTGTATTCTTTAGCTCTAGATATAGCCCAACACCCCCACCAATTTTCTCACTCTCATAGTTTCTATCATTCCTGATTAACTTCATGTTACCGATGTACAACATTTCTCCCATGTGCTTGTCTTTTAACCAGATCTCAGTTATCGTCACATGATCACATTTTCTAAATACATTCTTGACTTCTTAATACATTCTGTTACTTCTTATAAGTTGATTCCCAGGATCCAAGAGCAACACAAACACATGAAAAAGACAAAAAGAAAAAAAACCCCAGACAGGAGCAGCTAATGAAGTGCAATAATCAAAGCAGACATGTAAGTCATGCCTGCTGCATTATACATTTATGAAATTATTGGCAATAAGGGGATGTAATTTTGAATAGCAAAATAAAAGAAATTGGGAATTCGATTGATAAGTGCAATGGGTACCACTCAAGTTTTAAGTATATTTTTACATGTCCTTATTTTATCTCTTATTTACAGTCCACGTTAACAGGGTACCCTCTATTAGTGAAGATATTCTTAACCTATATGGCATGCGATACATTCTTTTTTTTAAAGAATGTGAACCCTTAAGCAAACTTTCATGGCTCTCAAGTGAAGGAGGCGGCTTATATGTGTCTCCTTTTGCCTCACCGTTCACATAGTGTTAGGGGAAAGAGACACTAATTACCTTGTCCTCCTAACCGAGAGCCTTAAGCGGGATTCTCACGGAGAGGCTCCTGTATATGAGACAGGTGGACTTCACAGTTAGTCCTTAGTCTCAAGGACCTCTTCCCACGTCCCCGAAATCTCACAGCTAGGACACTACGTGTTGAGAAAACTGCCTTCAGTAACTACCGTCAGCGTTAAATATAAACTCACGCATCCCAAAGTTCATTCATTTTTCCGTCCGATAGGCTCCAGATGCACGCTCACGCACCTGGTGCATGCCCATACAATTTTCAAGCATGTTTGAATGACACCCTCCCTTTTTCACCGGGAGCTCATCGTATAGTGCATCGTCGTGCATCGCAGACTGCATCGGGGAAACTTGGTCCATTGCTACAATTTCACCTGACCTCTTTTAATTATTATTATTATTATCCTCATTATCATTATTATTATTATTATTATCATCATCATTATCATTATTATTGACGAATAAACTTCGCCGGGGTTGGCGCTCTTACATTCCGCGCCTGTGATTTCGTTGAACCATACAATCAACATAGTTCTTCCGAACATAATACCCTCTGACACGATATCATTTTGCATCGGATAGCTTTATGATACGTTCCCGCTGCCAAACCCGTAGAAGATGGGAGCCCCTTTTCTTTTCTGACAGACAATATAATATTGCTTTGTATATTCCGGTAGAAGATTTATTCATATCCATGAAATATTTCACGCATGTGCATGTTTTCTGTAAAATTTACTGACCTCTGCTCCGTAAAAACTCATGCACAGCCTACTGGGCCATACTCTGTTTTATGACCTAGGTTGGCTAGCCCAAAATTGTACTTCGAATGGCAATTACAAGTAATTTCTTATTAATCTAAAACATTTGAAGGTGTATAATAACGGAAGAACAGATCATGCATTTAATCTGATCATTGATACTCACTAACAGACACGGAAATGCGTGTGAGTGAGTAACAATTATCAGATTAAATGCAAGCTAGTTCACCCACTGTAACCATATATGTTAATATCAAAATGTTGCAGGTGACAAAATCATAATCGCATGGTACCTTGCTTAACGATGGTAAGAAACAGAAAAATACTAGAATTGCTGCGGAATATATATTTGTATAACCTCGATTGATGGGATAGGTATAAGGAATTTACACCACAAGGGCGGCGTGTTCATACTACATCATAGACAGTATTAAACGTAAGATCTGACACCCAACAGAGATGGTCTGCTGATAACAGCATAGACGGCCATTAGATATTCTATGTCTGGTGTTTTGAACCTTTGCTGCTACACTAAAGATGTAATCTGTCTTTGTGTGTGGATTTTATCCGGCAAAGGCCAAACAACAGCCCGCTTAGAGATCAGAGAGTATAGTCTATACCCCCAAGGGTATGCAAACCTTTTACTGTATTCTCCCTCAATAAGATGGCTCTGGAGGACCACTGCACCACACGTGACTAGAGACTTTGATACTTGAGAAATCGGACGAACTACAGTGGCAACTTCCCCTATCTATTCTTAATGCTCCACAGAACGTTTTATTTATCTATATAGGTCGGACATCTAATAGGTTTGAGGAGTTATGTGTCAATACAGAATCATACGGTATACCTATTGTAAAAAGGACGTTAAAGCAATGATGATCAATAGAAAATTATTCAAGTATAATTTCACTAATAAACATAACCAGTAGAATCCGTAACTCTCCGAACTCGAGTATGGTTCATGATAGATTTAGCAGGATAATAACGTAATCTCTTTCTTCAGTCACTAAAAGCTCTGTTCTAAGTAAAACTCAGAAAGTATAGATTTGAGACAATTAAACCTAATAAGAGACCCACGAAATTTCCCCTGTAGCTGTCATATGTTGCAAGTGAATTTGGGGTGGGGGTGGGGGAGGGGGGCTTTCTCGTTGTTAAAAGGCATATGGTCTAACTAATCTAAAATGTAAGATTCTTAGACAATATTTCTGTAATTCAAGTCAATCTTATTTAAGATTCAATATGCCCGTATTAGCTACAGAGTTTCGTATACGATTAACATTTCGACGATGAATTGAAAAAAAGCGAACATCTTCTAGATGTATTGTAGCTATAGTTACTCTAAATGAATGGCATATGCTTGATCTTTCATGTTTCATCATAAAGCAAAAACAATCAATATCTGCATTTTAACTTCCTCTTGTAAATATAGACGATTAACCCCCGTCCATATTTACTGAGGATTATCAAAATGGATAATTATGTATTCGCGTAATTCTCCAATAAATAATGCTGATATTAATCACTAGGCTTAGTATAATGTGCCCGTATTTTTCGATAACTGCGACGCCCCCGTGGCTTCCTTGTTAGGCAGTCGTGTAGGCTGCTGAAATGAATATCAGGTATGCTCTGTCCCACCTCCAATTCAATAGCAGAGGCAAAAGAAGCACTGATAATGAATTCAATCAAAGTAGCGATGAGAGCCTTTGATATCAAGTATCAGCGAGAAGGACAAACTCAAATCAAGCTCTTTGCTTAGCTAATCTTCACCGATCCCTGCCTTTAAAAACCACCACTTCCGACTCTCGGCTTTTTCCTAGTTGCATTTCCTTCAAGCCACAAGCGCCTTGACATTCGAATGGAAACCAAAGCAAATCTCATTGAGGTGTTGTTCTTTTTATATAAAGAGTTAAATCAAGTAGGCATAACAAAGATGGCTATTTTTGTTCATTTTATGCCTCTGTCGACCTAAAACCTTACGCAAATTAGTATCCTCTATTTGTAGTGTTTTCTTTTTCTCTCAGAAGGAAGAGCACATTTGAAGGGTTTGCTGAAGATAAAGTTCTTCCTTAAATATAATACCAGTCGAAACCACCACCAATCAGAAACAGAATCAATTGTATGCATTGGCTTCATCGAAGGTGTAGAATTGAATCTTATGAATCGGAGGTGTAGAATTGAATCTTAAGTCAATAATGCCCTGATAGAAGGTCCCCGTTCTTTCTTTCTCCTGAAGAAAAAGTCCAATTAACATCAAACGTTTTGAAATTTTCCACACACCAAACTAAAAATACTAATGGAATTTATTTATAATAATTCCCATAACGCTCTCCATGATGCTTTGTAAAGTGATTTTAACATCTGATTTCTTTTTACTACGATTTTTAAGAAGCCGCCCAAGTAAAGACTTTTAACTGTATTTCTACGTTGTCCTTTGATGTCTTTTCTTTTATAAGAGGATATTCTCTATGTCATATAAATACTGATATAGACATTTGTTAAATATACTGTTCTCTTCATATAAATTGTCGCATTTTCTTATTAGTGATTTAAACTTGACATATGTTTCAATTCGGTCTCTCCGGACGTTTGTTCGTATTTATGCATTATAGGCTAAAATCGATTCAGCTGAGCCAGATGGAGAAATATCACCCTTCACCTCGCCTAGAAGATCATGAAAAAATATACTGACAACTAGAAGATTTGTTTGTGGCAAGCTGAGTAAGTCGATGTGACTGTCAATATACAACCCCCATAATGGCAAAAGGAAAGATACGTTGAGTTTGGTAAAAAAAAAAAAATAAAAAAAATGTCTATATGTAACGGCCTATATGTTCCCCACCTAATTCAGAAATTTCATAATTTTCTGTTGAGTGTCTCACACGTGAGATACTCAACTTTTTTCCGGCTGAACACCCTACGATGCTCCCTATTAGCAAATGACCTTTGAGCCAGATGGAATGTCATGCATAAGGACCCTATCACGCCCGTTGGATAATCTAGGATCATTCATGAAGACCCTTATCTGAAACTTGTACAAGGGTTATCGTTTAATGATACTTAAGTTTGTTCGCTAAGACAGTCTTAGCCGTCCATAAGGTCATCCATATGTGTTGAATGAAGTTGATCTATATCGTCCCTGTATCTCCTTGGCATACAGAAAATGGTCTTAATGGTCGAGCCTAGACTATTTAACGAGCCCAAGGTTTTTCATATGTGACCTTACGACGCAAGCTTAATATTTTAATGAAAAGGTGCATCATAGGTAATATCAGAGTGCAAGGGGGGATCGGTGGACGCCGGGCCTAATGTTGGTGGGAAGTTGTTGGTAGCGCACCCAGGAGCGAAGTGAGGTCGATCCCCGGTATGAGATTCAACAAGTCAATTGTACATCTCGCCAATGTATTTTTTATGTAAAGAGATCTTTAAAAAAGGGGAGTGATATCCCTCATGTTCTGTCTCTGTACAGTATCTTTGAGAAGTTTGGGTAAATCGTACCGACTATTACAGTATAGATGATACAAAATAGGACATCAGTCTTAAAAAAGAGAGACAGCCCCGCTATAAATTACTAATGATTTTACAATTATCTACAGCATAAACCACTTCAAGGTTACCTATATAGTTAAGTCTCTGGAGCATACACAAATGGGCACATTGTTTGCGCCGGCTTAATTGTAGCTTACGCCCTATGATGCAAATCCTATATAATCAGAGAACCGATCTTGTGGAATACAAATTATAGTCAGGCAATTTCCAATTCAGTCATTGATGGGTATTTTTTTAGAGACTCATTGATTTCAGTTATCACTCATTCTATTACAATCCCATATGCACGTAATCTATATAGAAAAGGTCATACTATTTCCTTTGAAATTCATTATTAACTGCCAATTCGTTGTATTTCTATCTGCGCGATTGGCAGGGATAAGTTGAGGGATCTTTTCAAATGCGTTTACCGCCTGTCTTCGTTTCAAATATATAGACATCAAACATCCCTGTCTATGTGTCTTAAAACTTCAAATGATTTGGTTCTTCAGTTATGAGTTGCTTCCTATGACTGTCATTTACACTTGAGTCGCCGAATTGATGTCTTGAGTTTTTTCTATTCACGCCAAACTAATGGGCATAAAAAGTGGAAACAGAAGTCGATGTCCGAAGAGAAAAATGAAAACCTAAAAAACTCTAAAACTCGTGTTTTTCTCAAGCTACATTTCCCTTTCCCCGATAGCTGTTAAGGGAGTAGGACGGGAAAGCGAGGGCAAAGTCATAATATTATGTACACTGTTCACATCAACAGGAATGCCATCAGTGTTATCTGCTGATGTTTCTTTAAGATTCTTTATGGTAGCATATGTTATCTATTTGAGTTATATTTGTCGCATTAAACACAAAAAGGTACGCTTATGTCGGGAAATGGATAGGACTAATAGCCTGCTCTGTAGTTATTCTTGTCGAATTGAAATATCTTTTAGATCTGTGATTCTCTGTAAATTTGAATTCAGTCGCGACACTTTGGGTTTCTCTTCTCGAATGTGCTGTGTAAGTGTAACGGTGAATCCTTTTTTAACTACCATACCTATAAGGATTAATATGGCATGGGCATGAGCATAATTTTTTCTGCGAGCATTTATATCTGTAGACTAAACTAGGCTCTATGTTGATGTTCAAGTATGATCTGGAATACTCAGCACAGTAAACTTAGGGAACCATGTCGAGTCGTAAATTGTCTACCCAATCTTAGCTTAGACCATTTTTGCTGGGTTGATGTAAATTTTAAACTGACCAGACGCCCCAAGGGAAATTAAATTGGATATTCTTTGCATTTAGTAAGCACTAGCCAAACTTCACTTTTGAACAAGGCGAATTTATATATATTCAGATGGCGTTTGGAGTATCCATGCGCTGGTTGAGATAAGGCGACTGCGTTTTCTTACAGTAGAAGTCATTTACAATTCTGATACAAGTATTTTAAGATCCAGACTCGCTTGTTTAATTTGTTGAATCATTAAGTTAGTGTGAACCGAATAACCTACCTGCTTTGTTGTCATTATCTGGTTCAATAGTAATTTGTACAAAACCTCATCTTACAAATAGCACTGTTTTTTACACTTTTTATCACTTTATTTGTACTGGAATGCATAAGGAACGCAATTGCCTGTTTTCTGTCCATGCCAGCTGTAGTAATTGACTAGAATTACATATTCAAATTTCATATTAATCACGGATTAGTGGTTTGATTTGTCTTTAGAACGATGATATACTCTTAGTCCTCCTCTCATTATTAACTATAGGTTTAATGGGTCTATAGTGAGCACTTGTTCATCATTTTTGCGAGCTGCCTCTTGCGTCTTATTTCTCGACTCGCCATGTCACCACATGATTCCCGCAGGTCGTTTACTAATTGCCCATGCCGATACCCTCATTGAACTTTTCTCAAAAATCTATTCTGTAATCTTTCTAGCTTTTGCAAATGGCGCTTACTAGCCCCATCCAATAGGAATCCAAAATAATCCCTTACCGGTTGGATATGTAGTGTAAGTTGTTAACGCTGTTTCTTTACTATTCCCACTTTGTATTTCTGCAAACTTAAACACCCTATTATTGAACTGCTTCACTATCAGCTTCACATGTTTTCCCAAATCGAGCGTCCGATCCAAATCAATTCCCACATAAGTATACAACATTCTCATTGACAGTTGCACACCATCACAACCGATAATTATTAGGGTCAGGTAGGTGATGTATACTACTGGACACAGCATACCAGCATGTTTTTGTTTTGTTACTATTCAGCATCAGCCCATTTGTCTTATATCAGGAAACAGCAGTGCTCAGGGCCTGTTCCAAATTTACTTTAGCTACATGTGGAGTTAAGTGACTCACATAAAGGACGAGATCATCTGCATACTAGATTTTCCTGTCCTGAGGTGATCTTTGTCTTCTTAAAGTTCTGTTATCATCATAAGGACATCATATTCAGCATAATCTTCATCATTAAGGACTTTCATAGTCTTTCTTTTAGTCCAGCTGCCTTTGCCCAAGACAGGAAGTCAAATCCAGACATTGATTCAAGGCCCCGATCTCCAGTTCTGTTGGTCATTTTAGCTTGTTGGTTGTGCCGGTGCACGGGGGTGTGACATGGGGTGGCTGGTGCTGCACCCATCACACCATACACCTCAAATTTAAAATTATGTATTTTCTACATACCTCCTTATGAAACCACTGTTCTTTGCTATTAACTGCCATGCTCTAACATTTCCAAAAATTTGATACTCGATTTATACACCTCCTATTGTTGATGTTAGATAGTTGTTATATTGCCCGTGAGATGGAAGATCTGTTGAACATGATGGTCATTCGGTGAAGCCTTACAAGAAATATATATATCCACCATCTTTCATTTTTGTGATTTCAATGGTACTCTCATATTTCGCAAATTTCTAGTAGCATTACAGTACTTTATCATTTTGTTAAGAAGCTCTGATTTCGATTTCCACTCAGAGGCTCAATAACGTTTTGGGAACTCTTTCCGATAAACTCCTACTTTCACAAGCAGGATATGAGAGGCGTCAGTAATCTCCTACTTGAAAATTATACACACCCAATGCGTTGTCTATGAAGAATTCGCAATCAATGGTTAATAAATTAGCATAAATTACCAATTATTAGATGTGAAATGCTTCAATAGATAATTTTCCTTTGCCGTCATTCATTTCCCTTTGCTTCAATAGCAGGGGTGCATGTGACTGTGTTGAATCACGCTGGACTAGATACAATTCTTAGCAGACCATTAGTGTAGCACCCAATAAAACATCATAGGCGATTGGAATATTGGTTTACTTGTGAAAAGGAAAGGATAAATGAAGATCGATCCAGAGAACCCGTAGAAATGCTTTCTTTTATACTGAATTACATATATAGGATTACAAATGGCGCTCGGCGTTTTTCTCTGCAGAGCCACGGCTAAAAAATAAATCTCTACGGCCTGGATTTAGAGCTAACTGACTGGGGTTTCCTTCCATATGTTCTTGTATTGAGATATAAAATGGAGGCCTCCTCTTCATTCATCATATTTTTGGCTGTGATAATGGGTTTCTTTCACTAACAGTAGATTGTCACGAGACAAAGTGTATTTGTCTTCAAGCTGAAATAAAAAGCAATCATCATGCAACCGATATCTCCTGTGAAACATAAAAATATATGATTATGCTGTGTGTGTAGTGAGGGCTCTACCCATTCGTTTCATTCCTTAAATCCTTTACCAGCCTATGTTTACCCACTTTTAGAGGGGACAAAGCCATTCTTAGTTCATGAAGCAGTCACTAGCGAGCGGTATGGAGGGCCACTTTGGGAACAGAACCTGTATTCTGGCTCTTTGTTCTTACGAAATTCAACTGCCATTCAATGTTTCACCATGGTTTGTTTGACTCTCTACACCCATCCCAGAGCAGGATGACATAATGATTAAACCCAGGACATGTTTTTCACACGGAACACTTTATATACATATATGTGAGCAAGGTTAGAATCGTGGCACTTCCAAATTATCACTCACTCTCTTGCACCTCTATTAGCGAAGAACACCTACCTTTTCAGCTCAATCAATGAAATACACCCACTCGGGGGCGTCATGGCAGTGCCCATGGATCATAGGCTATATGCCATATACCTCACTACACGTTTACCTCTCACTATCAATCTAACTGATCTTTTAAATAGTTTTGCCATTAAACTTAAACGCTTCTCGCCCTAACCCACCCCACCCTCCTAAAAAAAAAAAAAAAGGATTTCTAAAACTGGGCAGAAAGTGAACACATCAAGCGCAGTCACAATATGATCATTCAGAACCATCAGTAAAACCAAATTCAACTGGTAAGCTCCTTTTCAGGGTTGAATAAAGAAAGGACAGTATGTTTAGCCTATTATACGGAATAGAGCTCAGGACTCGAGGGGATTAAATGCAATAGGGGTCACTGCACGAAACTTACCACTTTACATATGTATGCGAAACGCGTCTATCAGTATGATTTTTACGTGTCCATGGTGCGGTCTTATATACGTCATATATACGCCTGATTCTGTTTATTTACGCCACTATCCAATAATTCCGACCTCTGCCACTTGGGGACATCAGTGGTAGCATATTCCATTTGCCATTAACCATCCAAGTCTGTATTATATGAAAATTGCAATCTTATATTACCAATTTATTTGATAAAAACCTAATTGAGTATAAATTGATTAATTACACATAGTAAACCTTGCATTATGTTCTTTTTTTAATTGTTTTTCTAATAGATCTTACTTTAAAACACCATTTCAATGTGTGGACAGTCCGGCTTACTATATAATCGCCTCTCCCCAGTGTCTCTGTCCGCCTGAAGTCCGACACCAGTGTGAATGCGGCCACCACCCTCACAGCCGCCCACTCAGCCGCCTACCCTGTGTGCCTCCGACTCGGGACTGAAAACATCTTAACCAAGCCGAGTGGCTGCTAATCTGTCTACACACACTGCAGGGAGGTGGAGGTCATGTACTAGGGCTTCACTGTGGGTAGAGTGAGTGTAGGGTGCTGGGGTGGTGGGGTGTCGGGGGGGGGGCAGTGGGGGGGGGGGGTGTTGGCAGGTGGTGGGTTAGTGTTGGTACATCCTCTACCAACACCCACAGGACGGGGCGGGCGGTGGGTCGCAATTTATTTTTTGGTATCAACGGTCGGGGACGAGGCGTGTTGAATCCGATGCACGACTGCACTGATGTTTAAGGTGAGTTTACCACTTTGAATTCGCGCTGGAAATCGTATTTCCGTTTCCAGATCGGATTTTCATTGGTTATGGTCGTTGGTTGTCTATGGTGACCATGTACACATCGATTCCAAGGCTGTTATTGGTTCTCTCACAGGATATGAACCTGGTTGACATGATCTGACCTCTCCTGACCCCAACATGGCGTCTGGGAGGATCAGATCTGTGTTGTTTTTGCTTGGAATATTTATTTTTGTGCAGTTTCGCCGTCATCCGGCTCGTCAGGTGCGTGTAGGGGACTGTATTTACAATCTGATTCATGTTATTTATAACTATGAAGTTTTTTTATTGTGTACTTTGTATATTTACCCCCTGATCAGGTGTTTTCTTTTCTGATTTTGGTTTTGTTGGGCCATGGGGGTGTGTCCTATGTGGTTCTGTCACTGGGTTGTTGTCGACTCACCTTAGTCATTGTGCAGCCTGAATTGAGAGGGAAATGAAATATTATTTCCAAATTTTTAGATTCAGATTTTTTGGCAGAGTTAGTGTCTCACCACTGGTTTTCTGGTGTTCTAAAAATTTTTTTTTGTATCATGTCTACGCCTGGCGTATATATATCGCAAAGAGCAAGTTTTATCTTGGATACGCCAGGTGTGAAATACAGCCAAGTCGCACGTGTCTACATAAGGAAACTGTCTATTAGACGCCTCATACGCAGGTGCGGATTACAGGCGTATACAAATGAAAACAAGTCGATTTACGGCCGATATGTGCGCTTCCGTGGTTGTGCATGTATAAATAAAGTGGTAAGTTTCGTGCAGTGGGTATAAAGAGGAAAAGCAAGGGGTTCTAATAGGCCCAGAGAGTATAGCCTCAAGGGGTTACAAAAGCCCTAGATATGATAGGCATATACGGGGTTAAAGTAGAAAGACAGCCCAGGGGGTATTAGACCAGGGAGTATATGTCTTGTGGGTAAATGATCTGCGAAAAGATACCTAAAAACATTCTCGAGTCGTCGATATCGTGTCCATTATTTGTGTGACCAGGTCCGGGCGTCCATCATCCGTTATGTCCGAAAGAAGAGGGGGAAGTGTATAGTATTCATAGAGACTACCTTCCAGCAGGTTCCTAGATCGCAATATAGTCAAGATGAAGCATTCAGTGATACATTCATTGATTCTGAGTGTGACAAATGCCAACGTTTGATGGTTCTTTTTGTGCCGTTGTAAGCTTCCCAGTGATTCGGTTCCTACTGTTGTACATGTGAGGGTGGTTGTGGCCCATTAGATTGTAGGTCAATTCTCGACTTTAGAGCCGTCCCAAGGCGCTAGGAAATATCATGTAAGGAGGTGGTCAGGGCCAAGGTCTGGGTTTGCTGCGAATGCAGTCATTGGCTACTCTATCTACTCTATTCCTTATATGGGCTTAGTGTAATGGGACAACTCCATGCAGATTTGCTCCCTTTTGCCATCGATTCCCTCGCGATAGTTTTCCTCTTCTGAGAGACAGGTGAGAGTCGATTTTTAAGCAGCATATAAAGTGAAATTTAAGAAACTGGTGACATTTCTACACTTGTCCAATGTAAACATACCTTTATTTGATTGAGCTTCATTCATACTAAAACTTGCCCATTCGCCTCTCGTGCAATATGACTTCAGAATCCTTTCGGGCTGCAACATCGACGTCATTGGTTAGAATTCTTACATGTATCTCCAGGGTTTTGCTGAACAGCAAAGTAACTGTTAAGGAGCCAGAGTTATAAAGGCTCTGTCGTTTTCCCTTTAGGCCAAGCCTCCACAGTATGCTGATCTGCTGCTACTGGAAAGAAAAGGTCGGCAAGAACCTATTGAGACTTCTCCGTATTTGGCACGGAAGCCGCCACCAGTGTAAATTCGATTCCTTTGCTATTGAGCCGGGGAGGTAGACGAATAAGCATATGAAATAAACAGTATATATTATGGAGATATCCCATCTAGTAACCGAGTTGAACAGTTCTTTCGTACAATATGACACTGATGACATCGGTTTTTGAATTAATGACAAATGAATGACAATATAATTACCGTCAACTTTAAAGAGATGAACTTGTGCTTTGGATTTCATTAAAACTGCATTGAATGTAGTTGTCTGCCTATTTGCCTTCGTATACCTATGATATATTTTGAATACTCTTTGAATCCTCCCAATGTTCTAACCCCCAGAATACGTCTCATTATTTTTCATCTCACTATTACATAACAAAAACGGTACGAGTCCAACCTGTATGTAAGAAACAGTTACTACCGTAAATAATCCGTAGCAAAACAACTATAACTAAGTTGTGGTGTAGTGCTGCAAAGATGGACCAAGCGGTAGATCGGCGCTAGCTGAGCTTGGGGAATTCATGTATGACAGCACCCTTATAAAATCTTCTAAAATAAAAGTACAATTCCACGTCTGTTGACGTTTTGGACGTTCAGAATAAATATATTCAAGATGTCGACTCCGATGTCCTGTGGTGACGTGGTACTATAAATACAAACAAGTATCTCTCCTCGTGTTGGGCGTGGGGCACGTTAAGATAAGGAAAGGTTAGAGGGGCTGTTGGCGGCTGCACACACTAGCCCTTCACCATCTGCGGAGGCTTGCAGACTGGTTAGAGGCGCAGAGGAATAGTAAGCTTTTAATGGTATTAGAGGAGAGTCCAACTGACCATGACCAATCACTACAGATCAAATACGTTTTTGACCCATATCTGGATCCGGCAAAGGCAGGTGCAGAACTGACATGTCGGTCGGCTGCCAAGTGGGTTACATGAGTGAGCCACTGATTAGATGTCATCTAAACCCTTTGATTGTTCAGGCTTGAATTTCCATGGTCATTTATTTGTGGAATATAAAATAAAAGTACCTTTTCTTCCTAGTTATAAGATGGAGACTCATCCTTTTGATATTTGATAAACTGCGATATAAAGACACAAAAAGGTCATTTATTGGGTAACGTTTATATCAATATGGTCATTAATACTTTGTTTGTTTTACACGACATGTTTGATTTGCATCGAGAAGTGCATAGACCTCAACATAACACAAAAGAGCTCTAACCTATCGTGGGGGCAGAATGCTGTTGTAATTCACTGACCTGACCTCTACGACAGAATTCTTCCCATTAGAGGGGCCTTCAACAAACATTACAGGGCTGCGACACGCGCAGACAAGAAAGTTCCAATCGGTGCCTTGTCGCGGTATTGTCGTGAGGAGGGGAGCTGTCGTGGCCCCTTGTCGCAGCCTGTCGGGAAGTGCACGCTCCACCTAAATATTCTATCGTAGACCTCTGCGACAACCTCCCGACATGCCACGACACAGCTCCAAAATCAAACATGTTCGATTTTGTCGTAACCTTGTCGGAAGGCCCCCGACAGGCCCCCGACAAGCTTCATGTCACAGCTTGTCGTGGCCTTGTCGTAGCCTCTTGTCGGGAACTGTGGTCCACCAACCACGACAAGGCTACGACAAGGCTTCCAATCTTAGAGCTGTCGTGGACCTTGTCGGAAAGCCGTTGTCGCAGCCTTGTCGTGGTTGGTGGACGCCCCCTCTAAACCACCCACTAGAGATGCATATGCATGCCATTCGAGACAGGTCAGCTTTCTTTGCTGTGCTGTTGTCTTTTACATATATATTGCCCTGCGTCTGCCAGTGGACATACAAATTGCGTTGATCCTTTTGATTTTCTTAATATTCGTTGTTTCAGAAACCCACTACAAACGATCTTACAAAAGATGGATACTCCAGATTATTATAGGTGTTCAGTATTGAATTTGAAGATATCTATGTAATCCAAATAATGATAACGGAATATGTATCTCCGGTACAGCCACCCACTATTGAGAAAGGTTACACGCGTTGACGAACAACTTGGTTTAGTTGCAGAGACGATAAATCTGCATCCACATAGATTTAGCAATATGTTTTATTAACGTATTGCTGCCAATCCCTGTAATATCGCTGCGGCCATCTGGTAAATTTAGCACAGTAATAAGACATTCCAAGGAAATAATCGCAGAAAGATTGAATTCAACTGAAAGCCAATTCCAATATTTGACCTATAGATTGGTTTTGTTGTCTATATTGTGCTGAATTTACTACTGACGGATATTTTTTAAGTCCAAAGGAACTCTTTGGCGGATTCAAAAACTGCACCTCCCATAGCCTTTAGACTTAGCTACGTCTTTTATTTTCTAGCGTTCCCACAACCACCAAAAAATGCGTGCCCATTATTAGGACTCTTTATCTGAGTCATCCCAGGTAATTACCATCGCTAACGTCTTACAGAGAAATAGAAACGAAATATCTCTGCCCGATTCCGCTGAGATTGATAAAACCTTTACAATTAGAGAGGAATAAAATGTTGTTCCTCACGCTATATAATGTTATTGGGTCCTAATCACAAACAATACTGATATAAACTATGGGTTTAGGGAGGCTCTCGCTTCAGTAGTTCATGGGTATGTCTTCTTGTGAATCCAAGGCCTCGAATTAGCAGGGAATGCTTGCTCCGTAGATGCCTCTCGCACACGTCTGTATTGAATGTAAAGTAATGAACTAATATTCATTCCACACAGTTATCTTAGCCATCTTTACTTTCTAGGTCATAATCATGAAACATAGCAAATGTAGTTTTGTTCAGATTAGAATCGATCATGGCGATCATGCACTTTAATCATCATCATCGTATAGCAGTTGTTAATGTTTAGCCTTCATAGTCTTTATGTATACGTCTAAAAGGCCTCTTCCACAGGAGACTAGTACTCCGTCCGTCCAGTTATTCCGTCTGAAATTCAGACGGAATGAGACGGACGGCTCAGTGGAGGCGACTGGCTTGGGTAAATCCGTCTGACGGACTGCTATATAATCGTTAAAATATAAGGTATGTTTTTCTTTTGTTTGATCTTTAATTTACCCTTTCTCTCGTGTATAGGGGGAGGGATTTTATCCCCACGCCCTCCGAGGGGCACACAAAATACACCAACCACACACAACCCTTCATGTTTCCAATAAATATAACCAAAAGACTGCACTTTCACCGCTCAGTGCCACAACATTGCCTTCATACCAGCTCAAACACGCCCACACTTGACATACTCCATAAATATATGGAGGATATCCCGTGCATTTGCGATTCCTGGAATTTGTGATAAAGGATGGATATCCGGGTTCCCTGTTGACATCTATTGGTGATTTGTGGAGTGTTGTGCCACAACAATAGACACATTTAGCCACTGGCAACTTGACACCGTGATCACAAAGCTAAAGCATATTTGATATTGCAATATGCACTTTGCATTTTTTAGATTTGGCTTTGCATGTGCATTGATAAATAGGCGCTTGCTGCTTACTAGAGGTTTATTGATAGATACCTAGTAGAGTAAGAAAGCGAGGACAATGTACAACCAGCAGTAGTGAAGGGATACTGCACAACTCCGATTACCGAGACTGGGTGTTTATGAAGTCTAATCCTGCAGCTCCTGTTCTCATATCCCATCGGAAGGTGCTACAATATGAGGCCTGGTTCCACCTGTCGACTTTTGACTCCGATGAATTTTTAGGCCGTCGAGGTTTTATGGGAAATCGCCACGTGTAAACAGAAAAAGGTCGGCGATCGATATATTTTCCGACTTTGTATGTTTCTTGGTATGGTTTGATTTTGTCGCCGATCTTTCATGAAATTGTTTGGTGTTCGAAACACCCTGTCCTAATCTGCATATTAGAATGTGTGATTCCTAAAAATCAACGATCATTTTGTCGGCAGGTAGAAAAAGACATAAAGGTTTTTAGGTTTAGTAAGTATATTAAGTACTGTTTATGTGACCCACGAAACATTATTCATACACACACACTAAAAAGTATATAAACGTATATAAAATCACCATACTTCAGAGGACTCAAATGTGGAATGAGCCGCCACCATTTACACAATATTTAGAAACTAAAAGGTTTAAACACGAGTTTGTTAGACTTCGTAAAGCCAAAGTAAACGTCGGTGAAATTGTATAGCTGTACCATGGACATTGGTGGCTAACATCAGACATTCTCATTTTCACTCCTCCCGATGACTAATACTCGGTGTTCCTGTACTGTTATATCTATGCACTATCTTTTTTCTCTCTCTATTGGTTGCGCTTTGTACAAGTGAGCATGTAAAGAAACCCTATACTTCAATGGGAGAACTTTCTTTGAAAGAAGTGAATAAAGCTTTAAACAAGTAACAGTTCTATCAACAGGGAAGAGCTTATGTTGCTGGTGTCTCTGTGGGAATGTATTGACGTGTCCTACGCATTTTATTGTGTTTACTGCCGCGCCTTCCCATACAATTCCCCAAATACACTCCCCGCAGTATTTTTTATGTCTTATTTAAGAACACAAAACGTACTTTATCGCCTAGTCTTAAAAAGGTTAGTTAAACTTCTGCGTTTTTATTACACAGATTGTTCCAGACAGTGATTTAATAGCTTCATGGGCAAATATGTTCAACATTTTTCTGTTATGTGTCTTCTTTATTGTCACAATGGGACATGAAATAAAGGATGAAACCTTTTATTTCCCACATGTAAATAATCATAGCTTAATTATAGTGTAATTTATCTCGTTGTTTTCATATAAGTTAAACAAATTCAATAAATTTATCTTCAATGTATCGCATCTTCTGTGTTACCCAATTACAGTGTATTTATATAAATATCCCCTCCCTGCTACTTTCTGTATTTAGTGTAATAGTTGCTCTTCATTAATTCTGCTGGTCCTAGTGTGGTATTGTACCTTATCATATGTGATATAATTTTTGATATTTCGGGTATTCTACTGTTCACTTCTCAAAAATATCCCTCAAATTGGTCTATAACTCTGTAACGTACTATGAAGAAACATGACAAATGAGATGAATTGAGGGAGTGATTACACATTACTTCAATGTTGACACAGTCCGAAAATCGAAAAGGCAGGTATTCCGTCTTAGATAAAGGGATTGGTTGATCTTTTATGTGGCGTTTCCACGACGAAAACCCTATCGATGATAGTCACGCTATACCGAAGTCGGTCGGTGTTTCTCCTTGTGAAAAGTAGGTGGCACATATAGCCAGTTTATCAATATCATAGTTCGGCTCAAAATCAGTCAGTTGTGCCGTATTGCATAAGGAGGCAGAAAAATATCGTTGACCATTTCTGTTTCCAACTGAGGATTATTGCGCAGAACGTGTCTCATAATCATTCTCCGGTACGAAATGCCATTGTCGGTGGTCATAGTCGGCCATTGGAAACGCCGCATAGTCAATAGTCAAGTTCATACAATCTTTTATCGCTCACTTGAAGCTGGCAGAAGTGGCCATTTTTTTTTTTTTTTTTTTTTTTTTCGTAAAGGTACAGTGCATGGCAGTCTGCCAGTTGCAGGTTTTTTATGCCCTCATTTAGAACAACTACATTTGTTGGTACATGTAATTACATTTATCCTGTGCAGGATTTACAGATGTATTATACAAGGTGATTAAGTATGTGATGGGATGAAATGATATATGTATCGGTCTTAAGTACATCAATTGATTAACATGAGCTCTTCAGAGATGATTTTACTCTTAGCTTTTGCAAACCTTTTAAACTCAAACACAGAGTTGGTATCCTGTATTTCAAGTGGCAATTTGTTCCAATATTCCATTCCTTTATAGAGGGGATTTTTCTTAAAGAAATTACTTCTAGGCCGCTTTAGTTTAACCATTCGTTTTGTTTGCCCTCTAGTCCTTGGGTTTTCATCTCTTTCTAGATTCTTAGTGTATCTACGCATGTACATTAGCTTAAGATAAATACGTCTAGTGCTTATGTTGTATGTCTGCTCTGAGCGAATTCCACAGTTTCTTACCTCGGTGTTCAGGAGCTTTTTCATACTTACTACTTTTAGGTTAAAAGGGTTTGAGCTTTACTTTCAAGTCATCCTTAGTTCCACGTGCAGATTGTCGCCATACTTTGATATTTCATCTACAATCCTTAGCAGCGTCCTTCGTCTCGGTGATGGAGGTCGTCAACAGATTGCTTTCAGATAAAATACCTCGTCCAATGCGCCGGTTTTATAGCCATTAGATTTAGACAAGATCGCCCGAATTCGCGCCGTCGTTTAAGAAACTTCAATATTCCAAGACAGGACCAAAAGTGGCCTTGTGGATGGTTAGTGTAGCATCTCTGGACAGCGCTTCCCGAAATTCGGTCATTTTGAATAGTATGTTATTTACCCAACATATTACGTCGTTTAAGAGCATTTTTACGGGATATCAAAAATCTTCTTGAAGATATCACTAGTCTTATTATTATTTGCATTTCGTTGTTCTAACCAAAAAGTTCCATATTTTCTCTACTTTCCTTAATGTATGTAAATATCCATATCTTATTTGGTACGTCGCTCTTTCCTTTTCCGATTTCGTCACCTATAGATATCCTTGACTTGGTAGTAACTGCGGCAAAGTAATTACAGCCCTCCCTTTATCTGCTCTTTGGTTGTTGAGCATTGTAGAGTAGGCCTATAGCTTCATTGGCGCATAATATCCCAACTCATAAGACAAGATGATTCTGAAAAATATGCGCTGGATTTGCATCATAGGCAATAGAATTTCGACTGTGTCCCATGACTCGATTGTGCACAATGTTTAAGGACGCAAGCTGATAATGCATTGGGAAGTAGAGGTATATTCGGATAGTTAAAGGAATATGGTGACCATGGCAGAAGAAAGGTATCAAAAACAAAAACAAAAAGATTGACCTGATATGGTGCGATATACCATTTCGCACATGATGGTTAGCCAAAACAGCATTTTGGTATTGTATTGTACTCTCATAATCTTGTCTACTTTGTAGAATATACTGGATGATGATTGAGAATTATAAGCAGCTGAATGATCGCATATTGACTATAGACACCTAAATAATGTTTTTACTGCGTTTTTGAATAACTGGCACACAGAGTCAATGGTTCAGAAGTGGATTTAATCAAATGGTTCTATTCATTTGCACAAACAATTTAAAGTGGTTTTGAAATATTGATTTCTAAAGGCCTGGAGTGTGCTTGATTAAGAACCAGTCTGTCTTTTTTCATACTATAATAAAAGGCCACCAGCCCAGCATACGACTCATCTCCTGATCTATAAGAGGTGTCTATTGTATTCAGTTACCCTGGTATGCTTATTTCCGACTGTTCTCATCAATAGTATGAATGCAGACCTATCGTGTGTTTGAAATGGATCAGCGTATAAATTACCAGCTATATCTAGCGTCCAAGCAGGATATGATCTCCGTTTGTACCTTTAAAGGATGCCATGTTTCAGTGAACTCTCTACACTAGAAATAGATAATTTCCTCTGGCTACAATAAAAGTGTTTCTTGTGGGATTGATTTTCGTAATGCGTACGTCGTATAGCTCTGACCTCACGCGAGATGGGGTAGCGCAATTACCGCATATGATGGTTTTTCTTACATTTATGCTTTACTTACCTCAAAGGTTCTGTCCTTTGGTCTAACACGCAAAAGCAAATGTGATATCACGAATTTAAGAATTTAACACCATGTGCGTGCGTATGGCTCTCTGATGTGTGGGCCACCTAAAGTTGTAGTCGTGATTCATTTCGTGCTTACAATAGGAAAAAAGTAACAGGTTTCATTCATCTGCGGATCAGGTAAAATGATTCCTGTTTTGTGGTACTGTCATGTGCTTCAATATGAACACCCTACAGTACTACAAACAGGAACAATAGAGTTTGAGCTGGTAAAACATAAAATATCATTTGTATATGGCCCGCTGAATAAAGCTGGAGACACACCAAGCGAGAAATGCATAAACATAGAATGGCGTTTATGTGAGCTTTTTATCAATATTCCACTTGATTTATGCCTCGATGATGCTAAGTAGATTATCGATGGGAGATATTACTATGACAAAATATCTCACATATATGCCAATTTGGTAATCGCGATTCCAGAGATCGCCGCCTTGACTCGCTTGGTGTATCTCCGGTATAACAAAATTTCGTTGGAGTGGAGCACTGATGTTGTTTCCATGTACGTCTCAAAAGATGGATATAAAACAAGCTTAATATGCAAGAAAGGTTATTTCCTTTTTGATCAGTTGTGCCATTTGGTGTTCATCAAGGTTGAGTGAGTCGCTTTTTGTTTCCTTGTTCCTCTTTTAAATAGTGTAATTACAACTAACCTTTATGAGTGGACTAGCTTTCATTCAGTGTTTCCTGTTGAATTTGTATTGTATCCCCAAAGAGGATATTAACCAAAGCCATGTGCAGGTAGAAGAATGTATACAAACATCAGTTTAGTTTGTGTGCGAGAAAATATAGACTTTATATAAATAATGATTTGGTGAATCTAGAACTGGCAATATTCAATATGAATTAAGCAATTCAACATTCTCAAAACGTATTACTCTTAGACCAAGGACATGGCAAACTCTTAGTTATCATAGAATCTTCCTAAAGTTACACCATCAATTATTTGTTATCTCTAGCCTCACTTACACACGGTCCAACTTAAGTTTTTATTATTTATTATCCAAAAGTACAGTCGTTTTGATTGCATCTTTGATCATACTATGATTTATTTTGTGTATAAATAATAGATTCTCTTAACATCGCGTTAGGCTTCGGCGGAAAACATGTACAACAGGACAGGCCCAGTGTGATGACGACTGTCTCTATCATAGACTTTTTTCAGAAATCACTCGACCATCGGCTTCCCATAGGTGCAATATTGGGGAGTACGAACCTAGGCGGCATGGCGAGGATGATCAGTCCCTGCTGTCCCAGCATTACCACGTCTTACATGCTGAACCCCCTATCGCGACACCAAAGGGGACCACATGCATTCAAATTTCTGTAACACCATGGAGGTGATCGTTAACGTTGATGAATGGGTTTGGTCCATCGACGATGAAACGGCTTTGGGCTCAGCTATTGTTTACTTATTTTCGTGCAGCCGAGGTTTATCATCCGCAACCGCCATTGAGAAACCGGTGAAGGTCACTTTACTTTGGTCGAGACTATAGAAACACGAGCAGGGAGCGCTATTGGGTCTTCCATCTAATAGCGGGCGGTTGGTGGTACAATAGATTCACAGACAGTGCTCCCCTTCACCGCGCCTTTGTTTATCTATAAACACATCTAATTGGGTGTGGCCATACATCTTCAATCCATTGGAGCGGGGAGGGTGGCTGTAGGCTGGAGCGGGATTAGCACAGGCGCATAGGTCATGGACTTGAGTAGTGACTTAATCACATGACAAGTCCGTTCTGGAACTTTGCAGATGAGGAGGACGCTGGAACTGTCGCTGTAGCATTTCTATTGTGATATTCTGTTGTTGAACGCAGGGATTGATGAAGTAGACATCCAGGAACATTGATGTGGATGTTGACGTTTGTGTCTGGACTTTTTTCGGGGCAGACAGGTTTGTTGTTAGTGTTGCTGATGTTGTTGTCTGTGTGTTTGTCCTTCTCAGAAGACAGGAAATTGTGATTACTTTCGGTGATGTTCTTTATTCGTCTGCCTCTTCTGTAAAGAAAAAAATTAGATACAAATAAATGGTATTATCAGAAGTAATCGATATTATGCAAGTATCATGGGAAGGGCAAAAGACCTCTGCAAGACCAATAAACTGCGTACCAAAAATAAAGCTGAATAGGTAAGTAATGAAAGTAATTCATTTAAGGCAAGCATAACAAAAAAAAGCTAATACAAATTCTAACAGCTAATAGCTTAGATCATACAATCCGATATGGTTCCCTATGTGATGAACTGCACGGTTCGCTATGAGTACCATATAACGGTACAGCTGTGCAGAAGGTGCACCCCTCTCATAAGATCTCACACTCTCTAAGTGGTATTCTGTACAAGGTTCTCACTACGCTCTATGGGCGAAGAATTCTTAACGAACTAGGCTTAGAGCCTTGAGAATCCAGTATTCCCGCTAGGTGGCATCATTGAGATTTTGCAACTTTGATTTACGTTTTTATCACGGGAGGCAGGTTGAATCAATTCGTGGAAGTGCCAGTGAACACCTCCAAATAACGTTCATTCTCACTGCCGACGATTTCTATGGTAACCGTTCAAGCACATTTGTTATCTCTAGGCTTGTCAGGTTCTACAGACAACGAACACTCAGGGCACCTGGAAGACATAATCGGTCGTCAGGTGGAAACAGGGTTTTACTATGGGGTCAACGATTATTAGTACGAATACATTCTCCAGAAGGACTACTGACCGATATTTGTACAGGGTGCACATGACCGATGGGCGTTTTTTTCCGCAGGTGGAAATGCCATAAAAGCAACCACCTTTCCTGTTTTTCCAGGGTTGAACTTTAGAAGCAATTATGGTCTTGATTCCTTTTGCCTTCGTCTCTGTGGGGTTTTTTTTTCGAAGTTAAGTTTTCCTGTAGGTTTTTATCATTTTCTTTCCCTTTTATAAATTCTATTCTCATCACATTCATAATTATCTTTCGTAATCACGTATATTACGCATATCTTACACTTAAAAATTTTATTTTATGTAATTGTGAGTAGATAGTATGCCGCGGGACAATGCTATCAATTATTGCGCTATTCACTTTCAACAGTCAGTATAAAAAAAACGAAGTGAAATATTTTCCAATATGATGATAAACGAATAACATGACGGGCCTCACAAACACGGCACTGTGCATAGTAGGGATGGTTGGCGTACCCCTTTATATGTTGGTGGGTTTTTTTTATCTTATCTCTTTTTTAATTGGGATGCATTTTGATCTGTGTGGGTACGAGTTTTCTTTCGATGAGGTATGGATTTGTAAGGTCTTCGAGGAAATGCTTACATTGTCTAACAAGTAAAGAAGTATGTGAAAATTCATAAGGAAGTCACGGTTTGATAGATTGTAAGATTATTTCAAGATCATGCAACTGAACGAGCTGTGGTTCCTTGAATTGAAAAGTCTTGCAATCAAGATTGGTTATGGATGATAAAAACACTTAATGGGTGTATAAAAACTCGTACTAAAGGCGCAAGTGTCCTTTAAGATAAAATAGATGACGAGATCTTTCAAGGTAAACATTAACAGTCAAACTCTTTTATAGCATAGATAAACAGCTATTGCGTCGTTGAAGTGCGTAATGGGCAATAAGAATCTCATGCCACTCATGAAGGGCCGATACCAGTAAAGCAATAATTACCATAAAAGTGTTTATTTATAGTAGTAGCTCATCTTGTAATTAATCTGTTTGTCTAGATTGGAAACGTGCCACAACAGGCAGCAACTGAAATTAGGAAATTATTTCTTTCTTTTTGCCAGGGTTTTCTTTGTTACTCTCGTTATTAGTATCCTGGTCCCTGGTTTCCGTAGTCTAAATCGTAATATCCTCCAGACTGGTATTCAGAGTATAAACACTAGCCGCAGATAAAAGGAAATGCACAAAGGATGTCTTGATAAAAGTATTATTGCTTCCTAGCATCTCACGAAGTTAATATACATGACGTTAATGGCTTTCTTGGATTAGGTATGGGAAATGTGCAAATAGGTGTTCCGTTGGTCCACTACCAATGAAAAAGATACCTTGAAAAACTGAATGCTACTCATTACCCCATATCCCCAATGAAACAGAGTGAAGGCCGTAGTGGGCTTATAAAATTTTATTTAATTTTATGAGTCTTATTGATATGAATAAGAGAAATACATGAGTATCAATGATAAGACAAATATAGAAATTGACATAGATATGTGTTTGTCAATTGTGATATCATTTGTGATAATATGACAAATATTGAAAATGACATAGATATGTATTTGTCAATTTCTGATAATATTTGATATAAGATAAATGACGATTATGTGATATTACATAGTTAAACATAACATGTAATAATAAAATAATAGAAATAGCCCTACGAGTGTAAGGAGTAGGAGAGAAGAGGAGTGGGTGGGTGGGTAGAAAAAATAGGTGTTGAGCGAAGGAGACCAGTGAAGCGAATGAGACAGAGTACAGTGTCGCACTCGCGCACTTTGATGTTTAGTGCGGCCGAGAGCGGATAGGTGGCGCAGGGGTGCGCGAGTGTAGAGTGGTTTCACCAGGGGGGGCAATGACCACCCCTGACCAAAGGCCATGGGCAACCCATTACCCCATATCCCCAATGAAACAGAGTGAAGGCCGTAGTGGGCTTATAAAATTTTATTTAATTTTATGAGTCTTATTGATATGAATAAGAGAAATACATGAGTATCAATGATAAGACAAATATAGAAATTGACATAGATATGTGTTTGTCAATTGTGATATCATTTGTGATAATATGACAAATATTGAAAATGACATAGATATGTATTTGTCAATTTCTGATAATATTTGATATAAGATAAATGACGATTATGTGATATTACATAGTTAAACATAACATGTAATAATAAAATAATAGAAATAGCCAAGAAGCCAATAGTTAAGGGAAGAGGAGGGTGGGAAAAGTTTTTTATAGTCACTTTCTGAAGGAGAGAGACTCAATGAGAGACTTGTTGACAGTCTCTTGGTCTGATACTTTGATGTAGTCTCTATGAGCCTGGGACCTCCACCCTCCATACCTCTGGATGTTAAGTTCAGGTATCCCTGCCTCAAATGCCTGAGTGGCAGCGGCCTTCCTGAGGCTGTGGAGGGGGCCTGTGGCCTGTAGGAGGCGGTCCCATTCGTTGGTCATAACCCGTGATGTGATGGTCGTCCCATCGGGCAGTGTCAGGAACGGGTCCCGCAGTGAAGCCGTAGGGGCCGCCCGTAGTAGGTCTCGAACCGCGTCTACCGGGCACACCCGGATATCGTCCGCGGCCTCGAGGCGCATCACTTTCTGTTGCCCTACGTATTGAAGATTTTTGGCCGCCTTGATGGTGATGGTGAGATGCCGGCGGCCGAGGACCACGTCCCCGCGAGTGAGGTTCCGAGCCGGGTCGAATGCCCGAGCCGACTGCGGCGCTACCTCCCCCTGCCGTAGGGCCGCGTAGAAAATGAGGAGCATGCCCGCCCTCATTGCCGTATGGAGGGGCGATCCCGTCAGTGCGTCGAGGACCGCCCTGAACACATCCATTGGTATGGGGGCCTTCACGTTTGGCACGTACAGCTTGTTTCTCCTCATGCCCTCGAGGGCACGCTTCACCCGGTGATCTTCTGTCGGCCGCACGTCTCCCCCCGTCAGTCGGAGGTGTGCCCGGACGTGCGATAACTGGTTGGCGACCGTGGCCGGCGAGGGGGCGTGGTCCGCCACGTATTCCAGATACGACGTGATCAGGCTCACGGTCGGTGCCCGGGGGTCCACTCTCATCCGGTTGCAGAACGCCAGGTAGGTGGTGACTGCGGATCGCTGGTTTGCGAGCGTACCTGGGGCACGCGCCTCTGACTGCCTCGCAGATGCCTTCGCCTGGAGTAAGAGAAGCGCCCGATCTGCAGAAGAGACGGAGTACGGGTACAAAAGAGGCATGGGTACACGGTACGATAGGGTACAACTCATGAATGTGAATGAGGGAAGTGGCCTTATCGTATTCCGTCCTCGACAGATGGGCTCTGCTCAGGGCATCTGCGATGACGTTTTGCACCCCGGGGATATGGCTGAAGACCAGTTCCACCTGTAGGCGTGCCTGCACCATCCATGCCTGGCGGGCACACTCCGCCAGGACAGGGTTACGGGCACGCCCGCTATTGAGGGTCTGAACAGTTCCGAGGTTATCACAGAACACCTCAATCCGTGATCCCCGATCCCTGTCTGTGATAAATGTGTGGAGTGCGTAGATGGTATTCAGAGCCTCGAGCTCTGAGATGCACTCCACGGGATCGAAGACGGGGCACACCTGTCCGGAGTACGAGAACCGGCCGTCGGTCCCTCCGACGCCCGACAGGCATGCATCCACCGTGATCCTCCGCGTCGGTGGACCCCGAGGGATGAGGGCGCGGCCGTTCCAGCCCCGGGCAAACTTAACGAACCAGTCGAGGTCCTGGCGCATCTCGGAATTGATGTTCATGTAGAAGCCCCTCATCCCCCGTAGGGCCTCGAGTAGCTTTGAGACGAATGCCCGCGCCGGACGTATACACCTAGCCACGTGTAATATCCGGCCGAGCACCGACTGAAGCTGTCGTTTCGTCAACGTCCGTCGTTTGGCTACGGCCGACACGTGACCACGGATGTCCTCCAGCTTGGCCGTGGGGATCGATAGAGACATGGCACGGGCGTCGATCTCTATCCCCAACCACGTCACGGTCTGGCTCGGCTCCTGCGCCTTGTCGCGTGCCTCGGGTAGGCCCAATTCCGAGAAAAGGGCCCGCGCGATCCTGAAGTCCTCGGCCGCCTTACCTCGGTCCTCGGAGAGGATGATGAGGTCGTCGAGGTACATCGCGGCCGTGACTCCCTTTGATGATAGTATCCCCACGATGGCCTCCGCCACACACTGCATGTGGTATGAGGAGGCACGGGCGCCGAACGGCATGGCCGTATCGCAGTAGTGCCCGCCCCCCCACGTGAAACACAACAGAGGCCAGTCGAGGGGATCGCACCTAAAGTTCTTGTAGGCACGCGACACGTCGATGGACGACATGTAGGCCGACGTGCCTGCCTTGACGAGTTTGGCCACAAACTCGTCCACCGTAGGGAGGCCGTGCTCTCGCTCCAGTCCGTAGACCGAGTTCTTAATGATGAACGAGTTCACGCTGCACTCCCTCGGGAAAGTCATATCGGTAATGATGCGCCGGTCGTCCGTCCCGCGCTTCTCCCGTGTCATGAGTGGCGACACGTGACACCACGGGCTAAAAGGCGGTTCGGCGAACGGGCCCATCATATTGGTAAAGCCCGCCTCCTTTTCGAGAAACTTCTCTACCTGCACGGGATGAGAGGTTGCGCTGGGGTGGTTGGCCACCCCTCTGGTATCACTCTCCGGTCCCAGGTATCCCAGGGGGAAACCGTATCGCAGGAAGCCTAGGAGCTCCTGCGCCTCCTCCACGTGTCCTAGGTAATGGTCCCATGCAGGTAGGTTTAGATCCGAAGGCACCTCGACCCTGGCGCCGAGTGCGTTGGGGATTCCCGTGTCGCGCACGGTCCGGTATATTTCCGCGTGCCTGGCGGGCCCCACGGCCGTGAACTCCGGCCAAGTCTCCCGGCGATGTTGTTTGAAGGCTAACGGGTCCGTACTCACGCCCTCCCGGTGGATTCCCGTTTCGCAGACATCGCGGAGTGCTTTAAAGTCGGGAGTGTTAGATTCCGGCGCACTAACACTAACACCCGGCAAGCGACTGAGACCATCATCCCCCACGGTGCCGGGGGCGGCCTCCGCCGGTGAAACGGGGGGTATCTCCTCCGGGAGTGTATTCGGCCCGTCAATGTTGTTGTTTATCCGGGTCCCTCGGCCACGTGCCGAGGGGGTCACGTGATAGGTGACGTCACGTGGGGGAGCCGGATTCGTAACACAACACTCCGTCCTGCCGGCACCCCTTTCATCTTTCTTGCGCGCCTCGTCTACTGGCGGGGCGCGGCCGGCCCGTTTTTTGAACTCGGCTGAGGTTGGTGTACCACACTCTGCGCTGCCGCCGGCCTGGTAGTAGCCTGTAGTTGATACCCCGCCTGGGGTACCCGCCGTGGTGTGGGTACAGGGGGAGCCGCCGTGTTGTCGTACCCGTGTCCGTATGTCAGCTTGCGGTTGCAGGCGTGTACAGAGTGACCGCACTTCCTGCCCACCGAGTCGCAAAACGTGCACACGTGCAACCACCGGATACCCCCTTCAGTGTGGTCGCTGCGGTGGCGGCACCCCCTCTCTCCATTGAAGTCCCGGCACGGGGCCTCGCTCCCCCGGGCACGTCCGGTCTCCGTGTTTTGACTGCTGTTTGCGGTGTGGGCACTGGTCATCGCGAGCCGGACACGTTCTTCCTGTATCCGGCCGTGATCCGACCATCGCATCCTGCCCGACTCGACCTGGTCGAAAACAAAGTTTGACCAGCGTCTGACGCCGGCCCACGGCCGTGCCTGCGCGTCAACGGTCACCTGGTATAGATGTTTAAACATATGCTCCTTGTCCTCGGGGTGCAAGGCGCGATCGTCATTCAGTAAGGCCACAAAACATGAAATGTACTCCAGAGGCCCGAGGCTCGACCGTAGGTCCAGTTTCTGGTGCAGCGTGTACACCCCATCTCTGTCCATAAACATGTACGGCTTCGCCGTCGGCCTCCGGGCATTTAAATCAGAAAGTAGGCTCTTACCCGTTGTGCGGTCGTGTCGCATGGCCTCACGGCCGAATTCACGCTGGAGGTGTTCCTCGGTCGTGTATGCCTCTCGGAGTGCCCTGGGCGCGGGGAGGAGGCGCTCGTTCTGATCCTGGGCCCAGTCTCTCGTCCGTTCGGCCGCTGACGAAGCCCGTGAGCCGGCCCGGCGCGAGGTCGGTCTGGAGATCTGCATGATCGCGTCCATCATGCCGTCCATCTGGCGCGATATTTTGGTCATATCCGTCCTGACTTCACCGACGTCTGTCTTTACTTCGTTGACGTCTGTCCTGACCCCCCCGAGGTTGGCCTCCAGGGCTGTGATGCGTGAAGTCCGAGTCCGTGCGCTGGCGCTCGTTCCCTGTTGGGATACCGAGTCCACGTGGTCGCTCTCGGCTGCCGGCTGTCTTATCGTTATTTCCGAGTCCGTCTCGGCCTCCGCGGGTGCGGATGCCGCCACAGCACTTCTGGTCAACATGCCTGAACTATAATTCCTGACTGAATCGCTTGGTAGCCCTGTCCTCGTCTGCCGATATTCAGGGGAATACGGAGACCGAAGGTACGGAGGGCGATAGGGCCAAGGAGCGGTAGAAAAAATAGGTGTTGAGCGAAGGAGACCAGTGAAGCGAATGAGACAGAGTACAGTGTCGCACTCGCGCACTTTGATGTTTAGTGCGGCCGAGAGCGGATAGGTGGCGCAGGGGTGCGCGAGTGTAGAGTGGTTTCACCAGGGGGGGCAATGACCACCCCTGACCAAAGGCCATGGGCAACCAATGATATTTTTCGTATTGCCTTTGTTAGTTCATCAATAAGGATAAAAATATCTAAAAGTACTAATAAATACCGGAAGAGAAACGGAGGTGGAATCATGATTCCATCCGGAAGCAAATTTTATAAATTTGGCCTTGTCTTTTTTACTGTTTTAATATATTTACGTTCACTTTGTCCGCTGGTATCTAGGACCCAAATTGAATATTTCTGTGATGTTTTTGACCGAGCAATGTCCATATTTCACGCCCGGCGGAAAACATTATATCAATGTGATATAAACTTTAGCGTAAACAACACCTGTAGAATAAACAAAAACATGTTTATTGCGACAGTCCCACATATACACATTATCAGCTAACTAACTCCTTATACCAACACTGACCTGACCTTGTAATTTTCGCCTAACCCTCTGCCATCGCCGCCCGGCCATCGACAAAGCCGCACGCCCGCACCCGGCCATCCACCCAGCACCCAATTACAATATAAACTCTTTGCCTTTCTATTACCCATGCCAGTCTCCGAATACTATGTAATGACAACTTTTGCTATACAAACAAGGTAGGCTGACACCCACATTACAATAGTGTTTTAAAGATAAAACTATCAAAACAAACATTTAAAAATTAATACAATGATGGTTTTATCATAAACAATTAATCGGATGATACCACATCAGTGCTATAAGATCCAGAAATAGGAATTATCGTGCAGTGGCGTAAATGTGGGATTCCGCGGTACAATGGTAGAGAGAAAGTTCTCACGGGCAGTGTTTACGCCGAAATTAGATATGAGGAACCTCCATGTTTCACTCTATGAAATGGCCCAAGAGAACATGTCCAGGGTGACGAAACCTAGTCTACCTAGGCCTGTTAAGTCACTGTGTGATCAAGCTTTCTATCGGTTTTTTTTTGTTTCCAGCCACTGTAAAATTGGGAGATGTTGTCCAGAGAACGCGGTTCTCGCCTTATACATGTACCTCCTTCCCTTTCCTTCTCTATATATATATTCAAATCATGAAACAACAAACTTACACCAAACGTGTGTATTACATTATTAAACCGTTTATTAAGTCCCAAACAATACAAGAAGTCCGATAGTCTTAAAAAAGCTTATATAAAGCAATTAAGCTCTGTTAAATATTTCAAAAGAGTAAGCCCCGCCCCACCCACTATTGAGCATGCCTGGAACAGGGCTACTAAGGGCATTTATTCAGTGGGAGTAGCGTGGCACACTGTCAGGCCTTGTGTACATGTACCCTGGGCAACTTTGAGGCAGTGGTCGTCTATAGGAGCGCTGCTCCAATGCTAAAGCATGGGAGTAGTGTAAAAGCCTACCCCCACCTACCATGATTCTGGTCCCGATTGGCCTTACGACGGCCTTCCCGACACCATTCCGATTGAAGCGTGAGGTCTGGCAAAATCGTGATAGGTGGAACAGGTTTCTGCGATTCCGTCTACGACAGCTCACGATAGGCTGCGATTGTAAACGCCAAACGTAGAGGTCCCGATAACTTCCAACATGTTGGAAATTTCGTAGCCTGTCGTAGGGTATTGTAGTGTATTTGAATGAGAAAATATCTCTTGTGGGTGAAATACTAGATGGAAAAATATGAAATTCTAGAATTAGGTAGGCCGTATACAGATATATATTCGGTGAAAATATGATATCATTTGATTAAGGATAAAGGTCTGAAAATAATAGTTTCAGATCGGAATCACGATTCTATCATAGTTATCTTTTTCAATTTGATTGCATTAGAGTCTGAAAAATAACTTCAAATTATGTTGTGAATACCTCTAAAAAACTATTCAGATTCATTTAATGTTTCCAAAATTATAATATATTTCAATATTAAAACTCATATACATTGATACACAGATTGAATCGTGACCATGGTTTATGTTTTTGGTCCTCCAAAGGTGTTTCTACGCTCTACGATTTCAAACCATGTCCACGATTTGAAACTATCGGGGACCTACCGATAGGCCATGATTTGGGCATTTCAAATCGTAGCGATTGGGAAGCATGTCGTGGCCCATCGTGGTAGGTGGGGGTCCCCTCTTAGGGCCTCGCTCTATTTACACAGGATAATCTCTCTATATATTGCATGTTTTGTAATGAATTTATAAGGCCAGGTTTGGGGGAAGGTACGAGCAGTAGGCATTGAGCCATGACATTTAGGGTCAGGGTTGTATTGGTCCTGTATAGGTTATTTGTAAACATGATTTGTGTGTGGAGAGGGGGGAGGTATGTGTGTATGTATGTGTATCATGTGTGTATCTCTGTATCTGTATTTGTATCTGTCTTTGCCTGTCTCTATATCTTATTCTGTCAGTGTATGTATCTGTATGTATCTGTGTCAGTGTGTGTGTGTTTGTGTGAGCCTGTGAAACTGCTTTTTCTGTCTGAGTATATATATATATGTCTGTTTATGTATATATATTTGTCTGTTTATGTATATATGTTTCTCTGTGTATCTATGTATATGTGTGTTTCTGTGTGAGCTTCTTCCTCGTACACAATACAATATCTGAACTCAGTGTGAATCTGTGTTTTAGTGTGACTTTTTCAATGCCCCACCTGTGGTGTGCATGCCTTAGTACCCCTCACACTTATGACCTGCAAGCCACCCTGTGAGTTGGGTATACCCTCCGTGCCGGATCGCGATGGTCAGCAGTGACCTGTGTCAGGTACACACAGCCCGGCTCTCACTGTGTGAGGGGCGGGCCTTATTTTTTTGGGTAAAATTCTCAAGGAGTTATTGCTTAATATCAGCTTTAAGTAAACTGGTCTACAATGCTCAGATACACCTTTTTCTTCATCATATCGTGGTCCACTAAAGTCGATATTTTCTAGGGGAAACAGAGCTCTGCATATGCAATCCGGAAAAAAATGCTATTGACAACCAGTAATCCTAACCATTTAGGAGTACCTGTATAGTAAAACAAAGGTGTATGAGTACTTAAAGCAGTGCTGTAAAACTATATGGTGACGCTATTACGCTCGTACAACCGAAAAGAATTATCTCTACAAGAGCGGAATTTGATTCTGACAAGTTGTAATAGGTACAACAAGAATGCTTCATCTCCGTAATAACACTTTTCTTGATAGAATCTCATTTTAGATTTCAACCTTATAACACACGCTATTCTAAAGTGTTGGGTATCCTAATAACCTAAACACATCTACGAATCTCTGTCCCCTAAGTGCTCTTAAAAACCTATCAAGACATTATGCTGCGAAAGAGGTGGAATGATAGTAAAACTACATGTAAAGAATATGTTTAGACATTTATAACTACATGTAGAATGTATAAGGTGATTAATGCATTAGATATCAAAAACTGATTTACTACATATGTTCACGCCCAACATTAACATTATGGCAGTCTGCAGGCAACTGGTCGATTTAGTTCTACAGCCTATTACCCGACAACTACCACCACGGGAAGCTCGACATCTTCCGAGACACCTGTTGCCTCATCATGCATGCACGTAACCCTCCAATTTCCACTTAATTAATTGTGGACTATATTACCGCGCCATCTTACAAAAGACATGTATGATTTAATTATAACATAATTTAACTCTTCGTGTAAAATGTTGATAGAATACACTTCACGTCAGGAAGCATTCAATGATAAAAAATGAATACAATCAAGAGACCTTCAGTTATTTACCTTAGCTTATTGCATGCGAAGGCAAATTAGGCTTGTTAGTGGGATGTTGCACATACACCCGCAATACATTCTAGGTTCCTTCCGTATTTACTATCAAACAACGTTTTATCTTTTGCCATATACAACTGAAACATATGTTTAATTTTTCAATACAGTGTAAACATGTGAGGAGCATACATCAATACAAGCAAGCTTGCACGGTAGGTATATGAAATTTAAAAAACCTTTTCATTTTCAAATGCATAGCCCAATTGTCTGCCATCTGCAATTGGGTGACTAACTTACAACAGCTTTGACATTGTGGACATTTTTGTTTAACAAAAGACTCAACTGAATATATCTTGTCAATCTTTGTCCTCTTGAACCATTTTGTATTTTAGTGATATAGTTATTTTCTTAACCACTTTGCCCTGAACTACAGGACTAATGCTGGGTAGGCTTAAGTTTGTTTGAGACTACGGGACAACAGCTTCAGCCTGAAAGGAAGTAACCACACAGTGGCACCAGGAAACGGAACTACAGCCAGAATGAAGCGTTGCTCCAATGATCTGCTAACAACTATTCTATTAATTTGAAGAGTGGAAGAGATTTCCCTGGAAACTGCTGTCAAAGCGAGGGTCAAATTTTTTTTTAATGTTTCAAAGAACTGGGCAGGACAAAATAAGATGGCATTCGGGTAGTTGCTAACTAAGGCGAAATTGCTATATCTATCAGCTATCTACAATTTAACAAATTACCTAGTTCAAGCTACAATTAATTTACAGTCTAAATCAATACGAGAGCGCTACATCATTATTTTCAAATTCAAAGTTATAGTCAGAATTTTACCTTCAAACAGTTTATTTGAAGATGATATTTGGAAATCAGATGGCCATTTCATACTGGATAAAATAAACGAAACTGTATAATTTGATATTTATGAATGCGTTCTCGGCAGACACCGATGTTTTAATAGCTCAATCCTACCTCCAAGACCTACTGTTGCTGTCTTAATTGCGACGGAGCAATTCTAGCGTTATGGTTTTGTGACTGGCATTAGCCCTATGCTAATTCCCGATATCTGATAGTAATTACATCAGAAAAATATTTCTCGGCCTATTCGTTCGCTCCCTCTTCCGCTTACCAATTGAGGCAAACACCTGGTTTTCTTATTTGTCCCAAATTAATTGAACGCTCAAGTGAATGATCATGGGAGAAGGGCTCGGTTCGCACTAATTGGGAAGATAATTCAAACTGTAATTACCGGAGATATTATTCTGTCCTAACTCCTATTCAAATTAGCCTTTATTTACAGGGAATGTAATCAAAATCTAGGTAGAAAAATATGCCAGAAGTCAGAATGTCATCATAAAGTATCAATCCTGCAAGTTATCCTGTCTGGGCCTAACAGCTGCGTCGTTAGAGACAGAATATACATTTATTGGAGGGTCCTCAATATAAACAGATCCAGTTCAAATACAGCAGACTTATTTGTAGTGCTAATGCAATAAAGTAATCACGGAGGTTCATAACAACAGTGAACATTTATAGACGATCTCCCCGTCAGACAAGCATTGAGCTGAAAAACAGCAGCTCCAAAATAGCAGTGTCGTTGTTCTTGGCTGTAAGCCAACACCCACGGTAAGCTATAATAACGGCAATGGGATAAGTCGGGCTATACAGGACCCTAAATCGAAATTTCACCATGCCTCAATTCTGATGAAGACAATTCAGTTAAAATGATCAATCCATTGAGCGCATTTTCTTATACTCGATCCCACCCAGAATCGGCTCGCTTTATAAACTGGATCTCTTATGCCGGATGAAGGGTACAACAGGAAGTACCTGATCGACATACTTCGGAGTGGGGTGGAGTGAAAAAAATGGATTTTGTAGGGGATGGTTTCAGTCAGTGCCACAGGGCAGTAAAGGACTTCCCACTCACTGAGCTGCATTTCACCCTGAACGAGCTTCTAGTGAGTGGAAAATATCTCATAACGAGCGGGTACTTCAAACTGATTGAATGATGGGCGCTTGCGGTCATAAAATGAAACTGAAATTATAGCCTAGTAATCTTAGAGTATTACGCTTCAACAACAGGAAAATGAAGTTAGCTTTAAGCGATTTTATCTAAAATTGTGACTCTCGCCGCACACATAAGACCCTGTGGTTGTGGCGGGTCTGAGCTGTTCAGAGTCCCTCAGATCCTACCGAACCGATGAGAATCCTCATTCGTCTGTCGACGCGGAGTTGTAACACGGGAGGCACAGGGAATATTTTCACTGCTGACGTGAAACAAATCCTGTGGCTGCAGGCGCGATCGTTAAAGCCTCTTCTCTTTTTTCTTACCGCGGAGGTGTCTTCCAACGAACCTAATACATCATCCAAAAATTGAAGTAATATAGAATGGGACGCCACGCCGGCGTATTTATTTCTGGAGAAGAGCGTCCAAATTAGATCAAAGAAAGCACGGCCACGATTAGTAATTGATCATTATGTCATCAGATTCGACGGCGGTAGTGGAACGAGGGGGGAAAAAGTTCATTTTGGTTAATTTTTCAATGGGACAAAATCTGTGATGATAGGATGGAGGGATTTGTCTTTTAACCTCCTTCTCAGACAGAGTCGTGGTGGTGTGAGAACGGAGTTGGCCATCCTAAGCTGGAAACGATATTCATTGTCCCTCCGGCGGAGGGAATCAATGAAAGTTCAAAGTGTGATGACATCAAAGTGATTGAGAACGTACTCATAAATAGCCTTAGGTACGAGCCTCAGCGCTGATTCGACCACTTCACAGAGCTAATTCCTTGCTGGGTATGCATTATTACTCCTGTAAGCTAGCCCTGGGAAAATAGGCGTCTCCATCCCCGTTCAGGCCCTTCCTGTGAGAGGCAATCTCTCTATACGGCTTATCTGTTCAACAAAAAATCCTCAAAAGAGACGGAAAGACCGACACTGCCATTTAACGCGAAATCCATATTGAATTACCCCTGTTCAAAGCTATATTTCCGCGCACTATCGTACCAATATACATGTAAAGCAAGGAAAGTGATAGCTTATTTCTTGCTTCATTTATTAAGATAACTTTACGTGGTAAGACCTTTATATTGGCAGTATTGGGTTATATAAAGTATAGTATGACCCCATGTCCGCTAAGCTCCCGATACACTACAATAGGCTTTACCCTTTAAGACATCGACATTTGTTCCCGATTCATTCCGACCGTCGGCTCGGTGAGAACCTCTGTTCTCTTTAAGATATTAGAAAACAGCCCGCAGATCTATAATCGCCCCGTCTCCCCTAAAAACCAATATAAGGCACTTTTAAATCGGCCAGGAGGATAGGTAGCATTGCTATGTTAATGTCCTGCTCAGAATCAGGAACAGTCGGTGAAAGTGCATACATCGAAGATGCGTACAACGGGGAAAGTCGATTAAAGCTGATATAAAGCAATTAAGCTGTGTTAATTAATCCTAAAAATTAAGCCCCGCCCACACGGCCGACATCAGGCACGCATGGATCGGGACTGACAGGTGCATATATTGGGTGAGGTCCTCCAGCATGGAGTTGTCCCATTACACTAAGTCCAGTTAAGGAATAGAGTAGACCGAGTAGCCAATGACTGCATTCGCCGCAAACCCTGACCTTGACCCGACTGACTCTCTGACCCTCACTGTGAACACATGTACCCGGCTGTATTTAGTAGGGTGAGATTGGGATACACAAATACACAACATGGCATGTTGTTAGTGTGAGTATAGTATGTTATAGTATATGTTATACCTTATAGTTATAGATTTGGGTTGGGCCATTATACTGTATAAATCTGTGTGTTTTACCAGTGTCTGTAGAGCCATGCCTGCCTCTGTGTGTGTGACTGGAGCTGTTACTCTGTGAGCACATGTGTGTCTGTCACACACAATGTCGACCTGTGTGATTCTATGTGTGCAAACTGTATCTGTATGTCTGTATATCTTCGTATCTGTGTATGTCTGTTTATCACCCTGATTATGACCCACCATTTCTCATATTGAATGAAATAGTTGAACTCACATGATATCCATGGTCATGGCCAACCATGACCGACCTCTTACTTGTTGTGATTGGTGAATATAAATGAGCTGTAGACCCCCTCCCACCTGACTTATTATACTCCCTGACTGACCTTGCTGCCGACCTGACTGGTCGCGACGGCTGTCACAGACACGGCCCCGTTCTCTTTTTTTTTCTTTTTTTTGTGCAACGAGTGTCATCTCACTATAGTGAGTTTTTCAGATCACTCGCAAACCAGGTACACATTTGTTCCAGTAACAGCTTGGTTACACTAGAATTAAGTACAAGAGAAGACAAATTAATGTGAGGGGCAGGTTAACTGTTTGAGGGGCAGGTTTTTATTTTTAATGAAATTATCATCAAGACTCATTCCTGTATTTCATCTTAACGCAGATTCTCGCCCGCTGGACGGATCTGTCAGACAAAAGTGGAATCGGGCACAGTCGGCGTCTCGATGTCTTACAGGTTGATGTGCACCCCGACATAAAACGATGTCGCGTAGGTAGGTCAGCTTTAATCGTAACCGTAGCCAGTCAATTATATTCGCTTGGCACCAGTGTGCCCGTATACAGTGCATCAGTGGCATACCTTGAGATGCGTCGGGACCCTGATTACCTTTAATATCCCCTAATTAGTCATTACGACTCACGCCGATGCCCCCAGGCTCTCGGGTTCACAGCAATACAAACCTTCACAATGCACTACCATATTTGACATTTTGTATTGTAGTGCATCGGAATGTTTCCCATTTTCATCGCAGTAGGTGAACGTGGGGCCGGTTATACATAAGTATTTTAAAAACATGTCCGCGTTACAAAACAATAGATAGTAAAATGTGAGGTTGTCATATATACTAACTATTGAAACGGGTACTACCACTCTTGGTGCCGCTTAGCTCCGAGGTGGCGCTCGCTGTTGCCGTGCTCAACTATTGCAACACAAAGTGCCGCTATTTGGTTAGTGAGTTTTTTTCCAACTATTGAAACAGTTCCCTGTTTTGTTGGATCTGATTGAATTTTCTCACGCATAAACGGACCAGGGAGCTGTTTCAAAAGCCGGGAGGGTGCTAAACGAGATTACTCATCGCCAATGCGAGAGGCTAACAATGGAACTTGAGGCGTCGCTGTCGATGTGGAGGTGCCGCTCTCTATGGGATATTAGTAGTAGTTTTGCTGCCGCTTTGATTTGAGGTGCCGCTCGCTGTTGCCGGCCTCTCGCTTTCAGAATGTGACGTGCCGCTGGCGAGACCTCACTCGACTTTTGAAACAGCTCCCAGACCTAGGCTATAGGGACTGAAGTGCAACCAAGGTGATATTCTCTTGTGCGAAAAACTCCAACCGGCTTTCCATCTATTCTATATGTGTACTCATATCTACACTCTTTTTATGTTTCATTTCTTGTCATGTTAAAAGCAAAATCTAGTTCTATGGCTTTCTCGTCTTGCCTTTAGAAAAGGTAATGAGAGTGTAAACATGCCCGATTTTACGTTGTTGTTAGTGCGTCCATGGCTCCGAACGCTAGTTATAGACCCAATGCATCCCTGCTCAAGATTCAGAAAGTAAAAGACTTGTCTTTTACCGTTTTTGATGAGGCTTTTTAGTTACCACTAAGATACAACACTAGTGAACCAGTGGTTATCCACTGGGTCTTCCCCCGTAGCAAAACGTAGTATTAGTCGTTTGGGTAGTTTCTCCCGCGATGGAATATAACCACTTTACTCCCATATTCACCTGGTTCCCCACACTGTGCTGCGATTAGTTCAGGCGATAGAGTCCCTCTGCATGCACAAGGACAGCATTATGCATTGCTCAACCCGAGCAAGAGCAAAAGGTTCGTTCATCCCAGCCCCCTCCCTCCCGGTTCTCGCAATACCCCTCTGCTCACAGTAGGTGATCCTTTCACCTTTACAGACCTTACAGCATACCAGACCCTCCCCTCTTTCACTACCTGGAGGAGCGGTAATCACACTGCCCTCTGCCGACCTCTAACAGACACTGCGCCCCTCGGGTTGGGCACTGATGGACATCGGGGACGTCTCCTTAAGGGCCTCGTAATGAACATTCCTCAACAGCTTCCGTGGTATTCATACGCCGACCTCATCAGGATTGCTTCGTGATGAGTGAATAGCGAGCACAGACATGGTAGAGGTTAAAGGTGGTGAGAGGGGGACGTTGCCGTTCAACCTCAGGGGCGGCCACTTCTAAATGTACCTTCCACGGCATATGGAACTCGCCCATCCCCGCCCCACACCCTAGTTATTTGATCCCTGCCGCCATTTCTGCTCGCCAGCCCGTCACTCCACCTCCAGGGGGCAGAAATGAGCCTTTCTGCAGCTCCCCATGACGCGAAGCGCCCTCTTCTGGTGTCCCATTCCCGTCATTACGCTAACAACACAAGGTGGCGCCACCACACGCTGATCCTGCGAGCGCGCCCAATCACGTGACCCTGATAATGATCATCCGTGAAGTTGTTTCCTTGCTCCTATATCCTCAACTAACTACTCCCTACCTGTATTAATGCGATATGAATTCCTATCCCCCTGTTGCCGATCAACAACGAACGCAGACGACAAATTAACATGTTCTATGTTATTTAACTTTTGGGGTTTACAGCTTCATAGCCTCCAATGGGTGGGGATGAATACTGTTTCTCTAATTTGATATGCTTATAACCATAATTTTTTTGTGTGGTTTCTCACATGTGAGACTTACTTTCCTACAAGAATACTCTACGATGCTCCCGATTAGCCACCGACATTTGAATAAGATTAAATGTCGTAGACACTATGCGATAGAGGTTTTTCATCGATAGCAAATCATAGACATCCGTTTTTCATTGGAGCCTAAACGCAGATAAGTGCTCAACTGCACCGATGATAGGTGTCCTTCCGAAGCGAGTTAGATTTTTTTTATCTGGATTTGCATCGTAGGGCATATAGGAGCGTATCGGGAGCTCAGTTGACGTCAGACCTTACTCTAGTAAAGCGTGTAAACTTCATGAATTTAGTATCACACCATTCGAAAATCTGAGTTTGGAGAGCGTGCCTATATTCTATAGTTTCTCCCCGCAGGTTAGATCTTTGAAGGAGATTAAGACTCTCAGCCAGGATTATGATTATATTTCACAGCTTTCTATTGATATGGATCATGCAAACTACTGCTGATGTTAGAATTCCAAACTCTACCTTGCGTGAGTGAATCTCCGTCACTCTATCATGACAACACACGCCACAAGCTGTTGTGCGTTTTGAATTCTGATCTAGTCTGGGTTATGGAACGACGACATAACATTTGAATAATGAGCAGTAAGAATAGTGAGCAAAAGTAAACCTATAATATTCCTCAATTTCCATTGCAGATGCTTATCACTAGTTTTTTTTCCTGATGCTTAGATTGAAGTCCGGTTACATAGGACTAAAGTGCCAAGAAAAAATTCACATCATAAATTCTCCATTCAAATCATACCTAACCTTTGCCTTAATTCAGTTTTTAGTTTATACATACATAGTTGCTCCCCCCCCCCCCTTACCCATACCCCACCACGAATCTTTTGCATTCCCAATAACAGTAACATGATCATGATTAACTTTTAAAACGTATAAAGATGACAAAACTCCCATCTATATTTTCCTTTATAAGCCTTTACTTTCTCGTTTTCCCCTGTAGCATTCACCGATTATATGTAATATTGTAAAGATCGCTTAGATGATGAAGCGAATGGCTCGAAGCATATTATACTGCTGAAGAATAATGTTAGAACGATCATTTGATAAATCAATGACACAGCCTGTTGTTCACTATGTTCATAGTAGCCTTCTAGCTCCTCTGAAGTCTAGAGCTGTACTTAAAAATCAAATTTGTTAGCATATAAGTTAGTAAACGAGCCTTCCTTTAGAGACCTTTCTGAAACACTTCTATCGAGGGTAGCTGTCTATGTTGTCTAAATCCGTGCTGGGAATATCTCTTTGAAAGCTTTCTTAGTATGTGAAATTTATGGAGCCTGCTCTTGTGGTGTAGTCAGCTGCTGCTCTAGCGGCTTAGCTCCTAGAGCTTTGTACCTTAATGTTTGATGTCTAATCAGAGTGAAGCCCCTATGTACATAAAGGGATAGTTATTACAGACGACTATGAAGCGGTAGACATGTATGAAGAGATAACATCCACTGTGCCAAGGCTGATGCATGCCCTTTCTACCCTGTACACCTAAAAGGGAACTTGGCAAGTTTCAAAGACGATGGTTACTCTTAGCTATACAAGTTTCTTGAAAATCTATTGTAGTTCTGTTAGCATTGGATTAAGAGGTCCTGACATTTTAAGTTTTATCTCTGGTTTCCCCGTGCATTGACAAGGTTTCTTGATTTATATTGTGATATATATCTAAAAATAAGAATGCTACCTCACGTTATGTCTTGGTGCACTGGTTCCATCATGAGGTACTTCGTAACCTTGATCACCTTCTTTATACTGAAGAACCCATTACGATGCATGGTGAGTTGGCTTGGCTAGACATTTCTCTACAAATTTCACCTTCCCAAAAAGTCTACAATTTTGACTTTTTGTATCGGAGCCTGATCGGGAGGTCTGAATTTCTATTGTAGTAGGTGGATGCCGGGCTTTAGCAACTATTGTCATCTAATAGTTTCTTTTTCTAGTAGGGGATTACAGTAACCATAACTAAGTCATTAAATGACAGGATTGACATAGTGAACACTTAGTCTTCAAGAAGACTATAAAGAAAAATTTATTTTTAGGAACCAAGCCAGTCGTGGGGCATGGGATATGGTAAGGCTGGATACTGGACACCTGATTATTTTACCAGGCCTTCATAGATGGCATATGGATAGCGAAGGGTTAGCTTTTCTGCAGCAAGCTGGAAGTCCATATGAGATCCATCTAACCCCAAGCGCACATATTTACCCCGGGCTTAAAGATATATTTATAAACGGTTTAAGTTACCCAGTCCGTGGATACTATTGAATAGAAAATAAAAGGTGCTATCTAAATCTTTCTAAATTGAATTGTCCCTATAAAACAAGGTCGGGGATGGGTGTGACTGTGCTAACAATTATGATTTAGGGGGACAAATGCCAAAGATGGAAGCAATAACGAAAATCTGTTAACATATACGAACGATAAAAGCAATATGTTATGGACCCCGCCTGTTTGGCCCACCTAGAGTTTCAAATCCAATAGTCGGGCGGTAGATTCGAAATCTTATGTCTTGTTGAGTGCACGGAAGGGAACTGAGTCTTATGGGAAGACTAGTATCAAAAAGGTCTGTCAGATGGTGTGATGGATAATTGCTATTTACCAGCCTGCACGACAAGGAATTCCCCACGTCGTCCTAATTACTCTCATTATCTATGCTTTAGAGTAAATTGCCAAATGACTCCGGAGATACGAATTGCCATCTCAAGGACCTGTCTGTGCCTGTCCTTGGAAATGTGAGACACATTAAAAGTCAATACAGATTTAGACCTTGTCTCTCTTGCTCCGTGTACTCTCGATCAGAATGGTGTATCTCGAATAAGAGTACGACCTGGTATGAGATTGTGATCATCGGTATCCGTTTGAAATTCAACATCTGCAAAAGTATTAAGTAAACTACTGTTCGATATAAAACACAAAGGTACCTCTGTTGGGGGACCTCTTATTATGTGAGTGATGAACAGGAGTGCAAAAACAAGACAGTAAATGAGGATTGGAGCAATGAGCAGTGCTGGTCCACACACGTGACATTCAAATGCTACCTTTTTGTTTTAAATATTTGAATGATGCCTTTTACAATGTCAAAAGTGAATCTCTGTGTTATTATCAAAATCGTCATGTATATGGATCATATTGAAGGGCACTTATATAGATGTTGTACAGGATGACTCCCCTGGCTAATGCTTTGCATACATTTCCTAAAAGGAGAGGTGAAAGAGGTGAAAATCGGAGCAGCTGCAATGGCCAGACGTATGTGTTGTTATGCTGTACACAGCGCATTGACAATTCCAGTGTTTACCCTAGGTTTGCTTGCTTTTGCAGTTGGTTTGTTTTATTTTTGTATCATTTTTTTCAAGCTTGTCTTGTAATAGTGTGTCGTGTCACTATGTGTCACTTGTTGTGTGTTTTATGAACGGTTAATTGGAGTGTACAATATGAATGGTTAAAAGCGATACTGTTTTGTGAAATTCCGAATCCAAACCTAAGTTCTGCTAGAGTCTCTTATTGTGTTGTTTCTTCATGTATGTTCGACGTTATCGGGTGAAAATCATGTATACCATATATGAATCCTTTATACGTCAATAAAGAACCTTTTACCAAAAAAAAAGAAAAAAAGATCTGACTCTCAAGAAGAATGCGATTCACAGCGGCTTATACTGACTTAAAACCGATAGTTTTGTGAGAACATTTATATCTGAACAAAAGCTGCCAACCTGATACGTATTGCAAACTTATGCTTATTAGTATAATTATCATGCTAGAAAGGTCCTCAAAATGTTGCTATGGTTACAGCTAAGCATATTATACAGTTCCAGGAATGAGTTGTACGAAGGACCGCTTTCAAATGGTAACATCGTGAATGAGTTTGGTATTAGAGATGCTGATTATTACAAATGCCACCCAACATACGTACTGGAACACCTTTCCATTATTGTCTTATAACTGGAGATAAAGATGTGTCCCTCAAAAACACTCAGACATGGATGTAAATGGGCCATCTGCGTGAAAGTAACAGATGATTATTCACTGTAGTGTTAAAATATATAGTTTCCTTATGAGGCGGTATGGCTGCTGACAGATAGGAGCGGATGTTGAGTGCCTGTAACGAGCAAGCCCAAGGGCGGTGTGACAAGGTCTCCAATTCTTCATCCCAGGTCCTCTCATCCCCACCCACCCTAATGCAGGAATACACACCAGAGAAAAAACCCCGAAACGACGCCATTGAAGTTTGTTATTGTTACTGTTAGTTTTAATATTCGAATAAATAACGATAAATAAGTGATTTCGCATGATTGAGAAATGTCAAAGATGTACGACGCACACATTTTCTTGTAATCCCCATTATATTTTTTCTAGCGAAAGTTAGAGGTCACAAACAACAGCCACAGTCATGACATAAGTAAGGTGTCCAGTGCCGAATATACATTACCCCCTCGTCATAAGAATATCGATTTCCAATGATTATTGAATGTGATGATTTTATCGAACTATCGCTTTCCTTACTGAATCTTCAGAATACTTTTACTATGGTGGACAAAAGAATTATATGTGAACTATTCAGTTCTGTCGTGACTAGAAACGACATACCACTTGTGTTCGAGTTTTCAAGTCCCAATCGAGATTCACAAATATCGATCAAATTTTGCGGACAGCGAGGCGAGGTATTGGCGGAAGCTGTATATCCAAATAGTATCATGCATCACTTCAAGTGGCTGGCGTACGATTAAATGCGCCATGTCCGTAAAGTAATATGTAATTCTTAGTTGGTCATTATTCATTCCATGGCCACCGTATCATCTCTGCCATGTTAAAAGCATTTTTTACTTCACTTGTAGACGTTTCGCTTGGATATTAATACGCGTGTAGTCCTCGGAGATTACGGCCGCCTTTATCTGAAACCAGTTAATATTGTGTATCTAATTCCTTCTATTGTCGTAACTGCGTAAACCAACTTTATTTGAAATCCTCTTTTGAGACTAATCAATTACAATGGGGAGAGGGTTTCATCTCAAAGTGAGGATGGTCCTGCCTGCAATCTGCACTTCCCTTTATAAACACACGTGAACTTTCTTTCAGTGTCGTTGTTTAGTGGACGATAAAAGAGGGATTTTGAAGCGACTGGCGCGTGTTTTATCTCACCTGTATCGGATGTCCCTCCACTCCGACATTTGAACCCGCCTCACTTCCCGCACCTCGTCCACCAGCAACACTAGCGCCACCTCTGGCGGGGTGGGGTCTAGTATGACAACAACTCCTGTCTGCGCTGAGCTATGATATAAGGGTTGGTCGGGTTAAATCCCACACAGAATCACTCTGGGTGCGCCTAAAACCAACTAGTTACATCTCTATGTAAGCTGTAAAAGCAGACTACTAGAGAATATCCCCAGCTAACAAATTGATAAAACCAAGATTTATGTTCATTATATTTTGAAAAAATACACAGGGAAGGAAATATGAAAACGGACAATTGAGGTTCTGACATGACACACTCTCGAAGCAATATGAAAGATCTGGTAGGAGTGTAACAAACAGGTCCCGCTATTAGGTCAAGGCAGCCGCTTATTTAACCCGACCAGAGCCAACATAGTGTGGCTCTGGTTGCCAGTATTGGTGGGAGTCACGCCTGCAGGTGTAGAATGCGCTGTGATGATAACTGCTAATTCGAGTTGAATGGATGACGCAGACCCTCTGTTCCTGTGCACACCAGCGGGGACTTTACCACCGAGCATTAAGGTGGATCAGATCAGACCCCGCTCAACCACCCACCACCGGATAACAGCCCGGTCCGGGTGTCATTACTTCTGGGGAGGTGCTCGCTGTACACGCTATGTTTTGAGCTGTTCCCACGCTACCTGCCGACATCTGAGGCGGGCTTCCTGAATGTTCAACAGGTAACTCACGAGGTGAACGGTTGTCGACGCTTTTAAAGCCTACCGCTCAGAGGTGTTCAGATGTAACTGTTACTGTCTTAATGGTCTTCGTTCCTGGAGGTGTGCGGAGAAGTTAAACTGTCCTCGTTCGTGGCTCACTTTATTTCAGTTCTGTTGGGAGATTCTACTCTTTGATCTCAAATACCAGGATGGCTACTTTTGGGCTATTCTACATAAACGTAGTCCAGATCAATCGGCTAGCAAATAATATAAAATGGAGAACCCGTATATTAAAAGTTGGGCTGCCACTACTCCGACACACTCTAAAAGTGCTACGATCTGGCAACAATCAGAATCTCGAGTCCAGTCCAGAGATATACTTCCCTAGTTTTAGTTCTTTGATGACGTACATATATCAGTGATATGACACATAATTCTTGATATCATTTATCATTTCCATATTTTAAATAATTAGGCATGTTGAGGCATCACCCGAGGCATCTCCGATCCTGTATGGTGATGCTCCTAAGCATCACATGCTGCTAATATATATATCTTTCGAATGTAATTGTTGTTAGCATTGACCTCGGAGCAGCTACCTGTTCCCGTTGTTTGGTTTGTTGTTATGTATAATGCTGAATCTATGGGGACAGTCCTTTTTTTCTTTCTTTTTCTTCGAGTCCCAACCCCAGCAGTGGTAGATTTACTGCTATATCAAAGGCCATCCTTCTCCTACCATGTCTATGTGGTGTGGGAAGTAAAAGAACACTCACCTTGGTAAATGTGTAGGGGTGAGATTTCTACCTGAATTCATCACATAGATTCGATCACCACCCTAGTGGTGTAAAAGAACCTTGAGAAAGTCTGGAAAGGACCTAAAATGGTTGACTGGACGTAAAATCAAACCAAACAAACAAACAATTTTCCAACCATCTGAGCTGCTCCTTAGCCTAATGCACATCTACAAATTGAGTAAACGATTAGTTTCTAAATATGTCGTGGAGCTAGTCTAAGACAACATGCGCTTCTGGTTATCCTACAACCGGCCATCACAGCGGGATACTGGAAAGGGAGGGGTGGGAGTTACTTCTAAGCAAATGACTCTAGATACTTGATGATAGAGATTCGAGTTTCTACACCTTCGATTGTGTTATGACACAAGAACACTGACCTATAGTCATTGGTAAAGTCGGCTGCCGGGGGCACTAATGGGTGAGGGACCACTTCTGACCACGTATCTGTGTGTGGAACCCAAAAGAACTCTTCAACCATGCAGCGAGTAATTGCGTTAATAATGGGCCGATATCGGTACGCACCACAGGGGGTCACTGACACGATTTATCAACATATTGATAAACATTATGGGACTGATTTAGCAACATCGGCTGAGGATTTGTAAGCGACAGAAGAACATCTCTGGCGGGGGACATTCACTAATCTCAGGGGCACTGAGTGTAGGGGATGCCACAACTAGGGTTGACTCTGTAAAGTTCACTCAGAGGCTAGTTCTGGGCTAGGTTTATTGTTTTTAATTTGAAGAATAGAACCATACATCCCACCTAAGGGGGGTACAAAACTTACACATTATAGAAAATGCTTCCGACACACTTCGGCACAGTCTGGTCCCTACTATAAATCGATCATGATCGATTTGGTCGGAACGCCTGCGACAAAGCCATTTTTCGGAACCCTGTCGGAGTGTGTCAGTGTGTCAGAGACCATGTTGGAACGCAGGGTCAACTGCTTTGAGAAACCCGTTCATTCTGACAGAGAAGTTGCTTGTCGGAACGTTATCATAGAATATCGAAAGCATGTATCGCAGTAGTGGGAGCCCAGCTTTAGGGTTCCTTTGAGGCCTATGCTTACTTTAGGTGCCAAAAGGAGGTAGGATTGATAATATACAGCGGAGTATCGCTTGGATGGAACCTATTGTGCCCATGAGGATACTTCAAGGTTCATTAGCAATTCAACCGCCACAGGATCCTAAGCATTCCCAAGAAAATGATATGCGTGTCAGGCGTAAGAACACTACTGGAAAATTCCCGGATTCAGATTAGTCCTCCCTCTCACTGCAAAAGGCGGCTCCGAACACTATATGGATAATTATTGAATCTTATAGGACGTCATGATGGCATTGGTCATACTGCCAGTGTTGATTGGAAGGAAACAATCCGTTATTTCCTCCCCTTGCTTTTTAGAATGGTCCTTCAGTGCTTAATGCACAACCTTAGTCGCCTATAATGTGTACACGTTGAGGTTATCCTTGCAGTTTGTCGATGGTTGATTAAAACGTGAATGAGGAGAGTGCTAGAGTAATACCGTCTATCATTAGACGATCAATACTGAGCAAGTTTGTTTGCACAATGACAGACCAAAGATGAGAGTCCTTGATACTGCAACGCTAGAGTTGATGGCTAACAACCCGAAAAAAAGTAGTATTTATCTATTACCAGAGAGTTGTATTTTCAGGAGAATATACTAGAATATTCTCTCTTCTTTATATAACGTAAAAGACCAATTTCTTGTCTTAATGAATAAGTTAGGGTTTGTTGAGGTTTTACAAACCAGTCCCAGTTGTTTGTTATCAAATCCCACAGGGGTACCCGATATTGATTTTCTCAAATTTTGCTGAATGTGATTTTTTTCATCATTTCATTTTTCTTCTGTGACACTATTTAATGCAGGGCCGCTGTTGCGTTGGAGCGGCCCGCGCATGCTCGTTGCAGTTGACCTTGTCGTCGCAGTGCGCCCTGGCGGCAGGCGTCTGACGCTGGCCACCGATACGCCCCCTAGAGGACGTCGGCCGAACCACGCTGCACACCCCACGGGAAATGCATGCCGGGTAGGCTCACGTGATTGCGCTCAACGGCTGGTCCCCGGTGATGGGTTCTGTAATCTATACCTGGCGGGCAAGCAGCGGTTACTCACTACAAGTGGACCACATTTGGCGGATCTGGTCGCCTCGGCGGATGAACGCCTCTTGTGTGGTCAACCGCCCGGGACACACCGGCTAGGTCGTGATTGGAGCGAAATATCAATGGTCATTGTATTGGGTGTGTCTGTAAGGCCACTTGTGGTCCAGTCCAGCTGGCACCTTGGTCACACGCGCCAACCCCGATTTTTGGAAAATACAGACCGCAAGTCGAGGGAACTTCATTTTGCCTCTTAACCCTTTTTATGGTCACATATACCCGTCTCTACCTAACAATAATGTTTTGGTTGAATGTTTTTGGTTGAGCGACGACATTGCTTGCTTAACCCAAGCTTTTCCCTCCAACGATAATTGTAATGATTTCCGCATATTGTTGAACCACCAAATTCTGATCATCCAGTACACTTTGCTGGGTAAGCGTTGCAGTTATTCGCCATCGGCAAAAATGCCTATTCCTCATATTTGTCAGCTATTATCTCCACAAACGCCCATGTGCTTTAAATAGATAATAACATCCTACATCTGGCCCAACTATGGCAACTACTAGATAATATTATTTGGCATTCAGCAAGTTTTGCAACGTTGTCAATGACCCGGATATATGTGCTTGCCAAGCGCTCCTAGTTTTCCCATAATTGAAAAGTCAGGGCCGTAGATGGCACGACAAAAACTGCAGATCAGCAGCAACAGAATTTTGCCCAGTATATTTTTGTTTGTAATTCTACGCCCACCAGGCAACAATAGTGAATAGAGCTTTTCCATATTGTTCTTTTAGCACAAGAGCCTTATTTTGATGGTGTTAATAAAAATGATGGCACCAAGGAAAACAAAGAGACCGTATTATTTTCATGAACCAGCCACAAGAAAATAACTTCCAACTGTTGATGAGAAACTTTGCAGTCTCATAAATAGTAGTGGAAAATGTGTGGTTTTGATCTGTAGATCGCACGGCTCAGCATTAACTTGTTGCATGGTGTTCAGTGGGTATCGAAATAGATATGAAACCACGGAAAGAAAGTGAAATCGAAGACAGAGGCAGCCAATGTTTGCCGCGACTACATGCGACATCTTGATTTACTTCAATATGAAGAGAAATGAATACCTACTGCATAAAACATTTGCAACATTCATACCTGATGCCTAACTGGACGCGTTGGAGTATCCGAGCCTTTTTAAAAACGGCATCGGAAAACATCTCCAACAGCTTTCCAACCGGAGTAGATGCAGGTGTCAGATTTGTATGTATTCTCGCAGTAGAACCTGCCTCCGTTGCCTTCTTGCGCTGGTGTCATTGCTCGTGGATTAGGTGGGATGTCATATGCATGTTTCTCCTCATTCATTTTGTTAAATGAATGAGTGAAAGAAATAATTTCCTTCTAATGGTGTAAGATATCACAAAGTAGCTTTACATCTACTACAATCAGGCTTTCATTAGTGTCATATACATCCCTATAGTATTAGTACTTACAACTGTTAAGCCTATGGGATTTTATATTAGGGGTAGGATAATTTTCTCGGTTCCTAATGTCAACCAATTGAAGCCTTACTTTTGTCAACAGATTGTAGTCAATTCAAGCAAACATTACAATGCACCTGTGTCTAGACATGTAATATAAATAAAAGCACCATAAACAGTATGGCGAGTATACGGTAAAGTTCTTTATTATGCTTACTCCTCAACTTAAGTGTATTACCAGGTAAACATCTTCACGTAATCGCGAAAAGAGAATGGGAGGGTAAGAAGAGGAGGGGAGGATCGAAGGATGCGGAAGACAGGAATGGAATACGATGGGGTGTCACACAATATAATGAAAAATGTTTGAAGGGATTGTTTGGCGTCAATAATAAAAAGTCTTAATTATGTATTATAACAATGAGTAATAGTGAGCGAGAGAAACTCATAAAACACGTAAGGTATAGTTTTATTGGTCTGATAATTTGTACATTCATCGAATCATGAGTGAAGTAAACGTTGGTGAACTCTTGTAAAAAAGAAGGATGCTTTTCAGAGGTCTATTACAACCACCTTCCAATGGTTTCAAATTGAATAAGGTTTAAATTGATGCCCTCTCTGGTAGATAGATATCTCTCACGGACCACATTTACGGTTTGCTATTAGGACTTCTGGTTCCAATTTCCAAAGTTAATATGATTTGTCTCCTTTTCACTATTTTCGGTGTTCACCATTTCCCCCGAGCTGTTTTTTCAAGTCCTTGACCATAATAGCCCAATGGGAGTGCATTCGAGGCTGGTACTTGAGGACTCCAGGCATTCCTCATCCTCTATTGTTTTATTGCATGTTTGCCTTCTTTATTGTTCTGTAAACATTCATTGATTTAGGGCGTTAGAAATATTCTGTAGATGAAAGGAAAGTCTAAAGACCAAAAAGGAAGGTCTTGGAGATATGTTGTTTAAATTAGTAATGCCTTGTTAAAGTAAAATGGGATTATTTTCCTTAAATGCTTTGTGGTATACGATGGTGAAACGGAGATGTAATAAAGGATCAATGGGTTAACAAGGTCAGTGGTGAACTGTGCAAATGCAGGGGTTGTGTGGGAGGGGACCGGCAGGGAACAAGGGTTGAGCAGAGATTTATGGGCAATTGTTCCAAGGCAGTATGCGAGCCGAGTCCTCCAAGCCTGATCCATCAGGGACAAGCGTCCCTCGGGTCGTGTTAAAACCATTGAGTCAGAACCCGTCCAGGGCGAAAGGAATACAGCCATGAGTGGTATGCATGTAGGGTCTTCTCGTGGGAGTGCCATATATATATATCCCCTTCCACCTGCATCTAGAGTTACGAAACCATCAGTTTAAATTGTCATGGTTTTCTCATCACCAGGCTCTTGTTAGTCTAACTATCCGCTGTCGATTATCTGTATTGGGGGTGCATTACGGGTAGCCTAATGGCAGCTCCGTCGATAAAGTTGAAGCCTGGAAGTGCGGCTGCTCATTATGGCAAATGGCAGTAATGTAATTGTATAGTAAGTGAAACTAATGTGTGTATCTTGAGAGGATCTCAGAAGATACAGGAGTGTTTACTCAGGGATAGGAGGTATGGGCGTGCCTCCGAGCCCGAAACCCCTATTTGAAAGCGAAGGCGGTTATCCATACACCGCCATTGCAGGGCCAGTCTACAAATGCTGCCAACAGAAACGTTGTGTAGATTTGTGTAGGCTTTCGTAGAGGAAATATAGATTTCCTCAATGTGGTCGGGACCCATCTCAGGGTTCTTCCTTGTTATAGATAAGCTTCGGTTTGTGCTTGTGTTGGTCGCTGGTTTGCTGTGGTAAAACCCTTAGCATATAAATTGAACAACAAACAAAAACCCTCATTGGGTATGCGCATATGGTTACCACAGATTAATCATTTTCTTATGCATG